>CAJQUW010004634.1:0-362969 GCA_907163375.1 Prostheceraeus crozeri | reverse complement strand
AAACTCCACACATTTTCAAATAGATTGAGGTCAGGTGAGCGAGCGGGCCATTCAAAGTTTGTATGCCGGTTTCAGCTTTGAATGAATTAGTTACACAACTCCTGTGACAAGTGGCGTTCTGGTCCATGTAAATCCAGTCGGAGGAAGGATCACCCAATTGGGACGACAAAGGAAGAATGTGCCTTTGCAAAACATTCACGCATCCATCGAAATTCATGTTATCCCTTTGGATATGGAGTCCAGTTCGGCCATTCAATCATATCGCATCCCAAATCAACAATGCAATCTTCCACCTCCTTGATTCACAGGCTATGTCAAATGCCTTCATGGAGTCCAGTTCAGCCATTCAATCATATCGCATCCCAAATCAACAATTCAATCTTCCACCTCCTTGATTCACAGGCTATGTCAAATGATCAGGAATTGCGTCACCTGACTTCAACCAAACTCTCAAACGGCCAATGATGCATTGCCTAACTCAATCTCAATCTCGTGTGGTTGGAGGTCAATTCGATCCCTGATGATCTCCTACGACTTTTGAAGTGCTCACTTTTCGAGCGACATCTCACTGCTATGGCGAAACAGGCGAAACTCCTCAACTTGTCTGAAGACAGAGATGGATCGTTTATCACCAAGCGAATAATCATCTGATCTACTCGAAAATTTGTCTTTCTTTTCCGACAGGATCCAATTTTTCTGGAAAGGGAGAAAAAATTTCCACCTGTGGACGGTGGTCTTTGGGACGCCTACTTTTCGGCTAACTAGCCTTTCAGACTGTCCTTCTGAAAAAGAGCAGAAACTTTGCCCTTCAAAGACACTCTCATAAGCTTCGAAACAGTCATCACGACTCATTCAAAACCGAAATTTTGTTTACAACTTATCTGGGTCAACACGTTGATCTGGCTATGCAGACTATACCTTTTCAACATTAAATTGAGAATAGTCAAGATTGAATTGAGAACAGCCAAAATTGAAATGGGAATAGTCCAGATTGAAATGAGAGTAGTCAACATTGAAATGGGAATAGTCAATATCAAAATGGGAATTGTCGATATCAAAATGAGAATTGTCAATCTCAAAATGAGAATAGTCAAAATTAAAATGAGAATAGTCAAAATTTATTTTTAATGATTTTTCCCTACCTTTGACAGTTTATCCTTACTAAAATCATTCACCTGACAGGCCAAGACGGTAGGGAAGGATGTCTGGATGTTGATAATGACTACAGTTCATAGTTTTTATCATAATTTATCTTAATTTCAAAGCATGATGTACATGTACTAAAGTACATCGACACAAGGTGTTTATGCGTTTCATTCACGTATAATGCTTCGGTTTTTCAACGATATTTTTTTCTACTAAATCATCTAGATGAAAATTAAGCCTACTTGCATTCGATGGTTTTTACAACGTTCATCAGATTCATGAAAGAACAATCCTTCTTGTTTTTAATCAATTAACCTTTCCTCACACTGCCATGGCGGCACGGTGACTGGTGTTCCCCAGACATTTTCTTTCAAGATTATACAAAAAGGATTGGTGATAAGATAGTTCTTTTCGTTAGAATTCTGTCTGATGCGCATTTTAAGCATAGATATGTAGAACTCGACATACATAAGAATGACATGGTAAACAATTCGAACAGAATCACGGAACCAGCTACTTCGTTGAGATAACCTGAGCACAATGTCAGAGTCCCAGTACATGAAGAAGGTGAATGCATCGGAGAAAAGGTCTCAGATTTTGGCCTCTTACAATAGCGGTGGTGAATGGAGACAATTGGCTACAAGTTTAGATGTGGAAACGTCGACTGCATATCGATGGATTCGCGAAGGCGAAAAATCTGACCGACGAGGAGGACACCGTCATCGCAAACTGAGCGATGATTATCGTCAGTTTCTAATCACGAGAATTGAGGATAATCCAAGAGTAACTCTGAATATGCAACTCTGAATATGTGACTCTGGGCCAATATGCAAGTTAACAAAGAAATGCGGAAACAATTTGCGACCGATCTCTTACATTATCAATCGATGACTTTGCCTGTCCTATATATGGATGAAACAAACTTCAATCTCCATTTCACAAGTAAGGAGGGTCGGTCACTTCGAGGAACTCGATGTATAACAGTGGCTGCTGGAAGTCGAGGAGCCAACGCACATCTCATTGGATGTATCAGCAGTATCGGTTTGATACACCATGAAGTTCGACGAGGATCATTCAAGAAAGAAGATGCCACGGAGTGTTTCCGTGAATGTCTGAGACGTGTCAATGAAATATACAACTCCATTGTTGTGTTGGTCTTGGACAATGCCCCATGCCACACCGGTATTGATGATGTTATTCAGGAGGATGAGTTTCGGATGCATTTCATTTTGCGGCTAGCACCATACAGCCCGATGCAAAATCCAATCGTGCGAGCGCCGTGATGTCTAAAAGCCGCTGTGAAAAGCAAACTTGCAGAGCAGATGCAGAGTATACTTTCCAACGATCATGCGGGCATCAGTCAAACTGAAGCGAGATTACGACAGCTTGAGAGTGCAATAGTCAACTCAATGCCAGAAATAACACCGAGCAAATGTGTGAATTTCGTGGCGTCCATCCAGAACCTACTCCCTAGTGTGATGAACCTAGAGGACGCTCAGTTCTAAATCATTCAATTATGTAATTTACGTGTGTGTGATTACAAACGAAACCAATCTTTGGAAGCAGAATTCTTTTATTTGTTGTTCAAATGGGTGAGAGATTTATTAAATATAGGATAAACTGCTGGGATTATACAGTACATACTATGTCTATCAATTGATTCGCCGTCATTATATTACGTTTATTTAATGTTTAATATTTTGCATCTTTTAATACAGGTAATTTTCCAAACGACAAAGTTGTGTTAGTTAAAAGACCGAAGCATCATAAGTAAGTAACGCATAAACACCTTGTGTCGATGTACTTTAGTACATGTACATCATGCTTTGAAATTAAGATAAATTATGATAAAAACTATGAACTGTAGTCATTATCAACATCCAGACATCCTTCCCTACCGTCTTGGCCTGTCAGGTGAATGATTTTAGTAAGGATAAACTGTCAAAGGTAGGGAAAAATCATTAAAAATAAATTTTGACTATTCTCATTTTAATTTTGACTATTCTCATTTTAATTTTGACTATTCTCATTTTGATATTGACAATTCTCATTTTGATATCGACAATTCCCATTTTGATATTGACTATTCCCATTTTGATATTGACAATTCTCATTTCAATGTTGACTATTCTCATTTCAATCTGGACTATTCCCATTTCAATCTGTACTATTCTCAATTCAATTTTGGCTCTTCTCAATTCAATCTTGACTATTCTCAATTTAATGTTGAAAAGGTATAGACACCATAGATATTGAAAGACTGAAAATGACCTTGTTTGCGACAGAAAATGTAAACAACTTTTCATCAATGAACAGAAACAGAAAATTATGCAATGAAATTGGGACTTCATAACCTTCTAAAAGTAGGCTACACCGATTTCGACGAGCAATGTATCAAAAGAATGCTCAGTCGCAAGTTAGGTTCGCAGGCCTCCCAGCGTCATAAAAAAGTAATGAAATATAGCATCTGTCGTAGAAAGTCATTAAATTTTTGTGATTTTTCGACCATTTCGATTTATACTTTCTCTGCATGTTTTTTACAGAATCAAACTATGGGCTATTATCTATTTTTTTGTGAAAACACATTTTGAAATATTTTCATTATTGAAAGCAAGAGTGCCCAAAATCATATTGTAAAACAGAAACAACTGTCGATGATAATCAGTCAAACATGTACCAGGCAGCGCCCTTCGTCAGTGACAATGAATGATCTGTGTCAAAGGCTATTTTTATCTATGATTATCCATTTATGATTGCCTCCCGTGTGTACATGAACTTAAATTACCTTAGTTATCATTTCTGACTTGGATATGGGTATAAAGCAAAACGCTTACTCGAAGGAGCTGTATCAAAACTTGAAGAAGAAATGACGAAGAAGAGAAAGAAGCAAGGTGGCGAATGTGATGACTGAGTCAACAAGAAGTTAAAATCCAGTTCATTGTAGACTAAAGTTTCTGCTTAGCCTTCAGTACTTTTATGGCATGTTCCACTTTGTGACAGATATGTGTTCTTCCTTTGATCTCCGGTGAAATTCTGTTGCGATTGTTGAACGTTTGCTGTGGATTATTTCGTTAGAATTGTTGCTAGACTTTTGCTCCGATCTTTGTCAGAAACTCGTTCCTGCCTGACATTGATAAGTTATGATCCATCAAGTTAATGATTATTTTGTTATGTTTTTGAAATTTTTATGCAACTACTAGTCAGAAAGTGTTGTTTTTTATGTGTTTTTTAACATGTTAGCGATTGGATATAGAAGAATATGATTTCTGTTCCCTTAAATTGTTAGCTTTTAGTGTCATAATATGTCATAATGTAGATTATGATTATTATGTAGATTGTGATTATGTAGATTTTTGTGTTTAGATATGTGTTAAACGTCCATGTATCATTCCGTATGGTCATGACATTTTCTAATAATGGTCATAAAATTTTCGAAAATTGGTCATAAAGTCATAAAAATTTTGATCCGGAGTCACTGAGAGGCCTGGGTTCGTCCTCCGCTGTATTTAAGATGTTGATCTCAAAAGACTCAAATTTGCATGAGTTTTTGTGCCTATAGTCAGATGATTGCAGGTGTTCCTTGAATCATATGTGTAGAAGGCGAACCGTGCTACCGATGTAGCATTGCTGACATTTCTTGCATCGCACTTGATAAACAACGTCCTTTCTCAAGCATAGTTTCGAATCATCTATATAGCAATTTATTAGTTTACAATTTTCGTCGCTTTCTCAGAGCGTTTACCAATGTTTTGGTTCTTCTAGTTCTTATATTTATTCTTTCTTTTTTGAAAATATTGCAGATTTCTTTATCAATATCATCGTTGACGTATTCCATTTTCAAACATTGATAATCCACTTTGGAAACTCGTTGACTTTTCTTCGTCTTCAGCTTTTTTGTGCATTCAATAAACGATTCCGGATAACCGTTGAAGGCTAGTGTTTTGTTAAATGCTTATTTGTGTTTGTTGAAGTCGATGTCACTTTTACAGCGCTCTCTTATCCTTTTCCTTTCGCTGTAAATAAAATCAATCTTCGATGGTTGAGGGATACTGGACATGTAATGAACGAACAATTCTCTCTTAGCATTTTCTGTAAAATTCAAATTTCGATCCGGTTTTACTACATATCCAACTTGGCTGATCACTTTGACTTGATTGATCACTCTACTGATCACTGAGGTCCAACGGACTCAGACAATTTTCATTTGTTGGGAATTCGATGTCAAATTTGATGACATCGTATTGGCTGTTCATTGTGTTCAGGACATTTATGGCATTCAGGACATCTCTGAAATTTAGAAGATAATATCAGTTGTGCTTACTAATATCATTGTTGCAAATTTCAAGCATGAATATTGAGTTGTTTTCCTGTTATAGATAAAAAAAGTAGTAGATAATTTGATCTTCATTTAGCAATGTTACACAAAATCATACCTCACTCTTATAAAATTACATTTGTTTCCTTTGTTATGTAATATGTTGTTCTACAAGCCAAAAGCTATCAAGCAAAACAAAAATAAAGAAAATTGGTCAATCAGATCCAGTATAGCACCATTATTCATCAACAATAATGTAACTGCTACATGTGATTAACTGGACTTCATGTTCCATAGCTTCCTGACTTCGTTGCGGTGGTGTTGGCAGCACTCCTGATTGCTTTCAGCTAGAAATCTATCTCTTACCCGTTGAAAACAATACAAAGCACAAATGAACAATAACGAGATCGCATTCACGAAAGGCAAAGTGTCAGCCTTGCTAGAACTAGGGTTTTCTTTACGAGCTACAAGCAAGCGACTAAATGTCCCTTACACAAATGTGCATCGATGGCATAATGATGATTTTCGACTCTGTCGTAAAGAGGGCTCTGGCCGTCCACGCAAAACATCCAAACGTAGAGACCGCCTAATTTTGAGATTTGTTAAAGTTGATCCAAGTCTCTCGTTAACTGAGATGGTTGCACTAGACTCGTCTATTTCTAAGTCCGCTATTCGTAGAAGACTTATTGAGTCGAATTTCAAGAGCTGTAAGAGGCCCTCTCAGATCGAATTATCAGATCAGCATACAAAAAGACGTCTCAGATGGGCAATGAGTCATTGTCACCGGCGAAATCAATGGGATCGGGTTGTCTGGTCTGATGAGGCATCAGTCCGTCTGAAGGATAGTGATGGTCGATTGAGATTATGGATAAAATCTGATCAGGAAATTCCGAGACATTTACATCGTCCTCGGGTACAAGGTGGTGCGACTCTACTGATTTGGGCTGGCATTTGGACCAATGGCCGCTCTGAACTTCACATACAGCAAGGAACCATGAATTCTGAACGCTATGTGAATGTTTTACGAATGAACATTGGCCAAATGACAGATCAACTTGGTGATCCATCGACTTGGTTATTTATGGATGATAATGCTACGTGTCACAGGAGTAGTAGAGTCAACTTATGCAAGTCTCAATTAGGGCTTAGGACATTATCTTGGCCAGCTCGTTCTCCTGATCTGAATCCCATAGAAAATGTATGGAGTATTCTAAAACGTAACGTTCGTCGTTCACTGCTACCTACAGATAGCGTATCACAACTTACGTCACTGTTAAAAAGAGAGTGGAGAAAGTTAGATCAGTCAAAAATCAACGATATCATCGAATCAATGCCTAGACGAATTGGTAATGTCATTGACAATAAGGGTAGGGCCACAAAATATTAGCTTCTTAAGAACCGTTACTGTATCATAGCTTATCAGATTATATAAGGACATTTAAATATATTAGGGACATGAAATAACATGAAAAATGCTTTCTGTATCATACTTATGTTTTATTTAGTCAAATTTTAGGATGATCCACTTTTTATGAAACGGACTGTATATACCGTAGATAAAAAAACTTGGCTTTTCCAATCTTGAAATCAAATGATAGTGCTTAGATTTATACTTGCATTTTTATACGAGTACAACATTGAAATTTGCTATACCAGCACGTTTTCTCAAAATTTTGACTCGAAATATGTGTATTTAGATCCAATATTTCAACAGTTTTCATCGCAAGCACTGATTGACATTTTTAATTTGTTATACATTTCCTCATTGCTTTAACCTGAATCATGTGTAGATAATTCAACATTTTAACAATTTTTGTGTTGGCTTACATCTCTGGTTTGTTTTATGCATTTCCTTATATCTTGGAACTTGTATTTTTGTTTACAATATTGACACTTATGCGGATATTTTATTATAATAAGTATGAACGTAAATGTTTTCCTGAAATGGATGTTTCAGATGCACTGTTTTAAAACATTAAGATGCTGTTATTTACACCAGTGTTCCGTTCTTCATTTGATGACAGGCGCAAGTATATACGCTTACTTTTTGTATCGCGAAGTGTTAACGTCCAATTTGATTTTTTTAAATATGTCAAGATTTCCCCATAGACTATCCTACTTTTATCCTACGTTCAGCACCATAAACCTACTGTTATCCTATTTTTCATATTTTCGCATCCTATTTTTGTCCTACTTTTTTGCTAAGGTGCACTTGAAATTAGAATATTTTCATCATAAATCATGCTTGAAATATGTGGGTCATGTGAATCAAGTGGGTTGCAAGTGTCGTGAGTCAGATAAGTCGTCAGATAAGACTCGATTTCGTAATGTATCAGGTGGGTCTGTTTTAGATTTATGATGCATCATCATGCGAAGAGACATTCGAAACAATTCATGCAAAGAACGATCGACGATTTATATCAGAAGTTAGATGAGTGTAGAAAAATACCCATGCATCCGATGACTTTGGAGGAATTCAATAGATAGCAGAAATATTGTTTTCATCTACGTCAAGTAAAAAGAACTAAATTCAAAAGCTATTGATGCAAAATTCATTCCCTCAAGAAGAACGTGAATAAAAAATGGCCCTTTAAGATTCCAGGGCTGCCACTCTTCCGATTTTAACCGGAATTCCGACTTTTTTAGACTAAACTGAGTAGTGTGAAAATGTTCCACCAAGGAACAAATAATTTGCTTTCTGAAGCATTTTAGGGACCCTTTTGAGATGGTGAGAGACCCTTTAAGATTATGAGGGAGCCCTCTTGAGATCGTTATGAGGCCCTTTTAGATTGTGAAGGGGCCCTTTAAGATTGTGAGGGGCCCTTTTGAGATCGAGAGGGGCCCTCTTGATATTGTGTGGGGACCCTTTTAGATTGTGAAGGAGCCTATTCAGCTCGTGAGGGGCCCTTCAATTTTAAGCAATCATGAATTTCAAAGCAGGTACATTCTAAAAATCCGCGTGACACTTGAGCAGAAGATCCTTCTACAATTGCAAGTCACTGACTCCTTCATCAATGATGAAGAAACAGGACTCAACGCAAGTAATCAAGATTCTGAAATAAGAAATAATTTCAGGTGGGAATGCTTGACGAAAAAGTTGTAGGCCTACTACGTTCGTATGGAGCTTTGATTGCTTTGATTCTCTACAAAATGCGCCTTTCAAGAGGCGTGCTAGAGAAAGAAAAGTATGACAGAGAAATCTACCAAAAATTTCGGGAATTCAAGAGAGTGACGAATTACCTGTTGCAAAAGCGGTTAAATTTCGGCTAAGACATCAACAAAAATTGAAATCTTGCAAGCAACTGTATAAGTGATAAGCAGTTCCTTTCGTATTGATACTATTTTTACTTAAGCCATGGCGTCTGAGTTTTAATCAAGTAGCTGTCATAATCTTGTTTAAAATTGTTTTGGTTATGCCATTGTTTCATTATTTCTTATGTTTGAAATACAAGAGATGAGAAAGAGGTTTGATTTGAATCATTGCCGGAGCTACAAGCAATGATGAAGTCTTTTCAGGCTGAACTGCAAGCGTTTTTGTCTTTTTAGCCGTCACTCGACAGGCCATCGGTAGGTGGATGTGCTTGGAAATCCGGCAGCTGACCTTTGTGCTATTTGCACATCTGTTTGCAAATATCAATTTTTGACGAGCTCTAGACAATGAGATTTCAACTGCATGCATTTCATCAATTGTAGATGTCTGTGGTTCGGATGAAGGTTTATCTACATGTGAGTTACTGATTATTTACAGGCATTCTGACTGCACGGCTAAAATCCAGAAAAGTTAGTACACAACTTCTCGTCATGGCTTAAATCAAATATCTCTCTCATCTCTTGCCTTTTTCCTTTCGTGGTCTGGGCATCATTTTAGATTATATATCATATTAACTAGCATGGTGTCTGTAATGTGCAATGGTTTTTAGTCGTCAATTCATGCTGTGTGACATGGATTAATTTTTTTGTGCAACGTGGCGGATGATGCTTTACTTTGAACTTTGTTTATAATATAATTTTCTTTCCTGTTAATGGAGAGGATATCCCACAGTGAACCGCCAACGTCACTTTCTTATCAATTCCCTATTCTCTCACTGATAATTTCAAAGTTTTTTGAAATGGCAATTAGCGACTCAATGATGACTTTCTGTTAGTTATTTATGATTTAAAAGAAAGTAGTTGTTGACATATTGAAATTTATGATTTCAAAGAAAGTAGTTGTTAACATTTTGAAATAAACACATTTTAATAATACATTTTGATTTCATTTACTCATGATGACTTTCTGTAGGTTATTTATGATTTAAGAGAAAGCAGTTGTTAACTTTTTAAAACAAAAACTACAAGTGTTGGTCAATCGATTTCATGTCATTATTGAACATATCAGGACAAAGTTACAATAAAGATAAAACCACGAAATACGTGAATTTTCGTTTCTATTTTAATATGATCTTACTGGGTTCGCAATCTCACAGTTGTTGACACTAGTAACACTAGCACCACTATGACAGTTTATTTTCTACTCGCTCACCATTTGCCCGAACACAATCTAATTCTTCGGTCAGCAGCGCAAGAGCATGTCTCTACGCAATTGCGCGTCAATCTGGTGAAAAACGGTGCGAATTTTGTTTTCCAGTTCATCCAAATGTATAGGATGACTCCGATTCACCATTTCCTTAACGTGTTCAAGCGAAGAGAATGTCACGAGGCACTAGATGTGGTAATATCGGAACGCATTCTATAGGCTGTCATGACGGTCAATCCATGATTTAGGAAAATTTTTGTTTAAATAATTTACGATCGATTGGTAGTAGTGCGCTGGCAATCCATTCTCCATGAAGATGCTCCTATCAGTGACATTGGGCATCACTTTATACAACATGGAAAGGAAGTTTTTGCCATTCATTGTCAGTTTCTCGCAAGAAAAATGGCTCAATTGCGCATAAGGAAATGCCTACCCAAGCTTTTAGACTGCGTTGATCCGTGGAATTTGTGTGAAGATATTTGTTGTGACCAGACCGCTCTACAGAAGCAGTCTTCCAAACATCGAACAGCTGAACAGCAATTCCCAGTGTTTTCATGAAAAATCTTCACAATAAAGACGAGATATTGTATCGTGTGACGTCATGGCATGCTTAATAGAAAATGATAGCTGCACGAGAAAAATGCCTTTTAATTTTGAACGTAAAATTTTTAACGAAATAAAGAAGTTTATTTTTTAAACAGTTAAGCTCAAAGACAGTGGAAGATGTAAAGACTGTAAACTCGTAGAAAATTTGGAAACGGTATATATCTATGATGAGTACAAAAATATCCATGGTAGCTCCTATCTTCTAATGTATTAAAATTATTCGATATCTTCGTTGAGGACAAATAAGTTGTTTCCAAAAGCTTAACATACAGAGATAGGAGAGTTTTCAGTCTTTGAATATTACATAGTCTTTGGTTAAGCTGATTATTCGTGCTGGTTTTGCGTTGTGGGAGGGGAGGAGTCTCAGCGTTTCCAAAAGTGAGCGCGCAGCTGCGCGGTTTTGCCGATTTCTGTGCGGAAGCGCGGAAAATTGAGAAGCTGCGCGGAATCTTTTGATGTCACAATCTTTTTTCAGTTTTAAGTATGTTTTGAATCTTAGTGTGGTGTTTTTCACAGAAATCATTTCAAATTAGACATTGTTCACCTAATGTACAGCTTCTGTAGTACATTTGATAGAGCACATTTTTTGTTAGATAAAATGAAAGACATGTACAAATTTTCGTGGACTTATCAGGTCCGCTTCATCAGGTTGCAGTGGTAAAACTGAAGTCAAACCAAAAGAGAGGACGATATACGTGCGTATATTAAGTAAATACATTTCCCGTCGGTTCATCGCACTTTACGGAAATTCCTAGATTCCGCCGTTTCTCCCCTTTATATGAATTTTGTGCTGTTCGCCCTGAAAACGTTGAAAGACTTCTAGATTTTCTTTTAAACGTCAGCTCCTGTGATACATTTCATCTACGATCGTATGATATGGATCATAGTAGTAATAAAACGGCGAACACCCGACCGGCGCCCCCCCCATCTGGAACGACAGAGGTCTGTCGTGGTGTGCCGGCCAGGTTGGTCCAGGTTCGCTGACGTCCCCCCCCCTCGATAAAACGACAGAGTGTCGTGGTGGACTTGGGCGACCGCCAGGTTTTGACTTGAGGCTATAGTGTGTGATGATTTTCGTGAAATCTGATGAATGTTGTGTTGAAAATGGGATGTTTCGAGTGGAAGCAGTGCTCGGATGTGAAAACGGAGGCCAGATTCGGATTCAGCGTGAAATTCTGCATTTGTATGGTGAATTTGAAAGCAATCGGAGAGAAAAATTTTCGCTGACGTCCCCCCCCCCCGGCACCGATCTTCCAATTTCGCTTCTAGTAGACGGATTTTGTCGTGCAATAGCTCGTTTGAAAGCTAAGAGTGAGACAAATTCACTGAAAGAAACGGCTTGTTCATATCTGCCTTCGTTTAGATGTGAGACGCCATTTAAGATTTTGGGAGATTGGCGAAAAACGACAGAGTTAGAATTTTGGACGTTTTGGGCTCTAGCGTCAAAACGAAGCATCGGAGAGCAAAACGGATTTAGAACGAGTTAGAATTTTGGACGTTTTGGGCTGTAGCGCCAAAACGAAGCATCGGATGGGAAAACGGATTTCAGATTTGGAATCAGCATGAAATTCTCTATCAACATGGTGAGTTTCAAGTCAATCGAAGAGAAAAAATTTTCAACATTTTTCGAAAAAAGTTAGAATTTTTGCGATGGCTGTGGGCTGTAGAGCCAAAACGAAGCATCGGATGGGAAAACGGAGGCCAGATTCGGATTCAGTGTCAAATTCTACATGGCAATGGTGTATTTCCAGCTCAATCGGAGCACTAGAACCGGAGATAGACGGATTTAAAGATTTGGATGATGGGTATTACGTCATCAGCTGATCGCCACACACTATATAAGCTGGGAACCGACAGAGACTTGTCATTAATACGAGAGATTGTCAAAGGTAGGTCGTCTCTCTGAGCTCCGATGATAGCTTCGGACATTCCAAATTCCGGGTTTCTGTCAGAAACCGACTTAGAAAATTTCATTGCTGATATCAGCTAAGGCGTCAGACTTAGAGGTTAGGCATGGGGATGGCCTTCGTCTCCAGGCCATAAAAGACTCCAAAACTTTAAAGGCTTGTAACTTTGCTTCTACAAGTCCGTTTGACTTGATTCAAAAAAGGTTCGGTCGCTATTGACCTGCCCTAAGTGATAGACTACTTATAAAATTTCATAAGTAGTGCTAAAAAGTTGAAAAATTCACTAGTTTTGGAGGTTTTCTGGGGTTTTCGACCCTGCTGAAGTCAATGAAAGCATTTTTAATGATGTCTGAGCCAGTCTTCTCATGGTATAAGCGGCTTTTCACTGAAAGCGAGCAAGACACGGAGAGTTTTGCTGTAATACTCCACTGACAGGGTGTTCCTTCGGGACGGCGGACGATGCCGTAGTGATAAGTGTGGCAAGGGAGTGTGTCATATTTTAGACCGAAACCGCTGGGGCAACTCATGTCTCATGTTGGGCATTTGACACAGTTCTCAACGTAGCACTTTGAACGCCAATCGGTTGAGTCTTAGCTATCTTGTCATGGGTGGCCTCTAAACATCTCCATTGCAAAACGCTGGTGAATCAAGCTTTCTACGGATTGCTATCAGATTTGCTATCAATTAATTATCGATTATTGCTATCAATCAAAGCAATAACTTGGGATGTTTCCTCAAGGTTTTCAAGTATGCTGAGTTCAAATCTGCTATCAGATTTCAAATTTAACTAAGTCTAAGGCAGCTTTGAGGGGCTAGATCCCAGCTACTGTTCACTACCTTTGACTCGGCGTTGCTGTTACCTCTTCGGGGCAGTGACAATGATGTCTTAAGCTGTAAATAGCGGGTGTCGGGGAAGATCTTTCACTTCCCTAGTGATCAGTATAAGGCCTTCGGGCTGTCGACGGGATCGAGTGTCACTCACTATACTCAAATCTATCATTCCTCACTAAGTGTAAAATCATTGTTTTCCGTTTTTCGCTTCAGAAATGCCGAAATACAATAATGTCAAGACCAGTTTCAAACTGTGTCAATGCCGGAAGGTATTCCGAGCTGCCGCCTTCAAGAAACACGCTTGCACTAGCAAGAAACAGATAGGGGTCGCTCGCTACTATTGCCGAGCCCACAAAGTCAGTCGCTTAAGTGAGCGGCTGGAGGATTGGCACTCACAACACAGCGAGTGTCAAACAAGCGAAGTAGGCGAAGAAGAACGGAGTTCACTCTTCGCCACTGAGCTCCGTTCTTTGGAGCTACAATCCGCCAACAAACAAGTACGGAGTTCACTCTTCGCCACTGAGGCCACTGAGCTACAATCCGCCATTGAAGCGATTGCCGCTGTATCCTCACTTAGTAGCGAGAGCTCGCTGTCCAGCAGCGATAGTGAGGAGGAGGAGGAGGGAGAGCTACAGTCGCAACCTATCGAGGACGTCGACCTCGATCGCGAGACCCCTGCAGCCGTGACTGCGAGCGGAATTGCAACGCAATGTCGCAATTTTGTCAAGCGCCCGCCGGTGATCGCCGAACGGGAGAAATTAAAGAAAGAGGTGGAGAAGTTGAAGGAGGAGGCGATCGTGTTCACATTGCTTAGGAGTTTCATTGTGAGAGCTGGCGCAGCAAGTGCAAGTGACAACGACACTCACTGGCGGCTCATTACATGGTAAGCAACACATCTGCTTCATATTAATAGTCTGAGAACATGTATTTCTTGGGAGGAGCTGTTTTACGTTTTCCTTTTACTAGTTTTAGTGGTGGTGTAGATCTACGTCGAGTTCTTCTTCTTGTTTGCTTAGTGAGTGTGGGAGGGGATGTAGCAGGTGACGTCTTAAACCAATTTGTTGATATTTTCATCGTCTGAAGCATTGGAGCAGTAGCCACTGTTGAATCAAGTTCTTTCAATGTCTCATTATTCAAAGCAAATTTTGGTACATTATGCTTTTTCAATAGTTTAAGAAAGTATGTCCAACCAGGTGGAACATAGCCCTGACGGCGCTTTCTACGTGTCGCATACTGAATCAAGTCTTCATAACGTGAAGCATCAATCACTTTATTTTCATCTGTAATGATTTCTCCTCTATCATTTACATTGAGATGGGGTTCAATACTATTGAAAACAGATATGGCATGTGCGCGAGATGCTAAAGGTGTAGCAGTCGATACAGAGTCACGCATCTTATTCTTCAAATTTTTCAATAGTTCAACAGTTTCCGATTGTAATAATACAGCACGATGTGGATCTTTGATGTGAACATTTTGCTGATAATCCAATTCTTTCCTATATATTTGATTTGCAAGAGGTTGCTTTACTTGTTGCATAGCAGTCAATTGTACATATTCATCCTGAGGAATAACAATCATGCGAGAATAAGAACTCATAGTTTGTAGATAATCATGGGAGTTTTCAAAATATCACTTCGAAATCTAAATTCTTCCGGACACTCTTGCGTAAAGTCAATGAATAAGTAACCGTGTGGTTTTCAGTAGCTGCTTGAAAAATTTCAATTAAGGCTTTTGATCCTCTGGGTGCAACTTGTCGCGCTAAAATTTCAAATTGACTTTTATCTCGCGGATTCTTGAAAATAGCATAATAGTGTGTATTCAGGTTTCGTGTACGAGCTTCTTTTCCATCAGGAAACAAATTTTGTGTGATATAGATGATAAAGCACCTTTTATGATGTGCTGTGCGAGTGAACATATCTGTAACATCTTTTGAATTCTTACTTTCTTTTAATAAATCATCCAATACAACAACATCATTGGACTGAAGTTTATCCACTGGAATAATTCCTTCATGTCGAATAAAGTTGCGACTTTGCAATTCCTGAAACAGCGACGGTTGATAAATACCATAACACCAAATCACTCGATTGATAGGTTCCTTAAACAACTCCCTTCTTTTATCCAATGAATTCAGCGTGAAAACAGTTTTACCTGCATGAGATGGACCTGATACAGTCAGAACTTTATCACATTGAAGTCTGAAATCCATTATAATACTTTGAGATTCAACATTTGCATAATTAACGTCTAGAGCCAAAGATATTACCCAATACGTTGCCCACGATAGGAGCTAGCATCGGTAGTAACGCTGGAAGGAGACCACCCTTTTGTGTTAGAGTTTCCCTCTTTCTTTGAAGGGTGACTTTAGGATTGGAGATGAAACGCAATTTCGTAGCATATCGCTTAAGTAACTTTCGTTGTTTTGGTGCTAATTTCTTCGTCCTCTACTTTCTCACATGAGAAATATTTTCACGAATGAATTTATCGTTAGCATGTCGTATAGCATTGTATCGCTGATTTGCTTTCATTCGTCGGAGAGCTTGAATGGCTGAAGAAAACTTTGAAGACTTTTGACTTTTACGTTTCGCCATTTTCCGTGTTAGTCTTTGCTAAAACCTGTCTTTACCACATTTGCATAGGTACTAACTATTGCGACATAAGTGACACTCGAAATGAGCAATATCACAGTGGTTACATTTGCAAAGTTGAATGCAATTACGTATGAAACAGCGTTGACAAAAAGCATTCTTACATCTCTTGAAGATGCGCTTTTCATTTCCATCCTTTCGCTTACATACATCGCAACACATAGTTTCACCGTTACTGATGTCTATAGCAAGTCTTTTTGAAGATATGAATTTGCTAGCCTTTTATAAATAATGACGCATGTACAGAAGGAATATACTTCGAGAGTGAGCAGACATAGCTCGAAAACCAGTTGTGCTACAATCAAGTACCACTGCATTTTCAATCTTTCTTTATCGAAAGTTGAATGTGAATATCTGAAATCGCTTCAATCACTAGACTGCTACCATGATGGTTAAATGCGTTAAGACGTTCAGGTGATCCTACTCTACTATCCTACTGTTGATTCACTCTACTATCCCAAGGCGGGAGCAAAATATCATCAATGATTAGATTGGGAAATACTTTCCTCTCCTTACCAGGATTATTACAAAAGATGCGTATAACATTGAAAGCAGCTAACCATCGTTTAAAGTCAATAAGAAGAGCACTCTCACAAGAAAAGCCATAGTCTTGCAAATATTTCAGATTAAGTCCATGAATGTGTTTTCTCGCCCATTGATCAACATTGGGATCGCAGTTGGCATGTTGATGATAGACACTAACAATCTGATATGTCCAATTGTTCATAGCAATAGCACTGAGCTCCTGTACAGGTTCACCCTCACAATCCATAAAAATGATGATAGAAGCCTAAAACGGAAATTTACACATCTAAGGAAACGTTCTATAACATATTACAAAATGAAGAATTACATCGATGCTTTTCACGACAAAATACACAAATGATATGATGGCAACGAAGAAGTAAAATGTATCTAATAAGACCACGTCCACGACACTCAAAGCACATAAGCGAATTGTCATAGGGTAGAGTTAGGAAAGGACTAGTAATTCTCCTTCTTTGATTTGCGTTTTGAGGCAGCATTCTTCTCCGACTTGCGCTTCGTACCACTGCTGTTAAGGATTTGATCAATTATGTCGTCCACGTTGGGTGGTTTTGGAATATATAGGATGGATTCCATATGCATGGAGAGAGAGGCTATTTTATTATCCTTGTGTCGACCATAATATAGCCCATTCACTTTGAAAAGGATATCCCAAGTACCTTCTCCTAAGTAGCTCATCACATCTGATGGGTATTGATTGATCTCCCTCCTTCTTATAGTAAGTACACCAATGTGATACCGGTAGGCAAATGTGATTACCATCCCAAATCTTTCTATAGGGAGTATCCTTGTCATCTCTCGCCTTCCACTCTTGAGCAAGAGGAGTAGGAATGTCCATATTTAATGTCACGTACTCCTCAATAATATCAAGTTGGTGGCGAATGTACGGACTCACGGGGATCAGTATGTAGTCCCCATACTGATTGTGCATTATCTTGACATCCGTGGAAGGGAGCATTCCCGTTTGGAGTACTACGCTATGATCGTCATAACGCAAGACTTGTTTAAATTTACGCTGTAGCGGTGTAGGATTATGTACCTTGGTTGTTTCTTCCACTGGCCTCAGTTGTAGATGATCTGATCGTAGCGAACCTTGTAACGTTTGACCGCCATTTTGTCCTACTAGTGCAGCAGATGGAGTAGATGCCTGAAAATGAAAAAGATTGTATTAAGTTCAAGGGAGGAGAGGGAGGGAAGTAGCGACTTACCATTTTAGTTGGATAATAGAATAGAGAGAGAGAAAAAATGTGCGTCCGTCACTCGTGTGATTCAACGATGGAATGATTCTCACTGTGGAAGGCTCGCTATTTATATAGAAATGCTTGATTCTCATTGGATGATGATCCTCATTGGACAATAACATCAAGCTGATTCCAAATCTGGTCTCCGTTTACCAATCCGAGCCTTCGTTCGCCCGCTGGAGCTGTTTCTTGGGAAATTCTAACTCTCGTTTTTTCGCCAATCTCCCAAAATCTTAAATGGCGTCTCACATCTAAACGAAGGCAGATATGAACAAGCCGTTTCTTTCAGTGAATTTGTCTCACTCTTAGCTTTCAAACGAGCTATTGCACGACAAAATCCGTCTACTAGAAGCGAAATTGGAAGATCGGTGCCGGGGGGGGGGACGTCAGCGAAAATTTTTCTCTCCGATTGCTTTCAAATTCACCATACAAATGCAGAATTTCACGCTGAATCCGAATCTGGCCTCCGTTTTCACATCCGAGCACTGCTTCCACTCGAAACATCCCATTTTCAACACAACATTCATCAGATTTCACGAAAATCATCACACACTATAGCCTCAAGTCAAAACCTGGCGGTCGCCCAAGTCCACCACGACACTCTGTCGTTTTATCGATGGGGGGGACGTCAGCGAACCTGGACCAACCTGGCCGGCACACCACGACAGACCTCTGTCGTTCCAGAGGGGGGTGCGCCGGTCGGGTGTTCGCCGTTTTATTACTACTGATCATTTAGGACGTCTGTTGTTCCTTTATTCGACAAGAATATGTTGACAAGGTGATGAATGACGATGAATTCTATAACGTTCCAAATGTTGAACAATTATCGGATGATAATGTGCTGATTGGCAGGAAAGCTAGAGAAGCTCTTCGTAACGACCATCTTACGGCAGCACAACGTGCATTATTTTTTTAACGAGTTCGTCTGTTCTATGGCCAGCTCCTTCGATCTTTGATCCATTACTTGCTTATTGGTAAACGTCTTCTGAGGGCTTGCAAATTCTTGGATCCGAAGCAGAGGGAAAATGTTGCGGAAGAAGATCTCATTCACGTCAAATCCCAATTGAATTTCGATTGCGACGCCGACGCACTTCTTCTTGAATGGCGCAAGTTTCGTAGCGATGCGCCAATTGACACAGAGGAAGTCAACCTGCCCAAATTTTGGAAACAGATAGCCTCGAAGGATGCCTACCATAGTTTGAGTGCACTGGCCAAAACTTGCATTATTCTACCTCATGGCAACGCTGACACTGAAAGATTGTTTAGCTCGATGAAGCGCATTTTGACCACAGACTGCAACAGATTGCAGGATCCCAACTTTAACGGTATTCTGACAGTGAAATTATTTATGCGAAATCGCGGATACAAGAGTGCAACGTTCCCAATTGGACGCAAGTTGCTCGATCGTTGCTATGAGGCATCGAATTCCTACATGCAGTACGAGTATCTGAAGCAAAAGGAAAAGGAGCGCATTGAAGCAGAAAAAAAGAAAGAGGGAGATCTGAAAGCCAGGGAGAAAGAGATGGAAAGAGAAAGAGTCAGGCAAGAAAAGGAATCAGCAGAGAAACTCGCCGAGAGTAAGCGGAAAACGGCCATGGAATACATGGAGGCAGCCAAGAGGCTTATGCTAGAAGCACAGTCGATAACAGATGCAGCTCCCGTGTCATCGAAAAAAGATGAGTCCAAAAGAAAGTTGAAGAGAACTTTGCCTTCGACCGAACCACTGATGGATACGAGGCGTCATAGACAATGATAAGACACTTGGTGCTGACTATTTTCTCGTCATCCTCAACTCAAGTTGTTGCAAATTCAATAGATGAATACAATTTTTCTTAAAAAAGATTTATTTTTCTGTCAATATATACATCTACATTCAGATAAGCTATATGTCCTTCACACTCAGTTACCGTGAAATGTAGTAAAACGTGGACCATGAGGCCACTTTTGAATTTTTTTGCAATAATTATCATGAAGACCTTTTGTTGTAGTCACATTCCCATGCCACTTGACTCGAGAGATATTGGTACCGGAATAGTTTCTTGTTCATTTTGTTTTGTGAAGTCTTTGATTATTACTGAAAATACAGTACCTACTATATTGTGAATGGCCCCTTAACTTTGTGAACGGGCCATATTTAGATTTTGAAAGGGACCCAAAAGATTTTAGGAGGCAGCCGTTTGAGATTGTGAACGGCAACTGTTTTAGTTTTTGAGGTGCTCTTTTTAGACATGAATAGACCTCTTGAGATTGTAAAGGACCTACAGGATTCAGACCGGGACGCTTAAAGATAAGAGCATGTGAGAATTAAAAAAACCCAAAAGAGAGATTATGAAGGGCTCTATGATATTGTGAACGGGGCTATGCAACCCTGCAATTTGTAAGGGTGGTCAAATTCATAGCAGATACTTTCTAAAAATCTGTTTCATGCTTGAGCAGAAGATTCTTCTACAAGGAAGTTATCCTTTCGTCAATCCTGAAGAAACAGGACGAAACGCAAGTGATCAAGGTTTCGATATAGGAAATAAATTTAGGTGGGAATACTTGATGAAAAAGTTGTAATACGTTATTACGGAGTCTGTTATGAATTGAGTTCTGATTGCTTTGATGCTCTCCTCAACTTGTCTTTCAAGAAAGACATGAAAGAAAAATCTACCAAAATTTTCGGGAACACAAGGGAGTGACGAAAGAAAATTTTGTGCGATTGCATATTGCAAAAGCGGCTAAATTTCGGCGGAGACACCAACGAAAATCGAAATCTCGCAAGCAACTGCAGAAGTGATAAGGATTTCTTTTAGTGTTGATGTTGCGTTTACTCATGCCATGGCGGCTCAATCTTAATCAAATAGCTGTCATAATCTTGTTTAAAACCCAAAAGTAGTTCTTAGATGTCATTGTTTTTTATTACATATTTTTGAAATACAAGGGATGAGAAAAAGGTTTGATTTGAATCATTGCCGGAGCTACAAGCAATGATGAAGTCTTTTCAGGCTGGACTGCAAGCGTTTTTGTCTTTTTAGCCGTCACTAGTGCAGTATACCCTATTGTAAAAATAAGCAACTCGACAGGCCATCGGTAGGTGGATGTGCTTGGAAATCCGGCAGCTGACCTTTGTGTGTGTGTGAAGCGCAAACACGAATGAGCTATTTGCATTGGTGTTTGCAAATTTCAAATTTTGGAAACGAGCTCTAGAGAATGAGAATTGAACTGCATGTATTTCACTAATGTCTATATTTCGGATGATGATTTGTCTGCATGTGAGTTACGGTTCTTTACAGGCATTCTGACTGCACTGATGACGGCTAAAAATCCAGAAACGCTAGTATTTCCCGTAATGGATTGTATCAAATGTTGCTCTCATCTCAGATTTAATAGTATATTAAGTTGCAATGTGTAATATTTGGGCGCAATCTAGAACTCAGTTTTCTCATATTAAGTAAATGCGATAGTTTTTAGTCTTCAATTTATTGTGTGACATTGATTAAAAATTATTTTGTTTATGTAATGTGGCGGATTCTCTCAGTGATCATTTCAAGGCTGTTGATGCAACAGCAATTAGCGACTCAATGATTAATTTCTGCTTGTTAATTATGATTCAAAGGAAAACAGTTAAATATAGTTTCTACTTGCTCACCATTTGCCCGAACACAATCGAATTCTTCGGTCAACAGCGCAAGAGAATATCTCTACGCAATCATTCGTCGATCTGCAGAAGAACGGTGAGAATTTTGTTTTCCAGTTCATCCAAATGTATAGGATGACTCTAATTCACCATTTCTGAAACGTGCCCAAAAGAAAAAAAGTCACAGGGCATTGAATCTGATGGTTTTGGAAGCCATTCCAAAGGCTCCCGGTCAATCCAAGATTCAGGAAAATTGCTGTTAAGATAATTTACGATGGGTCTGTAGTAGTGCGCTGGCATTCCATCCTGCATGAAGATATTCCTATTCATTGACATTCGGTATATTTTTATACACCATAGAAAAGAAGATTTTACCACACTTTCTCGATGTCTCGAGAGAATAGTGGTTCCCCAAAGAAAACCGCTTAAGCAAATGCCTGCCCAAGCACTTCGACCGCGCTGACAATGAATTCTGTATAAAGATATTTACTGTGACCAGACCGCTCTGCTGGAGCAGTCTTCCAAACGTCGAACAGCTGGACAGCAATTTCCCAGCGGTTTCATGAAAATTTTTCACAATAAAGACGGGATCTTGCACCGTGTGACGTCATGGCATAATTAATAGAAATTGCAAAACTGCACGAGAATAGTGCATTATAAATTTGAATGTAAAATTTTTGAACGAAATGAAGAAAGTTGTCTTTGAAACAGTTAAATAAAATTATCTATAGGCTTATATGTAGATTATTCGATAACATGCAGTCTTTATATCGAGCTGAAATCGTCAATCGTTCAATAACTTAATGATGAGGGGGCTTTATAGTACACTCAGTCTAACCCTCGAAAACGGCTCTCCTGAAAATAGTAGTTGTTCGAGTCATGTATCTTAGTGCACCTTGTTGAAGCTGATGATTGAATAAGCGTCAGTAATAATTTTGTACATTTAATTTGCTAACTGTGAGGATTCAGAAACATCTTTAATAGAACAGACCCAGCTTCCTTCAGAACGTTTTCGAAACTTACCGGGTTGTGTGAAATCGAATGATCGCAAGTTTCTTACTTTGAGGGGGCCCACGACTACGTAATTTAGGGGGGCCCATTCCGATTCGACTTTCCCGGTTTTTATTTTTGATTAGATTGGCAGCCGTGATGTATGCAAAAAAGTTTTTAAGATGATTTTGCACAAAATTGGCTTTCTGCATAAATATTCACCAAACCACCTGGATTACTCTGGACATTTTTTCACCGATTCTCATCGTTTTCAGAAGAGAAAATATTCCTTCTGTCCACATGTCGCGAGATAACTGAGCAGAAATATCTCAAGAAAACTATTTTACTCTTGAATGGTGATAACGCAACTGCAATTTTAATTTACTTCATGAGTTTCAACTTGCTTCCACCAAGACGCGCAGCTATTTTCCGTCTGTTAAAATTCAAATATACACTTCTACTATTGCGAGTATTGATGTGAAATAAAGAGATGATCTGAGATTATACACGATTTTTTTTTACTTCTGAAGCAGCTAAGGTGGAAGATAAATTTCAAAATTTTCATGATGGAATCTCTGATAGTGGTTTCTTAGAAAAATAATACATAGAAAACTAGAAGCAAACGCATGCAGTATTTGCGAAAAGGAGAATAGCTTATGTTAGAATATACATGTCAATGTCTGCATGAAGTTGGTTATATTAAAAACGTCATTATTGTGAATGTGCATGATTAGGAAATGGATTTTTCCAAAAAATTGTTAATTAATGGCGCCCCCTTCTGAATTTTTCCGGCCGCACCCACCCCCTTCTGGCAATCACATCCCCGCCAATAGTATTGAGTGAAAAATGTCAGCAAAAATCAGAAGAATAGGTGCCTTGAGAGCAGAGTTATTACACGGAAAGGGCAGCAGATGCGAACGTCTTCACTGACTTGTCCCTATAGATGACTTAAACATGTGCTACCTAGTCACCAATTCGGTTCGTTCTGCAGCAAAGTAGAGGATATTTTCATACGCCATGACACACTCGAAGTTATTAGCAATAAAAAATTATCGATAATGTGGTACTGATGTGAAAATAATCAGGCATCGATATTTCCTGGAATTTCAGAGATGAGATGGCAAACTGTTTCATGATAATTCAAAATGGGATTTAATTGTGATAAAATGTGATTTCTGATTGCTTCTAGCATATGCTAAAAGTCATGATAACCCCCACAGAATCCGCAGAGACGCGCTATGGGAGTGATAGCTGTGGGAATGACCTCAGCCGTTTACATGGTGCCTTTTTAATATTTGACGCTAAATTTATGTTCCCACCTTTTCATCAGACTCAAATTGGTAAGGTACAATACAGCACAAAATGCATGTATGATGCAACACTGACTAATACTGAAATACTGATGCGAAAGATCTTAGCGATGTACATTGTTTATTTCGTCATTTTTAAGTTCGCCCGAAACTCCGTTAGTGCATTCATGAATTTTCTCACTCTCTAGTAACCCCCACTCTTATCATTTGTTTACTATGTTAAGTATTAAAATACTACTGGGCGGACGTGGAACAGTGGCAATGGTGCACATATTACTGACATGTGATGAAGCATGCATTTTCAATTAATTCCATATCAAATATTCGGATGTTACGCTGCCATTAATATCAAGTGCTGCTACGCATAACTACATGTATGTATGTTCATTGTCTGTAGGCTATATACATACATATTACGTGATGGGTTGATGGTGTACTCCGGTCAATTTTTTAAGTTGGTCCGTATCTATACTACGGCATCAGTTAAGTTGATTTTCCGCCGTCAATCTGAAGCTCGAGGCGAACAATTCTCGGTAATGACGTCAGTTGTGATAAAGTGACAATAAGGGACAGCACTGTTACGCAGCACTGACGTCTCAGCCGTCTCAATAAAGTCGCGTTTGCTCTGAACATTTTTGCGATAGCGACAAGAAATTGACCAGGAGGTATAATTTGTTCAAGAGAGTTATAAATGCAAAGCAAAAGCAGCCACAGCATTTCATAAAAGATGAAGCAATTTTCCGATGTTGAACCAGGGCTGGCTCAAAGCTTCCACTGAGAAAAAGTCGGACATAAGAAAAATTTCCTACCATGAATAATTGAACATGCACTTTTTTCTGTACGCAATCGTAGGTATTAGCATGAAAGGTAATAGTTGTATTCCGTCATTTTTTTTAAATAATCACGTTTGGAACAGCTTTGAATACATCAAAGAACGTTGTTCTAGCGATACAAATACGGAAGCTTGCATGACTGCTCTACAAAAAAGACTGCGATAATGGCTTCATGCAACACGCGTAAAAATATTTCTCCTAACGACTCTAACAACTAAAACTTCGCTGGCAATGATAATTACTAGGGCTGTGCGAGGTGCACCGGTTCTTCTGCCGGCACGGTTCTCGTGTCAGTGCACCGAAATGTGCGAATTTCTATCAAATTGGGATTAACTGTATAGTTTCAACTACACTATAGTTTAGTGTCACGATTGATTCATCGCCTCTACAAACCACACTTTCTATTTACGTTTTCATGAGCATCGTCGCAGCATTATGAATTCGGATAATAAGAGTGCCATTTCTGAAATATGCATTATCAATAATCACCCTGATTCTCTTTTATCTACTGATGATTTTAGTATTGATTTCCTGGACTGTTGGACTGACTCTGTCCGCACTCGTATTTCTGAATTTAAGCTCATTGACCTTCACAAAGCTGCTATGAACTGCAAGCACGAGCTGATGAACGGTAATTATCGCCGATTTGTATACATGCTAGGCCTATATGAGCATTGGCTGTCAGTGTATCTGATTCACCAAAATTCCATGAGCACGTGTACACGAGTTCCATGAGTACATGTGACGTCGGGCAGTTTGTGATTTTTGACTATTAGTATTTCTTACAATTCAGTCTTTCTGATGTGGCCTGTGGAACCTTCCGTGTGTGGCAATAAATTGAATTTCGCAGGCAGCGTGATATCGATGAATTTATCTAAGGTTGAAATGAAAGGGTTTATATGTGCATTGTGCACATTATGTTTACATAGTTGATAGGGGAGCGCCTTTTAGCAACTGATCAAAATTCAGCTTCACAAGCAAACTAAAATGAACTCACTGTATGATGTGCATCATTAAATTATGTTCTCTACATGTCAACAACTGCGCATGAGAAGGGCTTATACACTATGGTAACGTTCACCTTCATTCGTGCTGTCCATGTTTTGATTCATAAACGACTTTTCCCATTGGCCTTCACTGTATTTCTTCGTGGAATCGGCTTATTCATTCACTGCACGCGACGCGTGCATATAGTGGTGCGCATCACAGCTGACGCCATCACGAGCATTAGATAAGCGGATATCTCGTAAGGCAAATCTTTGCAGAGTGCCGGATGCGCATAGAAGTGACAGCTGATGTATATACTTGCTTTTATGACAACAAAATCGTAAACGAATTGGAAATACACCTTTAATTGAGGAATTTCAGATACTTTTGAAGATAAATGGCAAAATTTCGTTGCCCTGTACGTATCCTTCAGTCGTCAGCTAAACGTGCTTTATTTTCGCTTATCTTAGGTGCTTTCAATGTTGTTATTCATTGCCATTGTTTGTCCAAAGTTGTTGCAATATGAATGAATGAATCACACTTATGAGATTATTTAATTTCAGGGCATTGACGCAAATGAAAGCTCGGAATAAAGCTGCTCAGAAGGGTCACGATCTACTGAAGAAAAAAGCAGATGCACTGACATTAAGATTTCGACAAATATTAAAGCAAATCATCGATGTAAGTCAGTCGAATTAAGACGTATCTTTCAGTTGACTATGAAATCTGAAAAAGTGATCGCGATTGTATTATTGTGCAAAATTTTTATTTCGTGCGCGCAATGTGCGAGGGGGTATTACATAATGCCAATAGTGTATTTCAATTCAAGGTAATCTGAGATAAAGTGTACACTCCCTAAAGTTAACTTCAAAATTGTACGTGTAGATAGTATTTGAGTGAGCTCTGCCAATCAGGTGAAGACAGTGTTGCCAACTGCTGCGTAAAATACGCACTGCGTGTTATTTTTTCTATTTGCGTAAAAGTGTTGCGTATTTTTCTGACGACACGCACTTTTAGAAATAAAATTGTGATAATATTGCAAATTGATTTTATTTTAAATCTGGAAATTGGGGCCCTGTGACAATGTTGTTATGGCAAATGTTGTTGTAATGTAATTTGATATGTCCACTACATTCTAGACCTTGAAGTTCATCGACCCTTGCGTATTAGTTGAAACACGATGGCTTCAACTTCTTCCGGTCGTTTCGCGCCTTATAGAACAATTTCCTGCTTTAAAAGAGTACTTCATGAATACTCCTTCAGTTGAGAAGAGAGGGGAATTGGTGAATCCAAAAGTGCAGGAAATAATGTCAGATATCCAAAGACGTGATCTTAAGGATTTACATATCCTGAAGACTGTTTTACCGGATTTAGAAATGTTCGAGAAATGCTCCCAGAAAAATAAATCTATATTCAAAATCATACTCAATATTATATTCAATAATAAATAATTCAAAATCTCTACAAAGACATCCGTGGACTCAATCGTGACTTAGTTTCAGATCACATTCAGAAATGTTAATGCAATTTGACAACTTTATCATTGGAACCAAAAGGCCTCCTAATAGTGAACTCTTTGTCGGTGAAGGAACCAAGAAAATTTTAAGTGGTTCTGATGCTGAGGAGACAGAAGCCTATTTTTGTTCGTGTGCGCTCTATTTATCTTAAGTTGGTCATGCATTTTCAAAAGATGCTACGTATGTCTAATAGTAGCATTGTACGTGATTTAAAATTCATTCGTCCATCTTATCGGATAGAGTCATTTGAAGCTGTCTCATCAATCGGCAGCAGTGTTGCGATTCGCGCGTGTTTACACGCGCGCGCGTTTTTTTGACAATTTGCGCGTGTAAGCGTGTTTTTTCCATTTTTATCCATTTTGCGCGTTTTTTTTAAGTTTTCGACTTCTCTTTTTAATTTTTGATAATAGAAAACTTTGGTTCTAAAATATTAAAATCAAGATATCAAAATTTCAAATTACATGCAGTTTCTAGATAAGCCACATGTATAGCCTATCAAAGATCATTTAGGTTCATTAACATCTCACTCAATGGATAGCCTATAGGCCCACTGCTCGTATGCATCTGCCACTTAAGGCACGTGTGTATTTGACTTGTCCTGAAAAATACCAAAGCTCTTACTATCTGATCTGCAAATTTAAGCTTTGCAAAAATGCGTTTCATCAAATATTAGCGATCATAGTTGCCATTTTGGCTTCTTTGTAAGGAAATACATGTGCGCGTGTTTTTCGACCTTGCGCGTTTTTTTTACCCTACGCCAAGAATCGCAACACTGATCGGCAGGGCAATGGGGCTGACTGATACTGATATCAGCAAACGTGAAGCAGAATGGAAGTCTTACTCTGTTGATGTTTCGGTTTCTCAAATAGACCAGTCGTATCATAGAAAGGATGTTCTGCAGTAGACTTGGATGTAAGTGATATCAAGGACAGCAGCAATACAAGCGATTCGAAGTATTGGGGCTATGACTGTCCCTTGTGGCAACGTCACTGTTGAGCGCATGTTAAGTGAACTTCGCGACTTTTACTCACAAAGAAACGTAATCGATTGCAGGAAATGTCAATTTATTCATGTGCTGTTTCGAGTGGGTACATGGAGGCCACTTCAAATACATGTGAATCATTCCCTTTTCTTGAACCCTATATAATTGCAGGATTTGATGCAGTGGCTTCATAGGCAAAGATGAAATCCGAAAAGGACGAAAATGCACGTAGAGAAAGAGCAGGAAACGAATTCTTGAACAAATTGGAAAGTTCGAGTATCGAATTGAAGTATTCACTTTGATTCATCGAATGCTTCTTTTTTGGCATTGGCCGATCATTATCATCTTGCACGAGGGTTGATGATGGAGGCTGTTGCAGGATTTCCGAAGTCTGGGGAAGTTGGGCATTCTGGTCATTCAGAAAACTTGTGATGTTCCCATTTCTGTCTGAATCACAGGTGTTCTGGAAAACAATGGGTGGGTCAATCTGCTCTGGAATCATCATTCTGACAGCTGACGATATGTCAGTCATGCAGCTAACGAAAGATCCACCTCCAGTCTTCCTTCGCTCTCTCACATCTGCGGTTGCTTCCTTCTTCGCACTTTTCTTCAACCGATCCCACAGATTTCGCAATTGAATCGATTCACGTGGAGAAGTATGACCATTATTATTGAATTCTTGGCATACTTCTGTCCATGCCTCACTTTTTGCTCTCACGCTAATTCCATCTGTCTTCTTGCATTCGATTCGATTGATATGTGTTTTGATGATTGATATCAAGACATTTTGTTCAAACAACGTAAAATTCTCCGATCGTCGCTTAGACATGCTGTCAGTTGCCGCTTTGATATTGTGGCAATAAGGAATCAGTAGACACACGCGACATCGATTATCCGGACAGCGACAGTGATTATTCGTCAACTGTCTCCTTGACAGCCGAACCTTGACCTAATTACTGAGGGAATTCCAGTTTGACTGCCAGTTAAGAACTGCTGCATTCGACTTAACTTCAGCTAGCAAACCGAGAGTTAAATTTCTTGTGTGAATACCAGATAAATATCCTCGGTTAACAAACTGAGGGTTAAGCACTTAGCGGAGGGTTACCTAACCGAGACTTCAGGATACGGCCCTTAGTGTTGGCCAACATTCAATGTAGAAGGGAAATCCCTATGTGAATCATCCGCATGAAATTGCCTAGATGTGATTCCTTCCATCGTGATTGATAGTGATTTAGCAATCAAGATTAGCGATCATATTGAATCAAGTGAGACAATAAGATAGTAGAAATCCTAGTGAAATATTGTAGTTTTCTCTTTTAGCAATTGGCACTGAAAAATAGAATGATTCTTTGCCAACTAACAACTGTAAATGTCTTGTAGTGGATACTATTACAAAAAACAAACTCGTAATGAACGATATATTGTCATCCACCTCATTGCTACGTCGTGCACAGTTTTCTCTTTCCTTGGTGTAACTTTTTGTAACAATCTCGAATGGAATGAACGTATTAGTTGTGTTGTAAAAAAGTCCTCTAGGAGGATGTATATTCTCCGAAATTTACGTAGAGCAGGATGTGAAAATGACTTACTGTTTAAGGCCTACGTCGCATACATTCGAGTTGACCTCTGCTAATCTATGCATACGCATGTTTTTGCAACTCTCCTAATTATTTGCTTAATGAGTTGGTGAGAGGTGAAAAGAGAGTTTTCCGAATTATCGGCAACTCACCTAACCGTGAGAGCTGTCTTTTGGTCACTGCGGACAGAAGATTTTTGAAACTTTTTAGGAAAAACTGTAAAATCAACGTCCCATCCACTTCGCAAACTATTTGTTCCTAGATCGGCTTCTGCGAATACCCGTCATTCATCAACAGAATTGTTGCTGCCTTATCAAGAACGCGACGTGTTAGCCAATCTTTTATTCGGTTCTGCAAATGAAGTTGTTTTTTTAGTTCCGTTTTACTATTGTCACTTCCTTCTTAATTTTGCATTGTCATCGTGAACTGCTGTAATGCTCTCACCGAGCAAAAAGATGAGACAATAAAGGCTATTATTATTATTATTATTTGTAATATTATTATTACAAATATTACAATACATTTTAATATTACAATATTATTATTGTAATCGGTAGGTGTGGTTTACAGTGGATGGGAGGAATATCAAAAGGATGTTTGAATCGAACTATGTACGTGCGTGTACCTTGAGAAGCAACCAATGGCGCCATGGAATTTCCTTCTTTGAAGAGATAAATTTTTTTATCTCAAAAATTCACAAGATTTTGCTGGAAAATTCGTCGATAAAACTTATTTTGCACTTTTTTTGCAGGCTAAGATGCTAATGGGTGATGTAATGAAAGAAGCATCGTTCTCACTGGCTGAAGTAAAATTTGCAGCTACAGGGGATATTAACCATACAGTCCTACACAACGTCTCTAAGGCCAGTGTTCGTGTTAAATTTTCGAAGGAGAACGTAGCCGGTATGCAATTACCTATATTTATATGAATTTATATTACACCTACCTCTTTTTTGCAGGTGTAAACTTACCGATTTTCAAAGCTTACAATGAGGGTGCAGATTGTAAGTACTTTGAAATACTCACTTATCATAAGCAGTGTTTCCAAGGGCGTGAATGTGACGATTTGTGCGTGAAATGTGTGAAAAAGTTGAATCAATTTTTCAAGGTACAGCTGTTGCCATAGGTATCCATACACATATTTTCGGGTAATTTCTCAATCCTGGTATATTTATCAAATAAGATCTAACTTCTGACAGCTCTTGATGATATCTTTATTCAATATAATAGAATTCGTATTTCGGAATGAGTTAAAGACATTGTGAAGAAATTTCACTTCGTTCTGATAGTTTGACTACATTATATTGATGTAGCTACTTGTGGGCCTATGTATGACATTTCCCATTTGTATTCAAAAGTCTACATTCCAATTACACTGAAAGCTTTATTTAAGCGAATATATCACGAATCTGCTTCAACTTTTTAGACTACTGGTAATAAGCGTATACTTTCAAAATTAAAATCATCAGTATCCTGGTTTGAAAGCCTCCTTGCTTGAGATGTCTTGCAGGAACACTGTCAGCAAGTCTTTGACAGTCACTTCTGTCGATTGACGTGCATCAGGCATGTACAATTGAGGATATGAGTTCTTTACGGTTCGTTGGGGATCTGGTTTCAGCTATTTTACCCACTCGGGCCCAAATATTCTCGATTGGGTTGAGACATGAGCTTTGCGCAGGCCAGTCATTAATTCAACGATCATGATCAATCCTGTTCAGATAGTCTTTCACTGCTTTTGCGTGGTGGGCACTGTGGTCCATGTATAACTAGCTATTGCAATGATGGAGATCCCGATCTGATTGACAAGTTCATTATCAAGTATCCTCAGGTACACGCTGATTTAATGACATGCAACCCCAGATCATAACAATCTGTTAGGGGAGCTTGAAGGTTGGGAGAACACATTGATTGGAATATCGCTCACCAGATCGTCTCCAAACCTTCATAGAGTCTCTGTTACCATAAATATCAAATGATCTTTCATCTGAAAAGATGACCTTCTTCCAGAAATCCATACCTTTAAGAAGATGTCGACGAACAAACATCAAACGCCGCTGTCTCTGGAAAGTGTTAATAAAGGGTTTCTTTTTTAATAAATGGTCTGCAAGACTTTAATCCTCTTTCTCTCAATCATCGACAAATAGTTCGCACACTAAGGTTTTATGCTGGCCCAACTCTTCCCCGAATCTCAGCAGCACTAGAGAAACAACCAACAAAATTTCAAGAATATATTTTTCCCCAATAAGTATGGTTTTACTCAGAAAATCTATCACGACGGATCAGATGACATCAGCAAAGAGTTATTTAATCAATAGAAATGAATTATGACCATAGTCCGTGTTTTTTCTCTTCATAGGCACGAAAAGTAAGATGCTATCATCACAGCCCAATTTCACAACTGTATATACATCTATGGTATCGCTAAAGGTAAAAATTCAGAAAAAATCATATTTTGCATTACGTCCGGATACCCATGGCCAGCTGTATATGTATAATAATTCACGGGAGTGACTTTTCCCTCTCTATTTAAAAAGGAATGTGCTACCTGTAGTACAAAGTCACATCATTCGTGTGATTTATTGTTTCCACAAGCAATATGTACATGTTAATGAGATTTTTTAGTCGGAAAGAGTTAGGTTTTTTAAAAGATCCTGATTATTTTTTCTTGTCAAGAAGTACAAAGTTTTTCCATTGCCATCCAGCAATCATCTTCAGGTACAAAAGACGAGGGTTAGTAGAAGTTCATGATGTAAGGAAATCGAAAATGATGCAATGATATGTGATAATTTACAACCTCATTGTAAATGCCTTTTTCAAATTACTTCCACTAACCCTAGTCTTTAAGATAGATTTGCTAACCTTCACCTCACGAAATTACCAGCATTAAATGCTAAATCCCAATAATTTTTTGACATCTAATTTTAGGCTTTGAGCTAACGGGTCTGTCTCGAGGAGGACAACAAATATCACGCCTGAAGGAAAATTATGGTAAAGCTGTGCAACTGCTTGTAGAGTTAGCTTCCTTGCAAACATGCTTTATTACTCTTGACGAAGTGATAAAGATCACCAACCGACGTGTCAACGCAATCGAACACGGTATGTATGAACTGTTTGTGATTATAATATGCAGGCCTCACAGACCTATTATTCCTATTTTTAAGGATTTATCCTTTTTTTCGGTTAAGATCTCCCATTTTCAGGGTTTTTCCTGTTTCTCGGAATTCGCATCACTTCGTCGGTGCCGAGTGAGAGATAAATGCGTGTATTGATATGCTCCTCCATCAGAGACGGTTATTGGCCGGAGATCTGGCGTTCTGCAGATTTTATTCTTCTTCCAAAGACTTCTCGCCCAAATTCAATTGCCAGTGATCTTCGACCTATTGGACTACGTGTGTATTTAGTAAAGTCATAGCCGAACACTTAATGGTGAAACATCTTTGGTTTAATAAAATGGACAAAATGGATGAGGATCAATTTGGAGGAGTCGTTAGGGGATCGACTACTGATGACATTAAACTAGTGGATGATATCCTGAGCAGACAACGGATGTATCGGAAAGATATTGATGTTCGATTTTTTAAAGAATTTGAGAGAATTAATTATGACATTCTCATAAGCAAATTGACAAAAGATGGAGGTTCCTCTTCGGTTGGTTAAATGGGTTAGCTGTTTCTTTCGTGGCAGGAGTCAAAGGGTAGAGTTAAAGAATCAGCTATCGGATTAGCTATTTGTGAAATGAGGAGTGTCTCAAGGTACGAAGTGTTGTCCTTGTGGTGTTATTGTTCTGATCAATGACTTAGTGGTGGATTTGAAACATGTCGACGACAGCACGTTAATTGAAGCAGTAAAATCGAATGGGCACAATAATTTGAATATAAAAAACTTTGGTTAATGAGTGGGCAAAATTAAATGGCATGAAATCAAGCTCAAGACAGACTCGGGAACTCAGAACCAGTTTTAGAAGATCGTCCATTGATTGGGTGCTGCTGTAATTCATGGTGATAAATTCCAGGCAGTTAATCAGGCAAAACTTTTGGGTTTCATTGTGTGAATTGGAATGACCAAATTGAGATGATTCACAAAGAGACCAATATGAGGACTCATTTTGTCAGGGAGATGATTCGCTCGAAATTCCAGGTCGATGAAACAATTCAATACTTTACATCAGCAACTCGAAGTATTTCGGAGTATGGAGCACCGACCGGGCATTTTAGCACAACTAAAAGAGCAAATTTCTAGACTCGGAAAGTCTGGAAGGAAGAGTACTGAAATTAATTGACGGTATTCCATTAAAAATGATTCATGCAATTATACAGTTCTCTTAAAAGTCTTCGCGAACGTCGTCAGAAACTTTGAAAGAATAAGTTTTCACCGTTGTCTCTATGCTTACAGACTCGCCTTCCCACAGCAATGCTTATTGGGAAAGATTAAGAAGTGCAAAGCCACATATACAGCAGTGCGTAGAACAAACGGATATGAGAAAACTTTTCTTCCTTCTGCTGTTTCTACTTTTATGTAGTTTTTTGAATTGATGTGTGTGATGTATATTATGTAAGATTGAATTTATGTTTTATGTATCATGATCATTTGCTGCAGCTGCTAATTTTAATATATATATATATATATATATATATATATATATATATATATATATATATATATATATATATATATATATATATATATATATATATATATATATATATATATATATATATATATATATTTGATTGGAATTGATAATATAAATATAATATTAATTTGCATTAATATGCCATAATTGGTACATGAAAACAATTCAGATTTTGTTGTACTGGAAATTTACTGGGAGGTGCTGCAAAACTGGGAATGTTTGTTATGTACTAAAAAAACTGTCCATTAAAATAGTACCATGAAGATTCTGAGAGATTGGAATGAAATTTCCATCCCATTAGTTAGCCTGTGCTAGGTAGCCTATTCTATTGCATAAATTGTGCTGTGAGGTCCACACCATCTGTCTGTGTAAGAGGTATTCAGGAATAACTTAGTCTTGTTTTACGTAATTTTGTTTCCAATCTTACTCTTGTCGATCAACATTCAAAGTTAGTAGGCATGAATTTCAAATTACTAGAATTTGTTCATAGTTCATAGTTTAGGGACATCATACAACAATTGATGGAAAATAGATACCATCAAGTTAAGGACATAGTCATAAAAGTGACGGACATGGTCATAGACGCAGAGTGAAGATCACACATAATTCCCCTCGCTGATGCCGGAGGCCTATGAAATTATGGTGTTTGTGTAGTGGTGAATGAAACGACTTCCTGATTCGATACTGCTTGTGTTTAATCTTCAAAATCATTTAGTTTACACAGGCTTGCATCGTTGCATTGAGATGATCTCTTGCTTTCCATTTATGTTTACAACAGTGTGATTGTAAAAATTCTTCATGATCACCCTATAAGGTCCAGTATATGGACGTGATAGAGATGGTTGAGAGCCATGTTTTCGAGTCCACACTTGTTCTCAATTACTCATGCTGTCCGGTATAATAGCGTCTTTTCGATTGAAATTTCTTCGTGGTACAGCGATGTCTTCAGAGCATAAATTATCATCAAAGAAACAACTTGGGACATAAAGTTGTCTTCGAACACCGCCTGTGATGCGCTATGTCCTGCATCTTCGCTGATCGCGTTCCTCAAACTGAGTAAGACAAATAGTAGATTTTTCAATCTATTTCCTCAGATTTTGCTTTCAGAGCTTCTTACAAGCGACGCTGCTGTCTCTCAACCGCCCCGTTAGTACATGGATGATACGATGTTGTTCTTCTTTTCTCGATACCAGATGTTTAGCTCAAACTTACAGAAAGACCAGCACCATCGACAGAGAAATGATAGTCGATAAAAAATACATGAAGCAAACAAAAAGAAGTGTTTCGCAGTATAAAGGAAGAATGTCAAAATTGCAGCAACAACAGAATTACAACCTGCAGCCACTTCAATATCAGTAAACTGAAAGATGCGATCAAGACTACTACCATGGGCAAAGCGCCCGGGGAAGTGTAGATTGCCAATGAAGTTTTCACCAACCTCTCAGAAGAAGGGATGAACGTCATTCTTCTGTTCTTCAATCTTATTTGGAAGACTGGAAGACTGCCTCCAAAGTGGAAAAATGCAGTGATTATACTGATCCTTAGGCAAGGTAAAAATGAAGCAGACCCAGTAAGCTACAGGCCGATCAGTCTTACCAGTTGCATGGGTAATTTCATGGAAAGGATGGTTCACAGCAGATTGAATATTGTCATTGAAGAAAAGAAACTTATGAACCCCAACCAGGCAGGATTCCAGAAACACAAAAATGCGGAAGATGAGCTAGTTAGGATACAAGAAGACATCACAGATGGTTTTAGTCAAAAACCGAAAAGCCTCAGAACCCTGATGGTCCACATAGATTTTTCGAGAGCCTTTGATACTGGATGGAGAGATAGTTTTATGACTAAGCTGATCGAGCATGACATCCCGAAATGCATGCTCAGGTGGATAAAGAGCTTCCTTTCAGACCGCAAAGCAGTAGTTCAAGTTGATGACATCAAGAGTGAACTTTTTGTACTAAAAGAAGGAGTCCCACAAGGAGGAGTTATCTCCCTTAAGCTTCTACCCTTTTCATTAACGGAAAGACTCCCAGCAAAGGTTCGATATACAGTAGCCTCTTTGCTGATAACCTTGCGCTCTGGGTACAAGGTCAAATCCCTGCAGAATGCAAAATCATGCAACGTGCCCTTACAGCTATCGAAGAAATAGTTGATGAAAAATCAATGAAAAATGTGAATATCTCCTGGTGAGCACATGGACAAAAGAAAGCAAATGGGAAGGTAAACTCCAGACTAATGATAAAGACGTCAAAAAAAGTACACACCTAAAATTCCGAGAAATATCATTCGATTGGAATCTCGATTTCACCAAACATGTTGAAGACGCAGTCAAGAAGATGAAAGAAAGACTCAAACCGTTAAGAGCAATATCAGGCAAAAACTGGGATGTCGTAATGAAGACATGCTCGCGCTTTACATGGGATACATAAAGTCTGTGGCCGACTACCAGCTGTCAATCTTTCACCAGTCACACAAACATCGTCAAGCTGGACAGAGTACAAAATGAAGCAGCTAGACTGATCACAGGTTGCAATAGGACAACGCCCATAGAAAGTCTTCTACACGAATCAAATCTAATCCCGTTCAGCCTAACAAAGGACGAAAAAGCAGCACTGGCATACCAAAAGTTTATCCGCAACAATGAAATTCCAAACTGTGACCAGGCTCAGCGCAAAGTCACACCTAAAAACAAAAGAGATATGCATGGAAGAAACTGGCAAATTAAGGCTAATAATGCGTCCGAAGAAGCAGTATTAGGCAATACCATTCCAGCCCTCATCCTACAGCAACCGAGAAGTAGACCGCAGGAAGAGATCCCCAAGGTCAAGCTTTGTACTCATTTACATGAAAGCTGCAGCAGAAAAGAAAATAGCGACGGACTTCACAGAAAAACACAGAACGTGCTCAACCACCTTAATATTGAAAGCAAAGACACAGCCTGGACAGATGGCTCTGTAATGGAAGACCAAACAAACGGTGGAAGTGGAGCCATAGTCGTCTCTAAAGACCATACAATGAAAATCTCGAAAGCAGCAGGGACATTCCATATAACTCTTCCACTTCACCGAAAAATTGAATTTGCTCCCACCGCTTTGAAATTCACGTCGGACATAGTTAAAGTATTATATATTGTATTTCATGATCAAACCATGCTTAGTTATGCCACTTCTACCTTTTATTAGCTACATTTCCGGTTCGTTACCGCTAGCATTGCCTGACTTGGGCCGTGCCTAGCATTTCCAAATTCAGAGATATCGTTATGCATTTTTTTGTCTGTTTTGACATACATTAGCTTATCACTTCGACATACTTTGCGTCGCGTTAAGTCATCCCATCAAGTTTTTTCTTCAATGTGTTAGTAAAGTACGACCGTTACCAAAAAACAGGGAAAAGTTTTTTTTCACGAAAGTGTAAGCGCGTGTTTGTATATTGTAGCACTCAAGTATCTCAATTTAGCACTCGGAAAAAGATGCCAAGTTTTCAAACAATAAAGCTTTTCATGGTCTTCCCCATGCACCTTTGAAGGTGTACATGTAGTACGACCGTTACTGTGATGGTCGTAGGCATACTACAAAGTGGTAATAGTCGTGCTATGCTGTCCTTTAGATAACATTTAGACTTGGTAGCTTCTCCATGTGTACGAAGTTCCTTCATATTTAACTGTCCATCGTATTTATTTTCAGAATAGCTTTTTATAAAACGACAATGGATATATAAAGATATCGACAAGGGACAGCTGCTTTATATTAGCATGACAAATTTGATGCATAGACATCCTGGTCAGTGCAGTGTGAAATAAAAGTCGTCCACTTCCATTGAGATTTTCTATATCAAGTGGATCGTTTTTAATGTCATAGAGTATATATAGAGACAAATTTAATCTTATTATATTAACTAACATAATGCTGCATGCGTGCTACTGGCTTAAAATCATAGACTTCGAATGCTATGTGCGAGTTGCCAATTGTGATCGAAAAAATCTGCATAGCACCACGCCCGATGTCTTCCTGTCTTACTCTACAGTGGGCATTGTTGAAATGTTGACATTTTCTTACGCGACGAAGTTAGCTTTTCTTGCATTTGAACAACGTTCATGGGTTACTACGAACGATATGAGCTGAGCTCCATGCCACCGAATTTGTCACTCGTAGGAACCCATTACATTACTCGGGTGTGGAAGTTTGCAATCTGAAGCTGCTTGATGATACGATTGGCTGCTATTTTTAGTCCTGGGTTTTCCCAGGGAATCAGATGAAGAAAATTTTCCAAAAAATTGCAGATATGGCTACTTTATTTTCCAACTGGTTGACGGATGTGTCAAGTATCTTCTTTGGTAACTTCATCGACGGCGTGTATCTCTCGCAGCAGCCCATTAGTTGGTGATTATGTTGTTGGGAAATTAAAATTATGGGAGAGGATGCTGCCCTACATAGGCATTGTTCGGTAGCTATGCGACAGTGGAGATTGCAAAGGTTCATTCTTGAGACGTAAGGGATGGTCGCAAACTACTTTTATTCTCCCTTCGAAATATGTGACCTGCGAGTTTTTGCTTTGGATGATGTCGTTAGGATCGTGTCTTCACCAGTGATCGACAATGGTTTCACCATATTTTTGACTTTGATCCCTTCAAAGACTTTATTTACTCTCTAGTCTACAACAATTTTGCTTGTTATCACATATATACAATTTTTTACACGTTTTCACAATTTTTCATAACTGATCGAGTGCGTGAAAGATAAGAGGCAAGTTAAGTAAAGCGATTCCATAGTACGGTCGATACCGTACAAACAAGGGATCTTATCTCTATTTTGAAAATATTTGCGACTTCATATCTTATATTTACTTCTCATAATTTTTAAAAACTTCATAAAACAGTACGACCGTTACTATATGGAACGACCCAACAGGAAAGTACTATTCCTCCTTCTATGCTGAAATGGTGGCTATTCAAGCAGCCACTTAGAGCATCGCCGCCCATCATCAAAAGAAAGATACCATCATCATTCTCACAAACATCAAAAGTGCCATAGAAGAGCTTAGTAAAGGGCCCATGATCCATAAGGCCTCAGCCACACTGGCAGCAAAGCAAACACGATCGTCCCGAGCAAACGCAAACAAACGTATGTCCGCAAGTTATCAATCGCTCTGGTTTGCTTTGCTCGCAGTGTGGCAGTTTACAACTGCTGCAATGGTGCTCCAAAACGCTTTGCTCGGAAACGCTTGGAAAAGCTCACAGTGTGGCTGAGGCCTAAAACAGCTGAAGGAAACAAAATCTGGAAGTAAATGACATCGGCCTACAATGGATCCCGAGTCATGTGGGCACTGAAGTTAACGAAGCTGCAGATTTGCTAACCAAGGATACCACCTATCTAACAAAAGATGAAGTTCCAATCAACTACCACATAGCTAGGAATCGTATCAAAAAGCTCACCAGAAGAAAGAACAGTGTCATCCAAAATGAATACTACAAAAGATGGAAAAATACCTGATCAGAAAAAGAAGAAAAATCCATGACGAGGAAAGAAAAAGTTAACCCGGCCCAAATCAGAACAGGACATTCCACGCTGGCCGCATCATATCGCTGCCGAATCAGGCAAACACAAGACCCTAACTGCGAGGACTATGGAGAAGAAGAAAATATCGACCACATTATCCGCACCTGCCCTAGATGAACCAATGCTAGAACCCGCGCTTTTGGATGCCCAATCACGAGGATGGAAGATCTCTCAAGCAAGAAGATCATGAAATTCCTTCAGGACATTGGCCGACTGGTCAATCGTATGTGAAGAAAGTTGCGATCGAGGTCAAAGAACAACAACGTGTTTTCTCATGCTTGGCCAAACGTAATTTGTCCGAATTTGCTCAGTTGTGTAGTGCACACCAGAGTGAGAAGTAGAATGAATTGAATCAGTAATTTGATCTCGAAACTCAGATGGAATGAACAGTCATCCTTTAGAATCACGCCGCACCCCAGAGTCGCAAGTCTTATCGAATAATTGTTTTAACTCTTTGTCATTTTCTTGTTGCTGTAGAATTTCATCTGCTGGTAATTTTGGGAAACATGGATTGGCAAAAGTTGCGTCTATTTGTCTGCAACCACATCTTTTCTAGAAAGATTTTCGATTTTCATATCAAACGTTGACAGGAGTTGAATATATCTCCTGCGCCTCTCACATTTTGTGGACGTTGTAAACCATCATGGGACCAATATTCCATGTTCCCATTCTCAGTTAGTTAACCGTCTCACCTCTGCGCAACGCTTCAGGCAGTGTGCCGTCATTAGCCGCCACGCATGAGGTCCCCTCTCCAACCGTTCTTTTTTTCATAGACTGGTGGAGACGTCCACGGGGTACACTGGGCTGCACCCTGCCCATTTCGATCATTGCCATATCCATACAAGCATTGAAGCAGTATTTTATGGCCGGATGCCCTTCCTGACGCCAGCCCTTTCTGTCTGGGTGGGGACCCATAACATTGTCAGCTGAACATCCATCAAGGCAGTAGAGGATTTGTTTAGAGTTACCTTCTCTACAAAGTGTGGGTACCAAAGTTGTTTCGATGTCACTTCCTCCATCAAGGTGCCACTACCCTCCCGAATTGTCCGGGTAAACCAGGTTATTTACAGCCGCCCAGCACTCGACTGTGGTTGATTAGTTACTACCGGCGGATAAGATGGCAGTATCCGGGGCGCATGACCTACAAGCGCCACCAACTAGGTAGTTCAAAAGGGTGTCGGAACCTGGACCTAGTGAACTCGTGGACGTACAACCATTGCCCCCACAACCAACCATCAATGAAGACCTTCGAGCGCTCGGGCCCCGTGTGGAAGATGCAAACGACCGAGCGAAGTGGAGAACTGCCATGCAAGCGAACCGTCGTACCAACATGGATGGAACAATTGACGTTAAATGGTATAAGTATAATTAAGTAAACATGCGTTGCAAAGGTTTGTGATCTACTTGGAACTTGAATGACTTACCAAATAGTGTGTTACAGCTTGAACAGACCACCTAGACAATCCCTTTTTTCGCTTTTTCAGAAATATGCCTGATTTTTCGTTTTTATCGAATGGCTCTCGCTTTTTATTCGTTTATTTTGGAAAACAAGAAGAAAAGTGTTGCGTGGTGTGTACTGGCACTTGTTTTTTTCTAAAATTAACCCTGAGGCCATGTTATAGCTTTCAGACTTCGTATTGACGCATGTAGAAAGTGTAAACGGATTGCTTTGTCGGTCTTTGTACATTGTCTGATCTGGTAACCTGCTATCAAGAAATTTCGCGTAATCTCAATTTGTCCTCTGATTTCTCACTTTACTTACTTACATCTCGTCATGGATGGTCCCGTAGTTAGCCTTATATTTGAGGAAAACTTTCAAAAACTTCATGAGAAGATGATAGTGAAATGATTGATTTTAGACTTTGTTCTCTTCATCCAGTTCTTCCAGCGGTTCGTACATAACTCAAAAAGTTGCCCACTTCGCGATCGATCTTCTTCGCTTGCGTGGTGGTTGGCCGGTGGCTCCATATGATAGTACTTTCCATCTTGCCTGTCATCGGCATCACCTTCGACAGTCCGACTGCGTGCATGTACCTCTCCACCACCACTTGACTCTACGTCATATTTTCAGTCTGCCTCCCTCTCGCACCATCCTTTGAACGTGGGTTTTTCCATGTTAATTTGTTCTAGTTGACATCAGGATTACAATGGTATTTCTTGAGAAGTTTTAGCTTCCTTCGTCAGAATGTACGTTGAAACTCGGTTATTCTTGAAACATGTTCTCCAACAATTCCAGTATTTAAAGAAGTGGTTTCTTGAATTCCTGTGTAGTCAGAAGGGTTTTCATCACAAGAATGGATTCGGAAATGCTTACCGCTGCATCAGAATTTCAGATTTTTTGAAAAATCCCCTTACTGAATTTTATATTTCCTTCATTTTTTTCATTTCACAGTATATCGAATCGCTTCTTGGAAGATTTCAGTTTGATCAACGATGATTCACGTTCTGTATCCAGGATTGTGAACTCATTCGAGACCTTCAAAACAAATTTCTGAAAAAGGTAATGCCGTGATTTTTTCATGTAAACAGCAAAAGAATTGTACAAGCGGAGGTGAACTAATCCATACCAATGCAAAGGTAGCTCGCTTCGATCAAAGCTAATTATGATTTGAAAAAATTATATCTGCCTATTGTCGTAGATCAGTAAATATAACTGCGATGAGGAAAGACGTTTTTAATGTAGGGGAGACTGTGTGACTTGGCATGTTTCGTAAAAACGCTGCCACTGATTAATGAATAAAGGCAAAGTGTTGGCATTGTGACCACTTTGTGTTATTATCACCAATACTTCAATACCGCATTCATAAATGGTCAAAAGAATCCATGCCTAAGATCTTTATAATCGCAGTCAGATGGGATGAGTTGGATACATGTAGGTCTATCAACCAATCTTTGAATACTTAAAAAAGTATAGGACTTCCGAAGTTAAACGGCTTTCATATAGCCATCGCCGTGATGACGTCAAATATATCTATGTGGTCACTAGCTTAGCTGGTGAACGCGTGGGAAAGAAAAATGGCAACCTCAATCAAAGCAAATCAGTTGCTTCGACTGCACATAACATTAAAGGTACTAAATGTAATCAATTTAGCCAACACATCATATGAAAGCAGACAACAGGTGCGGTAGGTTTGATTTTTTTAATTGATTTATATTTTTGCGTAATGGGATTTACGTATCGTTGCCGATAATGATCATGACGACAAAATCTGATGACAGGAGCCTTCGTATGATGCATCATTCATAAGTCTTCTTTCCACCTTAAGATTGGGAGCAAGGAATTTATAAGCGGATGCATAAAATTTCAATTCAATAGACCACCCAGACATTTGCTTTTCTGAAAATATACCTGATTTTTCGTTTTTATCGAGTGGCTTTGGTTTATTTTTCGCTTTTCTGGTAGAACAAGAAAAAAAGTGTTTCGTAGTGCAGGCTTCTTTACATGCTGACAGCATGACTTTATGTCATGTTACCCTTCAATTTAGTCATGCTATCATCGTCATTTAGACATGTTGTCATTATTTGTTTTGTACTTACTCAGGTGTATTTCATACTCAGCGATCAATACAATTGGTTGAAATAAATAGCCGGAATTAGATTAGATTGCTTATTTGATATTATCGGTTTATGAAATGTCTTGCAGCGTGCGCCTCTTTTGACATTCGGCAGCACACAGCACATTCTTAATTGAGGAATCCTACATCTAAGATGTTAGTAATTGTTTGCAGACCACATTTGATGCGCGGGAAATTTGCCAAGTATGGCAATTTACTAAGTCCTAATACTAAGTCCCTTAGTATTTGCAGGTAGCTATTAACATGTTGAAATGACCTTCATCATTTAATTGTTAAAACAAGACAAATCTGAAGTTTCAAGAAGATAGTTTGTTATGTAAGCATTTCACAGCTTTCTGGGTGTCAGAATCATTACTTGAGATCTGCTTGAGAGAGAGAGAGAGAGAGAGAGAGGGCTGAGCTTTTGATGTGCAATAAGATCTTGATTAAAGTGACCAAAGTCAGAGGTGTCCTAGTCGTCACCAAATGGTAACTTGGTCGCCTCTTCATTCAATCATCATCTTTACCATCGTTCGCTCGACAGCGGATTACAACCGCCGACTCGCAGTACTCCTGCAGAAGGAGCGGCAGTATGGGCAGCCGGATCCCGAAACAAACCAGAAACGGGAATTTGCAGATAAGCTCTGCCGGTCTGACGCATCCCATGTGCTTCAACAACTCGTGACTTCTGACAAATACATCAGGAATGCCGACATAAAATTCAACTAGAGAAAGTGGTGTCAGCGACCCAAGACAATGGGAACCTTGCATCGTAAAGCTTGGACTTGGTTGCATATTTTAGTAGACGTGCATGGAGCATGATCTTGATAATTGGCCTTTGAAGTAGGCTGTATAGTGATAGTTTTTTATGGAATATCCAATATTATCAGTTATCGTCGCTTTTCATTAATTTAGATTAAGAATATTGATGTATATTTACACCGTAACATGTAGATTGAAAAAGTACCAATATGTCTCCTTGGAGGGACAATTTTAAATAGGAACCAAAAAATAGGAGGGACAAAAATACCGCCTGGTGGAAGATCAATTTTGTGTCAATAATATAGGCCTAGCTCAATTATGAGTATGATCTTCCTTTACAAAAATGCATTCTAGCAAGCATTTGTATTAGCATAATACGAGGCTTGGTGAAGGAAGCTATGAGTACAACGATTATCAGATTTATGTACTGTACATTCTATCACTGTACAAAATAGTTAGCAGATTGACGTAAAACTTAGTAAAAGATATTTTATTCGCGATATGATCAACTTCCCATGACTTTCATTGAGAGACCCCTATCTGATAAATATTCATCAATGTGCTTTGGAATATTCAGATAAGGAGATGGCATAGGTTAAAGTTTTAGGCTAATTTATTAATTGGAAGCATGTCAGTTTGAGAAATACCATCAGTCGCATTAGAAATAATTAAATCACCTACATTCTGCTGCATTGTCTAGCAGCATTTCTAAGTTTTTCAGCACTATGTAGGACAATCTTAACAATCTTGGAATCTACATTATTTATCCAAAATTGTGGCAATCTAAATCTATTGCTAGCTATATGTATGATCATTATCTGATAGAAAACAAAAGTTAGTTTTGTCTGGTGCACTTGCGAATCGTTGCCTCCTAGGAAGTACTCCGTCAAGTTATCATTTATACGCATTTTTGTCTCAGCATGTAATATTCGCAATCTACACAGGTTCGTAGTATTCGTGGTAAGTGCATGGTTTCAGTGTATAGTATGTCGTTGTACCGCTATTTTACAATACTTGAAGCAAAAATTCGTTTTTTTCGCTTTTTTTAATTCGAATCGGCTGAGTGGTCTGTTTCAGTTGACCTTGTGACATCGTAGTATGCCTACTAGTTATGAAAGTTATTGTATAGAATTCAAGAGTCCTAAACATGTCTCCATTAATGTCTGATCTATCTGCCACTTAAATGGAAGACAGGGAGTCCTTTAAAAGTGTTTTAGATATTTAGCGCCCCAACCCCTACCCTGAATGAATTTTAACGTCTCAAGTATATGTCATGTAGTCGTGTTATAATGCTACTTACATGAAGTCCTCGCTCTGGGATACATTTAGACACACTGCTCTTTTTCAACTCGTCCGCATACAACTTTTTTAGAAACAGGAGATACAGGAGAAAGTTCTGGAAATGGCACTGTGTGATTCAGGGATTCGGAGTCCCGGAGTCCTATCATTTTTGCTGGAGTCGGAGTCCTATCAAATGATAGGACTCCGGACTCCGGCCTATAACTAGACCCGAAATATAATATACAAATTATCTATCCTCGTGCATAGCTGTCACTGTCTTGATGTCAACTTTCTCCGTCAAACAAAAGTACAGAGACAGCAGTGCATGCAAAGCTTGCAATAGTTGAGGGAATGAACCATGATAGTGAGGAAAGTCTTTTCACTCGGTGATGTAGTAGAGAAGACAAGCCTTCCTAGCCTCGATCACACCTACGCACCAAAGTTCACATCATAGACATAAACGAAATGCCAGTTTATTTGAGAACATTACCTCTCACCCTCACGTTAATCGTGTGTGATGTCTCCTCCAAAGCGCATATTAAAGCATGTAATATTCACAACTGCACATGCTCGTGCTATACGTGGTGATGTATAGTCTGGTAGCATATTTTGTCGTTATAGGGCAATTTTACAATCATGTAAAAAAAGTTGTTTCGCTTTTTCCCTTTTCCAAGTTATGGATTCGCTTTTTTCGTTTTTATTAAATTCGAATCGGTCTGGGTGGTCTGCTTGAAATACAGCCGCAAGGTCCTTATCGTAGACGGAATAGTTCAGTTCGGCATTCTTGAGTTGCTTTGAATAAAAAGCAATAGGTCCAAACTGTGAGGACAAAATTGCTCCTACAGCCACTCCACTTGCGTCCGTGGTAAGTGTGTACTCGTCATCTTCTGACGGATAAAACAACTGAGATGCTTTCACAACAGAATTGATTGATGTCTCAAAAGCTGTTTGACACTTTTGTGACCATTTATAAGGTGCATTCTTGTGAGTTGAAGCTGTGTGATGCTTCTGAATTTCTGAAGCATGCGGAATGAATTTTCAACGTAGAAATTAATAACTCCAAGAAGTCGCTTGAGTTGTCGGAGTGTCTTTGGGACTTTAAATTCTTGCAGACCCTTATCTTTGCATCGGCCTGTGAATTGAATTCCTGTGTTCTTTAATTTGTGACATAGGAAGTCTAGTTCTGTGACACAGAATTCTGATTTGTTTTTGTTTACCATTAGTCCTGCTTCATGTAATGTTTTCAGTACTTTGTTCAACTCTTTTGCGTGATCTGCTTCAGACGTAAAAGGCAATATGTCATCGCAATAAGCATTTGTGTTCAAAGAATCGCTGAGAATTGAATCTACATATCTTTGCAAAGTTTGGGAGTCTTTTTTTCAAACCAATGGGCATTACTTTGCAGTCCAAATGGTGTCGCAACTACCGTTTTATGTTAGTCATTTGGATTTATTGGAATTTGGAAAAAAACTCAAGTCTTGAACATACACAACCTCTCGAAATTCGTGACAAAAAGTCATCAATGCGAGGTGGAGCAGTAGTAACATTGTTTAGTTTTGTATAATCCGCCACAAATCTCCAACTGCAGTCCGATTTCTTCACAGGGAAGAAGGGAGATGCAGATTATGATGATCTTGCCATCCGTCCTTATTTGATTTCATTTGTTATTTCAGACTTAGCAGCTTTTACTTTTTTAGGGCTTAATTTGTATGCTATTGCTGGCTTTGGTATTTCTGTGTTTTCAATGTGAAAAGATACTGAAGGCACTGGACCTCAGTGGTATGATTGCGACACGAATTCGCGCCTGCCGCGAACCCGGCGCGAAGCGCGATTTTTTCTATTGTCGCGAAAATTCACAAATCCTAATTTACAAGTGCAGCATTCACCGAAGGCAGTTTGGCTTCTTGGCTAATGGCTTTGGTGGTTGTACCAACGCTTTGATTGCAATTAGGCTCTCCATCCTACAACACATTTCCGCTCACTATGTTTCCCTCATTGCCATTGACCTTAGAAAAGCTTTTGACACTGTCAGCCACTGCAAGCTTCTTGAAACCCTTCGCGATCACTTTCACTCTTCTCCCCTTGCTACTAATTTCATGCATAATTTTCTGTCTGATCGTTTCCAGCGTGTTGTATCGAATGATGTTGTGTCTGTGTCGCGCCCCATCTCTAGTGGAGTTCCACAAGGTTCCATTTTGGGACCACTTTTGTTTTCCTTGTTTATTGATGACATTCCTGAATTTGTAAATACTGACACTGTTGTTTACGCTGATGATGTAACTATGTTGTCCTTTAACTCGCATGGTGAGATCTCAAGTTTACCTGATGACTTTCGTTCGTTCTCCTCCTGGGCGGACAGCAAAAATCTTGGCATTAATGTAGACAAATGCAAGTGCATGACCCTATCCCGCTCCGCTAATCTTCCCCCAATTACTGACATTGTGTTGGATGGTACATCTATCTCTCAAGTAAACTGCACCAAGATCCTTGGAGTTCATTTCTCTTCTGACTTGCATTGCGACACTCACTTTTCTGTACTATATCGTCGCTGCTGTAAAGCTATGTCACTTGTTCGCCGTTTACGTGTTAATAGGAACACCGGTACAGTTGTCTGGAAAGCTTTTGAAAGTTTTGTACTTTGTCACATGCACTTTAGTTGGCCGGTTATCTGTGACATCAGTGCCAAACATTTTCAGAAGCTTGAAAGATTGTATAAATTAGCAGTGCGTTGGTCCAATAGTCGTGATCGGCCTTCACTTCGTGAAGTGCTTGATCGTAGCTGTATTAAACTTGTCAAAAGGATTAAGTAACAATGCTGTCAAGCATCCGCTGCTAAAATTTTTTGAAGTGCGTAATAGCTCCCGTACTGTTCGAAACCTTCGTGTACTGCTGCCTTTTCGCAGAAATTCAGCACTGTATAACAAGAGCTTCGTAAAATTTTCAAAATTCACGTGAAATCTCCTTGTACTCATGCATGTCATACCGCTTTTGTATTGACGAATGAAGCATTATTATTATTATTATTAAGTACAGACCGCTTCAAAAATAATTGCACAAAAGAGCTAAGCAATTTTCAAATGACATTTTCGTGTTGGAGTCCTGGATCAATTTTGATAAACGATGTACCTCATGAAACCTTATGTCTCATAGATTATTTTGGTATATATTTCGTTTTCATGTGTGATCAGTAGGCCTTATGAAAAAAAATTGAGCGTTTTCTTTGATACAGGATTTCAACATGAAGACGACAGAATTTTTTTATGAAAGCTGGCAGTCAGCATGAAATATTAGTCCGGCAGCCAGAACGAGTTTTTGCAGGGAACGGGGCCGAAAATGAGACTTTCACAGAATGAAGTACACCCTATGCCTACTACGAATCGGCACGTCTGCCGAGTTCTAGTGAGTTCCTCTTCTTGTCAGACAGGATCAAAGAAAAACACATGTAAATCCAATGGGACGCAGATTGCAGTTTTTGGCTAAAATGAAATTTTCTATGTTTTCTTTGATTAAACGAAAAGTACTAAGCCCAGAGTCACAATTTTTGGCATGGAATGTCTTCAGGTCATTTCCTATGATGTGCATGTGCTTTTATCATGCATCTAATCGGCAATGTATGTGAGGATGTGGTTGAATGTGGATAAAGTTGCTCAAAATGTTTGTGTTTGCCGAGATTAAGAGGCTCGCCAAATCTAAATGCGTTTAGCTACATAGACAGGGGTGTATGAAAATGAAAGGAAATGACCTGAAGACATTCCATGCCAAAAATTATGACTCCGGGCTTACTACTTTTCCTTTAATCAGAGAAAACATAGAAAATTTCATTTCAACCAAAAACTGCATTACATGTGTTTTTCTTTGATCCTGTCTGACAAGAAGAGGAACTCACTAAAACTCGGCAGACGTGCCGATTCGTAGTAGGCATAGGGTGTACATCATTCTGTGAAAGTCTCACTTTCGGCCTCGTTCCCTGCAGAAGTAGGAAAGTCTAGCCCCTACCCGAGACATTTTCACGAAAGGTCATGACCTGCTCTTTCATCGGAGCACACGCCCACGCATCGGCGCACGTGGTGACTAAGAGGACAGGAAACGGAGCACACGCCCACGCATCAGAGCATTTGACATACATCGGCGCACTTGGGGGTTAAGAGCACGGAGCACCAATCGGAGCACGCGGCGCCGAGCACGTGTGATGAGTCACAGCAAGGTATATAAGTAAGACGCTGTCAGCGAAAATCATTCTCATTCTAACCATGCAGTACACGTGTGAATTCTGCCGTCAGTCCTTCTCTCGCTTTCAAGACTGTATTGCCCATGGAGCAGCGGAGACGGGTCGCAACTATTGTTGGACATGCTGTAAATGGTATGGAGACGAACACGATTGCCGCGCGTTTAATTATGGCGATGACAATGACTTGCTGTGTTTGGATTGTGACGGAAGTTTCGACGTGGAGACGTACCATAAGCATGCGTGTGTGGGACGGTGTCGCTACTGTGATGCAGTGGTGAATGCTGAAGCGGAAGGATGGGATGAACATCTGTGTCCCTACCTGTTTGAGTTCATGCAAGAGGGCGGTGCAGCTGTGGAAGAAGAACGTATCATGGACGGTCGTGGGCATAATTATCGATTTACCCCTCCTCAAGCCACGAATGAATGGAAGACATATTTGAATTCAATGTATGCGGATTTGTATCGTGTCATTGTGCAACATCACCCCCACGAGGATGTGAAAGTGTTTGTGAGTATGAGTCTCAGGTTTGTCAAGATGGATATGTCGACGGGGGAAGAGGAAGTGAGAGACATCACCACACCCTCATACATTCACGAAGGTGTCCAAGCACGTAACTTTGATACATGGTTCGGTGACATTGTGTCAAAGATTGAAGAATTTATTGAAGACTTTCAAGAAGACGGATCAGGATCTGCGGTGAAGGAAGTGTTGGAGTTACTGGTTCAAACAAGTTCCTTCCCTAATTTTCGCATGGGCGCACCGATTCCTATTCACCGAGATATCAAGCTCTGCAAAGGCATATATGTGTTTCAGCGCAACAAGTATACATCACATTGTTTTCAAGACAGTGTCCTCTATGCACTTGCCTACCAAGACAATCGCATTCCTCGACGTGTTGATTCCCGCACCAAGACATCCAATGACAGTTATCAGAATCATCTTCCTGCAGTGCGCAAGTTGAAATTGAACCAGTATTATCATCTAGACTTTTCCATGATGACGTCAGAGGGGTTGATGAATACACGGGATATTCAGGAGTTCGAAAAGAAGAACAATGTCATTGTTCGTATCCACGTACATGACGGTAAAGGATTTGTGGGCCAATTATACCCGGTCCGTCAAGCTGTGAAGGAGAACACACGCATCGTACATCTGGTGATGGTGACGCGGTACGATATGGAGGATCAGTCTGGACATTTTCTTCCCGTGACGGATTTTCAGAAATGTGCTCGCATGTGGTATCGGAACATGAACCAAACGCAAGTGAAACGTTTTGAAACATGTGAGTTATGTAGTTTACGATTCAATTTCTACGAGTAGGGTATAAAGTTTGGAAAGACAAAGGACATGGCGCACAAAGAACGTCTGGAACATCAAGCCAAATGCGATGGAGGATTTTTTCAGATGGAAACGACCCCGGAAGATACGAAACCGCACGAATTTATCGACCACGCGAAAACCACTCAACCCCTCTCTGTGATGTATGCGGACATTGAGAGCATGATTGATACCGTATCCAAGAAGCATACGGCAGCGTATGTGGGATCCTATGTGGTGTGGCATCCGGCGCTGGACATGAAAGAATCTGTGGTGATCCATAAGGGGGACGAGTGTATTCCAGCCTTTATTACACACATCAGACAGGTGAGCTGGTCTATGTTTGATCACATGGAAGCGACGAAGCGTAACATGAAGCCGATGGAGATTCCCTCAATGAATCGGACAGCAACTAGTATCCCAACGTCGTGGGTTGTCGCAAGAGACCTTGGATATTCGTTCAAAGCTATAGAAACTGTAACAAATCTCAGTGAAAATATCACCGCTGGTGAATTAGTTGATCGACTAATGGATCTCGATGAGCATGCTATGAATCACCATTTGGATCGTAGGTGGATAGAGGATTTCTCCATGCTACACTGCAATGCAATGACATTGGCCCGATCTGGAGTGAAAAAAGTGACATTTGCAACTGATGTGTCAGGTAACTCTACCCATAAAAATGACCTTAGAAAGAAATTAGAAGAAGAGACATTTAAATTATTATGTGAACAGAACTGTGTTAAATGTTTTAAACAGGAACGGTTCCTTCTCTTTTTACCATGTTCTCATAACGTTATGTGTTCTACATGTTATGTACCCTTTGAAACGTCATCTTGTCCCCTTTGTGATCAAGACATATCTTCAACAGTTACTGTATATCGTGCATGATGAGTCACGGAAAAGCTCTGTGTATAGTGTACTATAACGAGTGACTGAACTCTGTTTCATGTAGAAAACCTTAACCTCTGTCTGAAAAAAGTTCAAGGATTCCATTGAAATAAAAATACAATTATTGACATGATTCATTTCTTTATTGACTTCAAAACATGGGATAGACAAACATTCAAAACATAAGCAATCACGTCATCTTTGCAATTGATGGTGCCTCCTGTCATGATGGCTCCATTGGTGGTCATGGTGACTTGAGAGAGTCCATGCCTTTCAAAATAGAGTTGACGACTTCCTGGATCAAACCAAGAGTTACTGGGAACAACAGCGAAAAAGATGAGTTTAGGACTCAATAGAGCGGCCACATTGGAAGACGTCTTCTTTTGTATTCCACGTTCAATCGTTTGTCGTTGGACGGTCATGCCATTGTAGCGATAATAAATGGCTTATGTCTTGCGTCGATTCGCAGTTTTCAATTGCAGTTCTGCATTCGGTGTGAGCATGGGCATATACAATTGGAAAGAGGTGATTTTGAACCTGTACTTTGTAGAGGTCGTCCCTGCAGGATGTGCCATATCATAAATGGCATATTCCGGTTTATTCAAGGTGAAAATGAGATCCAGTTGCATGCCTGGGGGCAGAGCAATCACTTGTTGGAACAAATTACATTTCAGGGGAAAATCAAAGGTACGTTTAAATTTGTGGTCTGCCCATTGTTTGAGAATGGCTTGATTGAGTGCATTCTCTTTATCTGTAAACTCTACTGCCTTAGACTTCACCGTCTTACTCGCTGCATCAAACTCCGTGTCATACATCACTTGAGGAACAGTAAAACCTTGTGTGACCATGTGTGTATTCTTCACATCATTGGTGTATTGTAAAAGATTGCTAAGGTAAGCTCTCAAATAATACAAGTCATTGCCTCCTTCAATGGTGCGTTCATTCAAGCGGATAGTACTGTCGGAAAAGAGGGAGTGGGCCGTATTGTTGATAATAATCGCCTTGTCTGACGACTCACATGGCACGTCTGCTCCTTTAGCTGCATCATGTTTCATGAGTTGTACTTCCACGCAAAAATAGGCATTGCATACATCCATCCAATGAATGGCTAGTCGAGGGACTGTGAATTGAATGGTACCGGGATTTTCCAATCCATTGACTGGCGTCAGAACGCTCGTATGCTGAGAAGTACTCGAGACATCGACTTTATCACTTTGGAATACATCGTAACGAGCATCCAATAATGCAGGTGTTTCCGCCATGCTTGATGGGACTGATGTCCTAAGATTGCTTAGTTCTTAAAAGAGCATGCGTTGTTTAGCACCTCCGCGATAACGCCCCATCAAACTTCCTTTCCCCCATTTCGTATGATGGGCAATGTCCACATGACCACGGCGACGTTTAGGAGCAGGTGCTTCCACCCTATCCCCTTCTTCATCCGTGAAGATGCGTTTCCGACTCACTTTATTTTGAATAGCTTCTACAACACGTTTGGGAGCAGTCTGTAAGGTGCGTTTGGCGAGCGCTTTCACACCCTTTTTGAGACGATCAACTCCTTCTTGTGCGGTAGAGCTGACAGCATCCGTAACAGCTTGTTTCGCAGAATTGAGAAACTCTGTCGTACATAACGATTTTCCCAACGTTTTCTGTACCGTATGTACAAGTCCTTTTTGCGATGTTTTTCGCGATGGTTTTCGAGATTGTTTTTTGAGAGGGTTGTCGAGATGGTTTTCGAGATGGTTGTCGAGGTGTTTTTCGAAATGTTTTTCTGGGAACTCTCTTTTTGAGTGATTTGGGCAGACGGATCGATGATTTCTTGACACCAGTGACACGGGGTCTAATCATGCGTGTTTTCTGTCCAATCACTTAATTCCATCCACCTCGTTGCATAAATGAACCTCTTCCAAACAATCGTCCAGAGGAATTTGTTCGGTTACGGATTAAAAAGAGATTCGTCATCGTGTCTTGATGTGCTTGGGAAAAGACAATTACTTAATTGCGCGACGTCGAAGATGCAATTTTACATAGGCCCGTCCGTCTGTCATAGGGATGGGATGACCGTCATCCGACATGAGTTTGATTTCAATATCTTGCACATGTTGACTTTTCACAGGGAGATAGGTGACATTCTGGAATTCATGATGAATGCTATCTCCATAATCTTTCCCCGTGTAGGGAATCACACACATACAGTTTGTTTTCATACCCCCTACATAATTATAGCCTACAATATTACAATACAGTAGAATATTGTAGGTAAAGGCATTCAAATTCAAAGGGGCAGTCGCTTGCTGTGAGGAGGTGAGTAAGTCTGTTTTAAACCCAAGAATGTCTTTGAGCAAAGGATGGAGTTTCATACTATAGTGTGTGGGTACTACCACTGAGACAACATGGACATTAGACGCCAATGTAGTGATAGAAAAGTGGAAATTGTGTCCATGGTGTCGATTCTGATTCAAACACTGCATCAACGTCTTCTCCGAATAAATACCGCGTGGAATGTTGAAGCGCGTAAACATGCCTTGCTCTCCCTGTTTGCCTTGCTTGTCTTGTTTGCCTTGCTCTCCCTGTTTGCCACGTTCTCCTCGCGGTGAATCCGTTTTGATGGGAATGATAGAGGACGTAAAGACTGTCGGAATCGTCTCAGGATGATCATTCAAAGTCCCCACACTAAAGCTGACATCCACGGGTAATGTCTGAAGGGTATTGATGAAGTTGACGACGGAGATGCCGGCTTCCCATTGATCCCCATGGACCATGGGGATGGAAGGAACCAAGCGATTTTTGAAATGATTGGCTCTATTTTCAGCAAACAAATTGGGCTGAGCATTACTCAACAAGTGAATAATTTCCTCATGCATGGTTGATAGTCACTCTGTCACCAATTACCTAGTCTCCCTACGACGGAGATGAAGTTTGAAATAGGATCGTCCTTCATGAATCGGAATAAATTCGCCATCATCACCACGCAACTGAATTTCAATCTCATCAATAGCTGATGTAAAAATGGGGTAATAATCAATATTGGACACTTCATACGACACCATTTCCCCCAAACGCTGTTTCTCTTCAATGGGGTGAATTTTCAAGATTTGTTCACGTTGTCCTCCCACAATACTTTCCGCCACAATATTACAATAGACGATAATGTTGAAGGAATTGGGAGTCATGCTGAGAGGAGAGAGTGTTGTCATCTGTGTATTGGGTCCATAATAGGATTGGGGTAGACCTATACGATAACTCAACGCTTCTCCAAAATCAATAAAGGCATTTTCCGCGGTTTTCACCGTCAAATAATGATCTTTCGAGAGAGAGAGGGATACGTCAGTCCACACCTGTAAATTCACCTGGAGTTTAGAAAAGAGTCCTTCCAAGGTATAACTCCCTTTGGGAATGCGGACACGATGAAACGAGGTAGAAATGTCCAGGGTGGGGTTGATGTAGCCTTGTCGAATCATGTGTTCATAGATTTGCAAAGGTTTCATGGTCTTGCTATAGAGATGAAGAAAAGGGCGAGGTGTGGGATGTGTATTCACCATAACCGATTGAATATCTTGTTTTCCCACATCCACTCCCAACACCATACCATCCACTAGATAAAACATGTTTTCTTGCCAACGTTCCATCATGGTCGTCATGAGCCTTTGCATATCATCACTGAACCATCCAATAAAGGAAGTCAATCTATCTTTGCAGACTTTCAGGTTGGATCCTTCTTGATACGCGACAGCGGGTGAATACAATTTCTTATCAGAGAGTCTATCTCCAAACAAGTAGGATTGTAAACACGTATTGGCCAACAGCTCTTTCGATTCGTAAGCATAAGGGAAATAGGATTTCTAAAACAAGCGATCCAATTCCTTCCCTTTCCATGGGAAGAGGGTGTGGTTCCATCCTTTGGCATAATCAAAGGTATATTCCGGTAAACCATAGATGTGTAATGTCATCCCATGGGTGACATGTTTTGGACGTTGTTGATACCGACGGTAACTTGCAAAACAATGTTCCGGCGTTTCCGAGTGTATACAGGTTTGTTCATGATAGATGATAGGTGAACATACCATATTCATGACTATGATTCAACATGTGTTGCAAGAGTTGTGGGGGATTGATTTTCAACAAATACCCTTTCGCGAGTTTAAAGTGAAGCACGTGAAAGACGCCCACTGTTGTATACGTCACCCACACCATATCAGGCAGGGGGATGGCTTGATTGAAAGCTTGCACAAAGGATTGGAGAGTATAGTATTTCGTGGGTAAATTGAATCGTAATGGACTAGGGAGATGAGATAGGGTATGAAAAATCTCAAAATAGTCGCCATGTTTGATGTTGAGAATATTGGGATGCTTCCTATCCTCGGTCTGTTGTGTCGGTTTTCCGTTTCGAAGCAAGACATGGGTTCCATTCAATGCATAGGGGACACTCTTCTTTTCAAAGAGAGCGTCCGATTCCATCGTTTGTTTCTGAAGGATAAAGGAGGGAACATGAATCGTGCTGAGGGGGATTTCCAAGATCCATTCGTCCCACACGTAGGTAGCCACTTGTTCTGCTTTGAATATCTCATAGGCTTTAGATTGCCGGTCCATCTTGATTTCCATATCCTCCGTGCAATCGATGGTCAGTTCATAATGATAGGACATGGATGTGATGGTCCATGTCATGGGGGCGGGGAAGAAGGTATTCAAATAGGTTTCCAACGAATAATAACCTGTGGGGACGATAGAACTCCACGTCTTATCACTCTCTAAATTCTTGTAATAAAACGATTCAGGTCTAGACACATAAAATAACAGTTTGTTCTCCTTGGTTAATTGGCAAAGATCCGTTTTCAACACAGTCACTTCTGCATTCACCCTATCTCGTTCACGAACGTTCTCGTCAAGATGATCAGTTCCTGCAGTGGGTTTGAATTCTTTCACCATCCTTCTTAACGTTGTCAACCGTTCCTGTTTCACTTCAAAATCATGGAGAATATTCCCATACATCTCCATCAAATCCACCAAACTATGATAGGCAAATACATTATAAGTGTTGTAGATATGATAATTTTCCGTAGGTGTGAAGGGAAGTGCATGTTGCCCCGTTTCATGCTGCATATCCGCACAACTGGCCAATATATTTTCTTTCCCATCTTTAGGATGGGAATGAACTAAATGATGAATAATAGGCCGTTTTGTGACTTGTTCCTTTTGAATCGATTTTCGAAAATTTTTCAATAAGACAGTATCAAACAATCGCTTCTTGGCTCCGAATCGTTTACAGACTAAAACACCTTCCATCTTGTGTTGACGTAGGATTCGCATCATGTTGCGGTACTTTCCATTCAGTGTGTTGATATAGGTATGCAAGAAACGGGAGGTGACTAATTCAGGAGCATCGGCTATATTGATGGTAGGATCGATCTTGTGTAACTGTGTATCAATCTTGTCATACAATTGATCAATACGGTTTCTGAACCATGGCACGGAGTTTGATGTAGCGACTAAGACGGTGACGTCTAAGGCGGTAGAGTTTACAGATGGCAATTGTTTTTTCTTGGGATGTTGATACTCCTTTTCACGCTCTTTTGGGGTGAGTGGATTTAGGAACTCCACTGGGAAAATAAATTGATTTTTCATGGTGCGTGTTGGTAAAGCATACCATTTTTTAGAGGCCAAATGTTGCAATCGGAAAAAGGTGTGTTGATACATTCTCACTGCTTTCATCAACTCTCTCAGTTTAGGAAGAAGGGTGCGAAGATTATGAAACAGGCCTATATGCCCTCCACACAACAACCCCTATATAACAACGTCCAAAGATACGCGATAAGAATGAGGAGGCAATTGGCGCGGCTGCCGTTGCCATTACCTGAATGGTGAGCCATAGGATCCCAATTCAAGAACTCCTTTTTTACTTAAACGAGTATTGATGGATGATTTCAAGGGAGAACGCTTCGTCTTGGGAGAGGTGACAACAGAAGGTTTGACGACTTTCCCTTTAGATCTCTTGAGGACGGGTGGATCTGCGACGTGAGTGAGCGGAGGTTTTGTTGTTTTTTCCAATCTCTTCCCACTATCATCGTCCAAATTGAAAAGTTGGCGACGAACTTTATCGAACAAATACAACCGGGCGTTCCATGCAGCGATATTATTGGCGGTAGGACGGTAGCGCACAATATCTCGTGCAATGCCGTCAAGATGGGCTTGTTGAGGATTCATCATGTTTCTCACCCTCTGATCTTCCGCTTGACGTTGCAACATGGTCGACATCAGTTTGGTACTGTCACCACCACCACCACCCATTTGCTGTCCGCCACCGGTGTGTTCATTCATTTCAGATTTGGGAACCACCACTAATTCACTAAAGTCCATTTTCTTTTTATTGGGTCTTTTGCTTAACTTAAACACAATCATAGGTGGATTAAATAAGTTGGTGCGAAATCGGTACTCAAACGGACAATTTGTAGTGAAATCAATAAAGAGGTAGGCATAATTCCCATACTTTTGAACCAATGTCGTTAAAATATCATGCACGACGCTCATATTGCCTTTTGGGAGCATTTTCCCCATGAATTGAGCCAATTGTTGTTGATTTCTCGGATTATTGAACGCAACCAAATAATGGACATTGCCATTACGAATACGTTGTTCTTTATCACCATACAAATACTGTGTGATTTGTACTGCGAAAAACCGTTTATGATGAGATCCTCTTAAAAATAACCCCGTAACAGTTTCATTGTTTTGAGATTCCTGTTGTAAATCATCGAGAATAATTAAATCATTTTCTTGCAATTGATCAAAATCATCTTGGGTAGGGACACCCATTTTCAAGATCACATCTTGTAACTCTTTATGAAATGGACTTTCTATCCCATAATACCACCAGACTTTACGAATGGGCTTTTTAAATAAAGTATGACGATTCTTGATCATATTCGCCACAAACGTGGACTTTCCCGATTTACTAGGACCCAAGACAATCATGGATGAGTCATTCTCTAAACGGAAATCCATCTTGTCGAATCATAAAAGTCAGACATATATTCCATGCATCATGTATTAAACATAACTTAAACCAGAACATAGAATCATTTCCAGAATAAAGAGGAGGTGGAATAAAACGTCCACGTGTACATGTCTTAAAGAGTCAGTTTTCAAGAGCAGTCACCATTTCACTCATCAATGTCCTTTCCATGTCATTGGTAAGAGGATTCATATTGTACCGTGCAAATGCTTACTTCAACATAGTGGGAAAGGCGCGACGATGGATTTCGTAGGCACTACGAACATTGAAATAATGTTCAATATAGTTCGACACAGACCACTTCCCATTGACACTCTGTCCTGCTTTGTACCATGAGGATGACACATACCACTGACTCTCCTGGTTGTGTTCCACCATATCCTTGAACATTTCGAGGAATCGATTGATCCATTTCTCGGCTTGTATTTGATCACCGTCAAAGATATGCAGCGCGTGTGACTCTTCCCGGATGTGAATGTACACACCGAGTGCTTGCGCCTTGGCATAATCCGTCCGCATCGTCCTCCAATCCTCCTCCTCCGTGGGTTGAGCACTCCACTTCTGAGAAAGCATGCTTGTCATCTCATCCTCCTTTTGTTTCATAAGTGCAATGCTGTCCTCTGATTGGGATAGATGATCGAGATCATCTATAAAGTGTTTGAATTCCTCCCAATCAATGTCCTGTTTAGGTTGCACCATGTGTATCAGATTAAATAAACCACTGGAGGGAATGTGTGCCTTCTTTATATCGAGTGTCAGCTTTGTCTTCTTCTTCTTTTCCTCCACCGCTGTGCTCTGACATTCCTCCGCCTGTTTGATACGGACTTGGACTTGATCCACAGTAAAACACAGTTTCAGAGTCTTTGTCTGTGGATTACAGTATATGCCTGTGACGCGGAAGATGGTATTTGCTTGAAGGAAGGTATTCGCCTTGAGATTGGCAAGAAGATGTTCAATCTTGGCCAAACTAACCTTCTTGTTCTTTCCATTCTCCTTCATCAGGAAGATGGGCGTGTCCTGCTTCAGCTTCATAAAGACACTGTCGTAGGCCGATTTCTTGTGTACATAACCGAGACAGGAGAGGAAGTTGTAGGCAGATTCGGGTTGGACTTGTTTGTAGAGGGATTGTATCGCATCTTCCAACGTCTCCAGATCGCGTGAGACTGCTTGAGAAATGGTGAAGAGGGAGGAGATTTGAGCGGAACCGTACCCAGTGTTATTCTACGTTTGTGCACGCCATCCATAAAATCCGGTGGCAAACACGAGTTTTGAGATGTCTCGTCGTGATTGCCAATCCATCGCATCCATCATCGCATTCTTTCCGCGAATGGGATAATATCCAGTGTTATTCCATTTCTTACCCAATACCAGACGTGTGATGGGCAGAGGCTCCAACTGTGGTTGTGCCTTGGTAAGGTAGTTCTTCTCGGCTTTCCCATTCGTATGGAAATAGGGTTCCGTCGCTTCAACAAAGACTGGCTTCGATGTCGGTGTATCTGACGAATACGTGACTTTCACCTTCTTCGCGAGAGGAGCTTCCAACGTGTTTGTACGTTTACCCATGACTGAATGAAAATGATTGAAATGGCTCAGTTTATATAGAGTTGAGCGTGGGAAAATTTCTTCTCATTGGTTGACACCCACGCATACAAGTGCTCTGATTGGTGCTCCGTGAAATTCACGATGAATCATTCATTTTTGGTGATGTACGGGGCTTGTCCCTTTTTGTAGGTCAAATTCACGAGATAACGCTTGATTTCATGGGAATTTGCTGAGTCATTTTACGATAACATCGGTCGATTTGGTGTGGAAAAGTACCTCAGAATTCTCGATAAGTCACCTGATTTTACGAGGATTTGTAACAGACTGTGTTCTTCAAAGTCACAGTGAATCGATTGATATCATGGGAAAATAACACATCAAATCCGTAGTATTTTTAACGATGTCATGGGAAAATCAACCTTTAAATCTTCGGTACATCGTTTGATTTCATAGGAATTTTACTGTGTGAACGTGACTTATTCACACTCTTCGGTAAATCGTTCGATTTCATGGGAATTTCATTGTGCGGTTTGGTGGGATTGAGTATAGGCGTTTTGGACATATCATAGTTGACTACTTCCATATCTAGTAAGGGTTTTCTACTATCTTTACGTTTTTTGATATCTTTCATCATTTTTCGACCAGATAAGAGGGTAACCAAAATGAATATGACGAGTGTAAAGAATTGTGATAGGGTTTCTTTGAATGAACCAATGAGTGAACATTTTAAATCTCCTCCGTTGGCTGTTGAAAGTGTGTTCACTATGGATTGAACATTGTCCATGATGATACTGTTGATGACGTGGGTATGGTTTACTTAGTGTTTGGAGCCGATCGATGCATGTAAGGCTTGTTTGAAAGCTGTTGGATTATCGTGATATGCCATGGCATAGGCTTTTGCGAAGGGAGTTTGTTTCTTGTTAAATTTCCGTTTTTGACCCAAGTATTTGCGAGTTTGAGGGTGTGGTTTCACAAATTTGCGGAGAATTCCTTTGTAAGATTGAATAGACTCGTGCTGTAAAGGTGTTAATTTCCCTGGATTCTCTCGCGTTCTGCTCATGAGTGCTTGCATATCCTTGACATATTCCTCAGGCAATTGATCGACATGACGGTTAATTTTCTTTTTCGAACATCCTATCCCTGAACTTAGGGATTTCAGTACATTGGTAAAGTCCTGACGTCGACTTGAACATGATTCACACTGACACGTCATTCTTGTATATCATCCTCTATCCCACATAACTTAGTTTACATGGCGTTCACCAAATTCATGTAGCGTGCGTGGACGTCTGCATTTTGGTTGGTTAAGTGGGCAATAAACTCTTCCTTTTGAGTCAGCAAGTCACGCATGCTTTCCAATGTCTCATCCAAATAGTCTCCATTGCCATCTGTACGATTGGGTTCATGAATGTGTTGATTAAATGCATCTTCCAACACGTGCAAGATGCGTTTGCGAGCATTTAAATGACGTTAATGGAGACGAATAGAATCGTTCAACAGTTGAACAATGGCGCTGTTTTTCAAATTGTTCAGTTGAATAATGTACTCGTGGGAGTTGTCAATGACAGGTGAATTGACTGGGTAAAACATTCTTTCCTCCACGGGGTGTGCGTCCATGGGTTGTTGAGGGGTTCCTACTCCCCACTGAGTGTTGTTGTTGAGGGGTTCCTACCCCCACCGAATGTTGTTGGAGAGGGGTTCCCATTCCTCTTGATTCTTGTTGATCAACCTCTGGATTTCCCACTGTGTTCGACATGGCTTGGACATAACTGTTGTGATCATTGACAGGACCTGGGTAGTTATCAAATGTCACATGACTTAGTGTAGGTTGAATATTCTCTAACGATATAGGACTCATATCAATCTCATTAGCAGCCATGGCTAAAACATCTGGCGGCAATCGATTCAATTCTTCTTGTATTTGATAGACCGTATGGGTGGGATCAGGGGGAGCATCCACTCTGGCTCGATCTTCAACCATACTTTTCACGACAGCTTGCAGCATAGTGTGAGCATTATCAGGTGTTGCTTGTGTTAAGGCGCGATGATCAGCTGGAGAGGGTCGAATGAGTGCTTCTAGACTATCGTCTGCATCCAAATCTGAATTCATAGGTTGAGGGGGTCGCAAGGGGGTTGCACGACGTGAGGTGGGTGATAATTGACGATCTTGTCCTGTCAACGTAGATGACACCTTCAAAGAGGATCTCGGAACATGCTGTTGAATAATATAGTGAGTTTGCTCACATTTTCTCCCTCCATTCGCTCGTTTAAAATATGGGTATGTTGACGCGCAAATTGTTGAGCTGTCTTCCTATCAACCGTTCCATCGAGTGTTTCCCCGCATAGACATGCATAGATGAACTCTTGACTTGCTTTTATCTCTTCTTTTGTTTTATATTTTAAATGGTGTGAATTATAAATATGCCTTCTCAGACGATCTTTTTGATAAGGGCATTTACAGACAGGACATAGGGTTATTCTCAATTTTCGCAACGTCAGTGTCTCTTCACTTTCACGCGTTCCTCCTTTCATGGTTGATTTTTGTTGTGTGTTCCTGTGCATGCTTAAATACATTCGTTGGCCATTGAAACAAAACACTGAAATGAGCACAGATACGACTCAATGTCTCTTTGATATAAATAAAACTTGCTGCTGAAATCACACGTTTATTATACAGCTCTTGTAAATATTTCAAATGTTTCTCATTCATAAACCTCCATAGTGTTTCCTCATACAAAACATCATCTTCAAAAATAGCCATGAGTAAATATACACGTCCCACGATGGAATAGTGCTCATTCAGTACCAATTGATTCAAATAGACTGTGGACGTGTTGGTAAACTCTTCTAATTTGGGGATATCATTGCCTCGGATGCGTTCATCGAACCAAAAATCAATAAGGATCTTCATCCGCGCTTGGTGCGAAGGAGATGTCGAACTTTCTGTGGGCGTGATGTCCATCTTCCACGTTGTCGTCTTTTTCGAGGGTGTCTTTTCCGAATAGGGCGATGTCGTCTTTTTCGATAATAGGGCAGGAGTAACATGATCTTATTTGAGAGAGTGTGAGGATCCATAACTTAAATAGTCACTCATCGCGGTGAGTATGCGTACAATCTCTCTCAGAAGAAAAAGGAGTACAAGTAGCATGTTTTTCCAAATCTATCAACCCCAATAGCAGAATACTTATAATATGGAAAAGCAACATGATTCATACAACGACATTCTTTATTCATACTTAGTCTGCGTCGCTTACATATTCTTCTTCTGATGTCCATCCAACAGAGATATATTCAAAATTAAACGTTATATAATAGACACCAAGAATCTCTTTGTTAACACTGTCCATAAATTCATAGTCCCATACGTTCTTCAGTGAGGATAAATAGTCATCCATTTCTTGGATGTCACTTTCATAATAACGTTCACTGGCGCCCATCAATGGTGGAGAACCATTTCTTTTGTATTCATAAATCGTGAATGTATCCATGGAAAGTTCACATTCAGGCTTCACTTTGATCTTCTCCTTCACATATGGATTCACTTTCTCCAACATCGCGTGCGGTTGACATGTCGTTTTCGGATAAATAATGAGCTGATTTGGATAGGTGTACACGTGAAAGTCTTCCATCATGTATGTGTCTTGATCGTTTCTCCATTTTTACCTAGTTCTCCAATCGATAGGTGCTCCGAACATGGAATGGGGCACACCCAATGCTCCGTTCTGTGCTCCGAGCATGGAATGGGGCACGTATAATGCTCGGAGCAGGGGATGGGGCATTTGCAAAACTATAAAGCCAAGCCGAAAATGTTCAACCTTCATAACACTCGTGAACATGATTTACCAACGTCAATTCCGACAAGTGGACCCCACAGACATTTTTATTTTACAAATCCCTTCAACTCCAACTCCAAGCCCACTACCTTCATTAGCAGCCGGTTCAGAAGAAGACGATTTTCCAACGGATCTCCCATCCCACTGGGGCTCCATTCCCGATCTGGACGGACCATATTCCCTCCCGCCAACCCCTGAACTTTCTACATCTAGTTTCGACGATCTCGGACCACCGAGTATGAGCGATGGTCAGGTGGAGGACTATTTGACAGATGAGAAGGAGAATACGCCCCCCAATTCCGACGGCTATCCCGAACTGGACCTTTATCATCAACCTTTCCGTAAGCCCTTGACCAACTTAAACAGTAGATTCAATCGTCGCACTGAAATGGAGAACATTGACGAAGCCATCGCCAACTTGGATGCAGTGGACTTTATAAGTGAAGTCAGTGACTGGGTTTTTTAAATGTATGTGTAATTATTCTTTCTATCTTGATTTCTTCTCAATAAACATACATGGTAAGCTATGACTATTTTATTCAAGGGTGAAGTGGGTCAATAAGATGTACACGTTAGAATTATTTTAATGTTAAGAGATAGGATTCATAGATTATACGTTAGAATTATTTTTAATGTTGAAAATGGTTTATAAAATTGACAAGTGCTATATTCCCAAGTCAATGATTATCAAAAATAACAGGTGATTGGAATAACATTTATTATAGAGATGCACTTTCTTGAGTCATTTCACAACATGCATTATTCTTGCACAAGGTACGATGTTCGGCATAGTCACCGAAGTTACAATAATGAACAATGTAAGACTTGTGGAGTTGTCCATTGTCCACCGTGGTTGATTCATGCATCACAGTGATGTGGTCAATCTTGGTCCAGGCCCATGCAGCTTCACAGGAATCATAATTGAAATACAGTGTATGCACATAAAGTCGATAGTGTAGTTCAAAGCAATAATGAAGGAGAATCTCGACCACATCTGACAGCGCAGTGGTACCCATACTGTACCTTGGCAGCTTGAGTTTCTGTGAGTGCTTTCCCTCGGCGTAAATGTAACAGGGCTCGACGGTAAGCTTCTTTCCCTTCATACTGGGAATGATTCATCCAGTGACATCCGCGACGCATATGTTCCTTGTAGCCAATCCTATACAGTTCACTATCCCGCATACATGAGGCGAATATATTCCAATGAGAGTCAATGCGTTGAGACCATTCGGGGAGAGAAATACTATCCATTGTCACTTTTTCCAAGAGTTTTATGCTTTTCAACCAAGCTCTTTCCATCTCCGATAATCCATTCCCTACAATCAGTTCCGCGTCTCCATATTTGCGTGTCATTTCATGGACCCAGCAATTAAAACGGTGAATAATCGCACTCTCTTCTACACCACATTTCCCAATTACACGTGGGTTGAGACCATGAATAAAATTAGTTGCAAAAACATCACACGCCGATGTCTCATGTTTGATAAAGTCATGGAAGCGCGATGTAATGGTCACATATCCAGTCGGTTTATCGTCTCTGGGCGTATAATGACACCAAATGGCAGCGACTTCCTGCATGGGATCTCCTTCCGTATCAAATACGATGAAATTGCGCACCGGCTTCTTCTGCTCCACCAACCATTGTCGTACTTTAGGATGATCAAATGTAATGGTATAAGAACCTTGCATGAGCTCGCCCAAATGCTGAATCCGACGCATCGTGAAATGAATCTCACCTTGTGTGTCTCGACTTATATACCCGTCCCTAGGGTGGTGTACAACATGATTGGTTTAGCGATGATGACGTCTCCTTCGACGTTTTCCTCCTGACATTTTATTCGTTAAAGCGCTTACGCCTGCAGCACCCGCTGCTCCCAACGCTGCAGCTTTCCCTGCGGCAATAAGTGCAGGGATGAGGGGGGCTAAAAATGGGAGGATGCCTCCTCTTTGTTTACGACTCCCGCGGTAGATTCCACCTTTTTGTCTACGACTATCACGGTAAATACCCCCTTTTTGACGACGGCTTCCGCGATAAATACCTCCACGTTGCATGATTACCGTGATAGGCTAGATGTCCCTACTTAGTTCTTCATTAATAGTTTCCCTAACGTCTTCAACTTTCCCAACTTGTTCCTATTTAGATCGTGTTTCAACCGTTGCCATTCTTCCTTTATCATTTGATTATTGGATTTATAACGTGGTCGCCACGCTGCTGGCAACAACGTATTGCCCAAATGACGTCGAATCAATTCGCCTTTATGTCTCTGAAGAGCTTCACGCCCTCTACGATGCAGTTGAGATTTTATATACCGTTTCACATGTCTTACAGTTCCTCCTCTCTGACGTCGTTTACGGCGTGTCATGATTAATGTTTACGCTTCCCAATCATAACTTAGTCACAAAAATAGGAGATTGATCACTACATTTATTCATCATCCAAATCTACATTATACGTGAACCAATTCAATTGGTTCTTAAAAACAATGGGTTTCAGAGGTCTCCCTCGTTTCTTACTAAAGTCAAATAAATATTTGCGTGGGTCCCGATTTCTATTCTCTGGTCGAAGCAAGGGGACACTATTTACTTCCTTGGGCGGATTCGGTTGACTCTCATATATCCGTTTCAACTTTTCGCGCTGATTTTTCCATATTTTCTTGCCCATATGCTCCTTATGCAACGAGACAAATTGACGGACCTTCTCTTCCTCCACGTCACGGTGCAGCATCTCACCACAGACACACATATAGACAAAGTTGTCGCGTGCCTCATTCGTCTTACTCCACGTCGGATTGCTTCGACGCACCTCCTTATGATGTTTGCAAACATGTTCCCATAAGAAGAATGCTCGGTACATGTTATGACACCAGGGACAGTGTGCCAACTTCACTTTTGACAAGTCGTACAGATATGAATTCGTACTCTCCGACTCCACTGGGCGATTCGGGTCCAAGGGTTCGGTGGGCATATACATGCTCAAATAGGGACATAAATGTTCATTCCATTCATTCTCCTCCTCCTGAATCTTCTCATCACAGTACCTGCACCGACCCACACATGGGTGTTTATGGTAAGCTTCCATATTATAGTCTTGTTTGCAAAGCAGGCAGGTGAACTCACTCTCCTTGTCGCCCCAGTAGCCCCTATCCAGAGAGCAGCAATGATCGGTACTCCACCATTTCCCACAACGATCGCAATACTCCTTCCCTATCTCCTTGCGTCCATGACGGATGCATTGTGAAAACAGTCGGAAGCGTTTATTGCAAAACTCGCACTCATAATAGGGTTGAGGGCGGGGACGGACTGTGGTTCGCCTCTTCTTTGTTGGTGGCTCCATTATATCGTGGTTCAGATAATGTATCTTACGTAAACAATGAACCAAACCCAATGTCAATCTGCATACACAAGATTCCCCCAAAATAACGACACTCCAGTTGAGAACGTAACTTCTGCAATGAATCAATCAGTTCTTCCACGTCCCAATCGTCACCAATGTTCAAATAGCGATAGGACACGTCCAGTGCACCTTTGGGGAACTTTGCAGATGTTCGAATATCAAACAAGAAGCGTGGTCCATACAGTATTACATTCAACAACTGAATACGAAGCTCTGCAATAATCTTCTCTAACGACACAATCTTCTCCTTTGTCGGAATAATATACAGTGTATTACAGTCTCGTTCCACAATAAAGTCTTTCGATGAATAAGGTGTATAGGATATCTCCTCCTTGGGATGACGTGTCTCAGCCAGAGGGCGTAATCTACCCGTTAATGTTGTCGACATATGATGAGAATGATTTTCTCTGACAGCGCCTTTCCTTATATACCCTGCTGTGACTCATCACACGTGCTCGGCGCCGCGTACTCCGATTGGTGCTCCGTGCTCTTAACCCCCAAGTGCGCCGATGTATGTCAAATGCTCTGATGCGTGGGCGCGTGCTCCGTTTCCTGTCCTCTTAGTCACCACGTGCGCCGATGCGTGGGCGTGTGCTCCGATGAAAGAGCAGGTCATGACCTTTCGTGAAAATGTCTCGGGTAGGGGCTAGACCTTCCTACTTGCAGAAACTCGCTCTGGCTGCCGGACTATATGTCAGCTTCATCATGCTACACGGTTTTTAGGATTGGCTGAATGTACAGAAAGATACAATACCGATACAATAAGTTTTACCGAAAAATTATTGCTAAAAAATCTCACATGATTTTCTCATTGATGAAGATGCTCAATTTCAATAACCTTTGTGCCATGTGAAAGGTTATATCAAGAACTTTAATTTGGCAAAGCGTTTAGGTTATGCCTGGTCAGTTGTGGTCAGCAGACTTAGAAGCATGAATGTTTGGTCAATTCGTTCACCGACACCTACAGACGAAACTGCGCAATACAGAAAATTAAGATTATCACCATTGAATCAGGCTCGTGTTAAGCTTTTAGATGATATATTGTTTTTCGAATACGGACATCAATTTGTGCAATTTTATTCAATTTACACTTCTACCTAATTTTACGCCACTTTCGCGTTAACAATGTTCAACAACGGTCAACTGAACACAACTTAACCACTTCTGTTGTATTAACGCTGGTGCTTTCGAGTTTGGGTTTAAAATAATGCTGGTGTTATCAGCTCCAAGAATGTCTAAGTTTTATCAAAATCGGCCCATCCGTTCACTGACAAACTACAAATTTGTATTATTCTCATAGTCAGCCATTGTGTGAGTCATCATTTCCTTCACTTGAGGTCAGAAGAAATTCGAATCTCGGATCAGACAAGGGCTTGTCTCGTCTCTGCACCTGTTCACGGCAAACAATAGCATCTCCTTCACGCCGTTGGAATGACGACGATTGCGTTGCGTCCGATAAATGGAGCAGCTCATCAATGATGAAAAAGAGAATGAGTGACACTTGGGCCAACATGATATTGATATCTGAAATAGAATCGTGAAAGCAACAAAGCAGACAATCACTAATTACTTCATTTAATTAGGCAAACCACACCACAATGTTTCCTGAACCAAGTGTCTCAGCTGACCAAGCAAATAAGTTTATTGATCGGTTATCAGCATGCAATTAAATTTGATGGAATATACAAAATATGTAAGAATTTTGCATGCTGTGCAGCGATTTAGGAAATTGACTGTATTAAGAAAATCAAGAAAACCAGAAACAACTTCAGCTACAGAAACAACTCTTTGTAGAGGTGGCAGCGGAAAAGAAAGCCAGTAAGAAGATAGCTAACCTTTCCTCTGAGATTGAGAGGAAAGAGAAAGATTTAAAGAAGAAGGTACAAGTGCTGCAAGATGTCGAGCGAATGTTGCAAGAGGCACTTAAATTGAAGGAAAGAACGATAAGGAAATCGAGGAACTTCGGCGACAAAAGGAAAAGATCATTGGGAAGAAACAGTAGCAAGCGGAAAGGATAACGCACTCTGTCATAAAACGGAGGGCAATAGAACTGGCCACAGTTAAAGGCCTACCCACGAGTGTTGACATAATAAACATTGACGCTTTTCACCTGATTAAACTATATGTGCATGTGTAAGTCTTCACACTCGGATATTTATACGAAGTACTGAGTGCAGGCATTTTTGTAAGGCTGTAAAATCGTGAACAAATTATTTTCAGAAATCTTTGTTAATGTGCACAATTTCATTCAGAATTTGAATGCCTATTAATATTTGGATTAGCCTGTTTGCTATTTATCTAATTTGAACAGAAAATTATATTTACTGTTTTTTGGTGCAAACATTTACCTTTATGTACAAATATCCTACATTCTTGAAACTTAAATTGTTGTGTTAATTTTTTTCAAAGTTTTTAATTGTTGTGAAATATAGTTAATGGATTTAGTCCGGTGGTTCATAATGTGAAAAAACAAAAACATTTGATCATCTCTCCCCAAACATCAGAGTTGGAAGTGGGTCATGGGTCAGGTGGGTCACAAAGTCGCGTGGGTCGTGGGTCATGTTTTCCCGAAAAATTGGTGGGTCGTGGGTCAGACTTCGTTGACCCACTTCCAACCAGTTTGACCCATGATAGATTTGACAATCTCAAATACAGTAAACTTCATTTTTCGTGTTCTTATCATGCATGAAAAATGATTAAGTCAGTGTCACTGAAAGGGATGACGGATGCACACAGTCAAAATATGCAACACTATTGACTTTCACACGCATCATACAGTTTCGAAAGGGGGCAGAATTCACACAAATTAAAGGCTCGAAAACAGTTGCTGCTGTCTACTGCGAGATGATGGTTGGTGGAGAGAAGTTGTTTGAGTACTATTGTGTCTGTTCGATTCTCTGTCGCTATGTCTGACAATACCCAATGATGTGTGACCTTCATTTCAGAGATGCAGCTACTGGAGAAGTCTGATATTCAAAGGTTTTATTCATCTTGAAAATTTTCTTGCAATGCCAGCTGACCTTCGTTTTGTTTGCTTCGTTTGATTTTGTTGTTCTTTCGTAGAAAATATCCTCTGGTAGAGATTAGAATGGTAAATCTCGGTTAAAGATTGATCAGAGCCTAAATATTTTTGAAATATGTAATTGATCAAAATATCTCATTATACAGAGTGTCTCAGAACTATGAAGGCAGCATAAAGCATCTATGCAGGTAGTTTAAAAACCATCAATGACTGCAAAGTACGGTGCCATTGTTTGATTTCTGTGTGTAGTACATCATGTCAAACGCCATTGCTGATCTTCTCATACTTGAAAGCTGTTTGAATCTGAATTTTATGAACATTCATTGTCGTCTGAATCCTTCATATTCCGATAAACATTAGTCATGTCAAGTGAATTCGGCTTGCATTTGAAGTAAGAAATCAAGATTTAAAGGGATAATTTAAATACGAGAATATCTGTGAATGACTATACCATCTTCGCCATTTATAAGTTCACAGCGAACGCGTCGTTTTTCAGTGTATTAAAGATGAATCACTGCATCCGCTATTTGTTTGCCACTGAACACAGTTTAGCAGGGTTTTAGCATTTCATAGGCCTTGTTATGGCAGGAAAATCAATAGTTGATCATAGCGAACGAAGAAATGCAAATATCAACAAAGTACGGCAAGTTTAAGGGATATTCATAGGAAAAGACAAGCAGCAAGACGAGCTGTTCAAGATCTTCTATAAAGCAAAGGCAAAAATTAGGTTGCTGGCCTCATTTTTCATATGGCAGTGGGCTGTTGGGTAGGCCTACATACGTAACAGGGACATTCATGGTAGCATGTCATAATGGTCTGCAGTATCTAAACTTATCAAAAATGACCAAAAATAAAAGCCTTATACTTCAAGTACTTAAACCGCATGATCTAGGCTTTTCTGATTTAAAGTATGATAGCGGATTTTCAACGTGATCCTCTAAAATCGATGTGCACGTATTTGATGAAGGTAATGGAAATAAACTTTTGAAAAGTGCTTTTTCGACATTTTTCAATTATTTTGTTTGTATGACAACTCACAATGAAGGGCATCGATATTTACCTTTAGTAGACTGTGATAGCACTTTAATCAGCTTTTTGTTTAGCAGAAATCAGCTGTAGCTAAAATTCTCATTTAGTCCTGATGTCGATGCGACATGTAGGCTATTTATCAAATGTCATCAATAAAATAAAGACTAGTGACAAAATGAAGTTAATTAAGAGAAATATTGAGTGTTCAGTGTAAAGAGAAATTTTCTTGTGGGCTATTTTATGAATTAGTGTTTTGGGGAGAGGAAATGAAAACAGTTTTTTGTGAGGACGTTATGAAAGTGAGATTTTCTTTCGTAAGTCCGTTAATTTCATTTGTCTTTTATGTGCTAAACAGCAGGGTATAGCACCGATCTCAATGTTCAATCTTTTCACATATGTTTGCCACATTGATAAAGTGAAGGCCGAAGCGCTGTGCAGTTGTGAAAAAGGAGCATCAGTGGAAAATTCTTCGAAATATTTTCATTTTTCAAAATTAGGTCTGCATGCTTATTAGCAGCTGATCTGAGTAGATGTGAATATAGATTCCAGCTCGGAAATCTGTGTACTGCGCGGAAATTTTCCGCTCGGCAATTGGAAACGCTGTTGATGATGTACATGCACAAACATCTTTTGATACTTGACTTATGCTTGCAGTCGAAGGCAAATTTTTGCATACTCTGTCTGCTAGTTCTGCCAACTCTGAAATCGAAATTTTGTCACTGTTTGCAGCTTCAATAGACCGCAGAGTTCCTGGGAGTTTCTGTAGAAATGTCTGTGTCAACAACGTTTGATTAGCCTCCATACCACCCAACTGTTGCTCAAGTAATCTCAAAATTTGAGTTGGTCTACATTCACCGAATTCAGTTGCTTCTAACGCTTTTTTGATTCGTTGCGCAGCTGACTCAGAAGTTCGAGAGACAAGCGCTTCTTTCAATTTTGAATAAGGGTTTGCAGGAGGTTGTACATCACTGAAGTAATATGCAAGATTGCGATTTACAATAAGGATATCACGAGGTTAGTTTATCAAATACGAGCACATACCTTAAGTATGCATTATCTCACAATTCATGCAGCATAATTTCCATTGTTGTTTGAAATGAATATGCAGAGTATAGTAGCACGACAATCTATTAATATTTTATACTTTTTATTTTACTATGTACAAATATGATTGAAAATGTCCTTAAACTACCTCTTAGCGCCCTTTGCCACCCGAAATGATTGACTACGATTACGAAATTCAGGTCAGATGGTTTATCTGGTTGTTTTGATGTGAGTGTAAATGATAATGTACTTAATTGTGTCATCAGTACAATCAAAGCGGTTATATGAGGGAGGGTGACGTGCTCTTTATCGGATGAATGTTAGTAATATCAACACGAACATAAATTTAATAAATTAAATAAGCACTGTCATCCGTCGCTGATTGAATAATCCCACTAGTAAGGAGAGAAAGAAACCTCCGACATGATATCGAAGATGCAGTTCATTTCCTCCCATGGAGCAGCTACTGCTCAGCACTCGCATGAATAGAGTTATGCACCGTCAGTGTAGTGGTAGCCCCTAGTCGAGGTTCGCCTCAGCAACACCTAGTTCACCCCTAGCTGGTAACCGCAGATATATTCCACTGCATGGTCATACTTGAATTTTCTAAGTAGAAATTCTGTTGGCAATGTGTATCTTTCATCAGTCAATAGCTCTATTTTCAATTATTTAAACTCTCTAATATAATTTTCCTACGCGTTATCGGGTCGCATGCACAGCTGAGTCGCGATTAGGAAAGCGCTTTTTCAGTAATTTTACATGCAAAGTCTAGTCGTGACTTGTGCTAGTTTTTGGACAGTTTAGAGGCACAGATAGGATTGGGAATTACTCAACTAGTCGTGACTAGGATTTCCATGCACACTACACTTTACCCATGTCACTACATCTTAGCCGGGACTAAGATGGAACTCATTCCGTTTTTTTCAAGTCTGTTATAGAGCTGCTCATGCCGTGCTAAGAATGCCTAATTGAATGTTGTTCATCAGAAAATAGTTACAAAATATAAAATATAGTTATTTTCCTTATAAGACAGATAGAATAGAATAATGTATATATAATTGCCAAATGAAAATCAGAATTTTCAAGCATCAAGATAGTAAGCAGGTCATGAAGGAACAGCAGAAATGAGATCAGTCAATTCATTGATTACCAACGTTGACATAACAACAAAACAATTTTGTCTCAAAGATGTCCTGCAAAATTGAACTTTTAGTCTCTTAGAGTCATAACACGGTACAATGGAGCATAAAGGCTGATTCTCAGCTTGACATCTGTAAAACAATGATCGGAAGGCCACCAAACGTTCTTCATGAAAAGTTGACGAAAAGTTTCTACAATTTCATTGGTAGACGATTGGTATCGATTTACGCGCTCACTTAAATAGGCGATCGATAAAATTTAAAGAATCACTGTCTAATAAGCCGAATAAGCATGCACAGTACATCAGAACACTTTGAATACAAACCGCAGATCGTCATGATTTAGTATGTAACGTAGGATTTCAACATGTACAACCTTTTTGAACAAATCTTAAAAATATTTCGAAAATGATCAACCCAAGTAAGACTATCATTCCGAACGACACTCAAAATCTTCAACTCTTGAATGATCTTCAACTTGAATTGTCAATAGATGACAATTTCAAATCTACTTGCTTTGTTAACACATTTTTTGAAACAAACCAAAACCATAACGGATTTCGCAAGATGACTACAGATGATATTACTTCAGACACTAATGCAATTTTATCCACTTGTTCTCTCTGTGCTCATGGACTTCGGAATAACTGACAGAAATTTAACCATAAGAATTTACCTCTCAAAAAGCATTTGTAGCTGCGATGCAAATTCATCATGAGATCCAGCGAAACATATTTCACAAACTCAAGAATGTTCAGAAATTTATCATGTGTTGAACACATATTCGTCAAAAATGCAACAACGTCATCTTAGTTATTAGTATCAGGAAAAGCAGTTACGACAGCTTCAAAAATAGGTAATTCAAGATTAGTAATGAGATCTACAATTTTATCATCACCAGATATTTTAGCAAGTTTTAATTGTAACTGAAATGTCTTGTGCCATATCATAGAATCACAATGACGTGTAGATCGTTCAATTCGTACACTAGTACTTGACATAGCAGACACAGAGGTATTAGCCTTTTCATAGTAAAAGTAGTTTCAAAAATTTACTCAATCTGTAAATTAATGAATAAGAAGTATGTACGCAAAAATTTTAAGAAATTCGTACAATTTCAGAAGAATGACTTTTGTACTCAGTTGCTGAAAATTCACTGTAAAATTACAGCGTTTGCTTAGAAATTTTGAATATTGAGGTAAAATGTCAAAAAATGTAAGTTGAATCGATGCTCACTGTCTAGCAAAGATTTTGCTCGTCTGTATTTTTCTACAGTTTTAATACAATTCGATTGTCGTGATCACGAATATAGTGTTCATTTTTTCATTCCACCGTAATTTAGGCAATTATACCAGATTTGAAATATTTTTGCTTTTTTTCAAACAAACACGTATCTCACTATTTATAATGCAACATATCTAAGTATCAATTGGAAAGCCATTAACCCCCAGAGACCTGAGCTTTTTCACACCCTCTGAGACTTGAGGGGATTCCAGAGGACCTCTTACAAATTCTTGGTTTACCTGCACAAATCGTTATCAAAACATAAGGAAAGTTGATTTTAAATAAAGCAATGATGTTTGCGTATGGCAGGTCGATGTAACTAATCCTTCGATTTTCCGTTAGCCTTCTCAGTAAACACATCCGAAAATTTGGTGTTTTTGTAAGTCAACGACATTTAGCACAGCATCAGTTGTACTAAGAGGCGGTTTTGTTTGCTGCTACCATAAAACTTAAGATTGTCCGTGTGACACCCTTATCTAACCCCTATCTGCCATACTTCTACTGATTGAATTGAAATGAAATAGCACATGCAGATTCACCGTCAAAAATGATGATTTTACATGGGTATGAGTGGTTGATATTTCCTCAGCACAAAAAAGTGAAATAGAAAAATATGACCCCGGCGTCCACTGGATACCCCTCAGAGACAGGTTAACATCTTATGCTAAAATCTATGATAGATTACTTAAAGATGCATTTTGACATCTATAGCTTCCTCACATATTAAACATGCCTTCTTCATAGTTTCAGTAATTCATGGTGATTCAATCCCGAACAGGTTGGTTCTACGGGCAAGAAGGACCGTAGTCTATATTAAATAGGTTGCATTTAGAGCAATAGTTCAATTTTTATGTCATGCATAGTCATCTTGAATCAGATGCCGCATCTATCATGGTATGATCAAAAGTTGAAGGAAAATTAGATGCTTATTTCGAAATGTTTCATCTCAGACTGACGTCTATTAATTGACTCCTCGATGTCCAGCTATTAGCTGTGCATCTGAAAAATGGAAATATGACACAAATACCAGGTTCATAACCAATAGATGTGGAAAATAGACTTATGTCGCCGTCAAAGCAATCTTGGAGCCCATGATCGGCAATGATATCATTTCATTTTTAAAATGATATGAAATGATATCAACTTGCGAATTTTATGAAATGTTTTAAAATGATACCATTTTATTTTTTTATAATGAAAATATACCAGTTTTTTTTAGTGAAACATACGTAGGCCTACACCGTAAATAGATCTAGTCACACGAATTTTTCGATTTACACTGCTACCATGCCACTTTTACTGCTCTTAGCAATAAAATTAAAATTATATTGTATGCAGCATCGATATATTTCAAATAATGGAAGACCGAAGAAAGCAGCTTATTCATACAAAGTCTCTTGTATATAAAAACTTCGGTATGGCCTATGGCCTATGCATTGGACATCGCAAGTTTTGATTTAAGATTTAGGTACCTATGGGTTAACTCCCCCCACGTTTTCAAATTTGTCTAAAATGTGTAAAAAATAAATCAATCATCATAAAACTTTAGGGACACGTATTTGAGTGTATTTTCTCCTCACATACAAAAATTCATACAAATCGGATAAGTGCTTTTTGATTTAGAAACGATAACGTGAAGTGTAGCGATGTCAGCAGCTTGATCTGACTTCGCCTGACCTCATCGTCTGAGCAGAAAGCACGTGAGGTCAACAAAGTCATTTTCCAACAACTCGTGAAGTAATTATGACCAGGCCGTATACCTCACACCAACATTTTTAAATTAAGAAATGTGTAGGAAGGTAGGGGTCGTGGGAAGATTTCAAATGGCAGCGGATGCGACGAAGATGGAGAGAGAACACTGCACACATGAGTAACAATAATGCGTCGAATAGACACGGAGTCGGATCAAGCTGCTGACATCGCTACACTTCACGTTATCGTCTCTAATGCAAGAAGTGCTTGTCCGATCTGCATCAATAAATACGTGTTTGAAGTTTTGTGACGATTGATTCATTTTTGCAGATTTTAGACAAATTTCAAAAAGGCGAGGGGGAGATCGCCCATAAGCACCAAGCTATATATACTCGAATTACAAACATGCCTACAATATGCAGTTGGTTAGGCTAACCTAAAGTACGAAAAAATTTTATGGAACTAAAAATTTTGATGATATCATTTTATATCATTTTTCAAAAAAAAAAATGATATAAAATGATATCACTTTTCTTCAGAATAAGATGATATCATTTTATTATTGCCGATCTTTGCCTAAAGCTACCTCACTGCAATGAACATCAGTGGAATGTGTGCACAAACTCAAAAATACTTGCGACTTTAATGGATATAAAAAATGGATTTACCAAACATTATTGTATGTTGTTTATGTGAGACAGCTACAAGATAGGTGATCACTAAAAGTGGACATGGCATGAGTAGTCCTTTTCCTCCCGGAGAACATCATACGAAAACAACCCGTTGATCAACCCGACATTTTAGGTGATTTTTCAACCTTCATGAGGTGGGCATCAGTTACTCCTCTTTATCCATCTTTCGTCTTTTAAATAAAAATACAATGTTTTCCAAAATCACATATAATTTATTTTATCAACTACAGGGTGTAACAAAAGTTTCTGACCCACCATGTCATTTTGAAAACATAATTTTATGCAAAAATACTTTCTGGTGTGATGCATATACTATATTGAACGAGCAATTGAATTTCAACATTAACAAAAAAATGGAGAATTAACTAGCACAGAAGAGTTTAACTTTTGAATCATCACACCTTTACAAAAGTAAAAGAATCAGTATTTTGTGTGCTTACCGGAGTTGGCCATGCATGCCTCGATGCGCCGTGGAAAACTCATGATCAAGTCGCTACATTCCATTTGTTCAATGCTGCTCCATTCTTCTTGAACTCTTGTTATCAATTCTTTACGATTTCGAGGCCTTGGAAACCGCAAAACCGATTGCTGCAGTCTTCCCCATAAATGCTCCACCGGGTTTAAGTCAGGAGAATTTCCTGGCCAGTCGATCCAAACCTTCGGAAACAACTCCATGCCGTCCTGAATGGAAGCTGTAGCAGTATGACAGGTTGCTCCATCCTGCATAAGTATTACGTTTTGAAGACAAGTGAAAATTCGTTGATCACAATCTGCATACATGGGAATAATTCGACGGCGGTAGTATTCCCCATTGACCGTTGCACCTTTATCGACAATATGGAGATCTGTCTTGCCGTAACGACCAATTCCAGCGCAAACCATTATCTTCAGACTGAATTTTGGAATCTGAACTGGTTCAATAGTCTCAGGATTGGCAGTTCGCATTCGTCGGTTTTGCTTATTTGGTTTTGGGTTCAATTCGATAGGAGATTCTTCCGTGAAAAGGATGTGCTAGCATTTGACTCTCGATTGGGTTGATCCGTCACAGAAACCTTCATCAATAAGTCGTTTGCAGAAGGTCAAGCGATCAGCCACATTCTTTGAAGAGAGCAGAGGTTTGGTTCGTTGTCTGTAGGCTATTTTGCCCCAGTTCTGTCGTTGAAGATGTCGAGTAACAGTCATGTGTGAAACAGATTTCCTTCGACCTTGATACCGAGGCGATGCACTAAGAGTTGCCGCTATTCGAGAACTTATCCTTCATATGCTCCCTGATCTTGTCCTTCGATGAGGGACTCAACTTTCGAGGTCTTCCGCCGCGTTTTCCATCTTGAACCTGCCCATGGCTGCGCCTGCACCACAATCTTAGTGTTTCTTGAGACATTAAAATCCCTTGAAATCTGCCGAATTGAAACTCCAGCTTCAAACAGAGTTTGGATCTTCGCACGTACGAATTCTCTATACCGCATTGTCGAACGCCCAGAAATTAAATGAAGCACTCCTACGTACGATGAATCAGATGCTAAACCCCCATCAGGTGACATTGCTGACTTGTCACGTGCATTAACTTCCTTAGAATTGACTTGTAACAAAAGTTTCTGACCCCAGTCTCATTTCGTTCTCGATAAGCTGACACAATAATGAGACACAAAACAATAGTTATCAATGAATCAGACATTTAGGACACACAGGCTTTGTTATGGTCAACAAACATCCTGAAATAATCAAACTCATGCACGGAGAACCATTTTTTCAGTTGGTTCATTAAAATAAGCTACAGAAATATCTTTCAATAATGAAAAATAGTAGCGTTTCATGTTTTTATGTACTTGATTATTTGATTTTTTTTACTTTGAAATATTAAAGATACGAAAATATGAAAAACTTCTGGTTGGTCAGAAATATATGTTACACCCTGTAGCTTTATATGTAACGAGACAAACAATGCAAATATGAAATAAAGGTCTATTAGTCTCTTACAAATGCTCAAAGTGTACACTGCCAGCATCAACACATCGGTCACATCGATTACGCACACTGCAAACTTTTTAACAAAGGTCTGGATTGCTATTTACAAGAACAATAAATCTGTGATTCTTCTCTTCATATCTTCTACATCAGTCAGCCGCTCTTTGTAGACGTATTTTTGCCGCTCCCCAAAAGAAGAAATCAAGCGGCGTTAGATCAGGGTAACGTGGTGGCCAGTGTACACATCCACGCCTCCCGACTCATCGTCCTGGAAATATCTGATCAAAAAAAATAACGCACGCACTTCGCAAAATGGGGTGGTGCCCCATCGTGCTGGAACCACAGATCATTGAAATCTTCGCGCTCTTTAAGCGTGGGGAGAACATCTCTCTGTAAGAGAGTCAAGTACTTGGACTTGACTTAGAGTCAAACACACCAGTTTGTTTGAGATGCTTTCGAATGGGGGCGTGTGGATTACTTGTATCGTAATAAACACAATTGTGTCTATTCATGTGGCCGGATAATTTGAGGGTTGATTCGTCAGACCAAGTGCTGTGATCAACAAGTTCGGGAGTGTCATCAAGTTGATTACAAAACAATTCACAAAAATGGAAACGTCTGTCACCGTCTTCTTCAACCAGACCATGAACCAGTTGTGGAATGCAGACCTTCAGTCCAATACTGGCCATAATGCGTCGTAAACTTCTTCGATCAATGTCGAGTTGTCGTGATGCAGATACGGCAGAAGTTTATGTCGTTGAAGTTAGCACCAACTTCAACACCAACTTTTTGAATAGAGTTTGTACAGAATAGAAAACCACATGTACAGGTACTATTAATGACGCAGAGTTTGTACAGACAAAAATTTTTCAAAAATTCGAACTCCTTCATCTTCAAAATTCAAATATAAATTCGAAAATTAAAGTAATTAAAAGTATTGGTGCTACCTAGTTAGCGAGTTTGTACAGCATTCCGATGGAAATATTTAGATACAAGCACAAAAAACTGAGTTTGTACAGCAACTTCCAGCAGCTTCCCTACACGAACAACCGGTAAAAACCGACAAAAACCGACTTTTTCAAAAAAATGATAAGATTTTCCAGAAAAGTACTTGGTGCTACATGGAAAATGAGTTTGTACAGTGCTCTAACCGGTGGAAGAGTGTTCTACTAATCGAGTCTGAGTTTGAACACACACTTCTCCGACACTCTAACACTCCTACGACCGGTAAATACCGGTTATTATACAGTAGCTTCAAGAATACTGCCCATTTATGAACAAATCAATTGGTGCTACATGGAAAATGAGTTTGTACAGTGCTCTAACCGGTGGAAGAGTGTTCTACTAATCGAGTCTGAGTTTGAACACACACTTCTCCGACACTCCAACACTCCTACGACCGGTAAATACCGGTTATTATACAGTAACTTCAAGAATACTGCCCATTTATGAACAAATCAATTGGTGCTACATGGAAAATGAGTTTGTACAGTGCTCTAACCGGTGGGAGAGTGTTCTACTAATCGAGTTTGAGTTTGAACACACACTTCTCCGACATTCCAACACTCCTACGACCGGTAAATACCGGTTATTATACAGTGACTTCAAGAATACTGCCCATTTATGAACAAATCAATTGGTGCTACATGGAAAATGAGTTTGTACAGTGCTCTAACCGGTGGGAGAGTGTTCTACTAATCGAGTCTGAGTTTGAACACACACTTCTCCGACATTCCAACACTCCTACGACCGGTAAATACCGGTTATTATACAGTGACTTCAAGAATACTGCCCATTTATGAACAAATCAATTGGTGCTACATGGAAAATGAGTTTGTACAGTGCTCTAACCGGTGGAAGAGTGTTCTACTAATCGAGTCTGAGTTTGAACACACACTTCTCCGACACTCCAGCACTCCTACGACCGGTAAATACCGGTTATTATGCAATAACCACAAGAATACTGCCCATTTATGAACAAATCAATTGGTGCTACATGGAAAATGAGTTTGTACGGTGCTCTAACCGGTGGAAGAGTGTTCTACTAATCGAGTCTGAGTTTGAACACACACTTCTCCGACACTCCAACACTCCTACGGCCGGTAAATACCGTTTATTATACAGTAACTTCAAGAATACTACCCATTTATGAACAAATCAATTGGTGCTACATGGAAAATGAGTTTGTACAGTGCTCTAACCGGTGGAAGAGTGTTCTACTAATCGAGTCTGAGTTTGAACACACACTTCTCCAACACTCCTACGACCGGTAAATACCGGTTATTATACAGTAACTTCAAGAATACTACCCATTTATGAACATAGAATGATAAGTTTCTTTGAGTTGGCCGTCAAAGTGAGCGACTTCAAAGTCTCTTACCTCGTGATTGAGGTATTTACGACATGGTCTGGGGGTTATTTCGAGTAAGTACATTTTCACATAGTGATGCGAATTAAATTCCGATGATAGGTTGGGAATGTAGTTTGAAATGACGCTGATGTATTTCGCTCCTATCCTAGTAATAGAGCAATTGATCATTACAAGAAAATCCTAAGTGCCCAATCGCTACCTATAATAGACATTTTCACATATAGAAGTGGATCTTGGTCTATTTGCGATTGCAGAATTGATGTAGTTCATTATTTCGATAGATTCATTTTATGTGAGATAAAAAGGGGAAGTGTTTATAGTAAGTATAATACGCACGTATAAGCGTATTTTGAAGCTGAATAGGCCTATTTTTTAATAGGATGCATGCATGAAATGCTACAACTGATCTACGTTCAAAGCAGAATTAGCCTATCTTAGAAATATACGAGCGTATTAGAGAAATGAATATCAGAATTAGGCCGTAAATATCGTAAAGGTTTCTCGTTCTTTGCGGACGTAGATCCTTTCGTTTGATGACTTGACTTTTGCATCTAGCTGTTGTTAATCGATCGAAATCCATGAAGCTTAGATCTTGAGCATTGCACCCTATTGTCGTTTGAGACATCTATGATTTCAAAATATGTTGGTGACGATTTTATTGACACGGGAGTGTATCAAAAACTTAAGCGACAAAAATCAAACTTTTGCACGTTGTCGCACCTATCCCGATGGGCCATGTCGCATTTACCCCGGACCTGGTTTCCACTACCAAAATCGATCGGGCTACGTAAATAATGAAGACGATCGAATCCGCTATTTCGTGTGGATGAACTTGACATCTTACTGTGATTATTGGTTTTGGCTACAACCTAGTCGCATTTACTTCATGTTGCATTTCCCCAAGCCAGCCTATCGTAATAATAATCCTGCAATATTTTTATACACTGCATGCTCATTATTTTCATCTACAATCAACGATCAAGGTCACTTAACTATCACATGTTGATTTAAAAATTTGGCGGATGACTGAATGGTCGAAATTCCATCTTTTGCAGCGAATTGCGTGTATTTGTATTTCTTAATCTATGCGCGGCTGTTTATGTTTAAATGGCACATAAAATTATAAACTTTCACACAGGAAAATGAAGCAATGTGCATGTTTGCTGGTTTTACATTCATTTATACAACATCATTTAATTAGCATCAGTACACAAGAAGATCTAATTGTTCAAATATTTGACGATGAACAAATCAACAAAAATGAGATTAACAATGAATATAGCCCGTAAGTTTTACATGTCAACATTTTATGGCTACTGAACTGAGAGCCTAACTAGCCTGCCTGACTGTGATACAATTTTTGATGCATCCGGTGATTAACATCATCAGTTAAGGTTCAGGAAATCAAGTTCCTATTTCTACCAGTTGGGTTGAACCTACATCCAAGGTTTTTGGATTCATTGCGGTTATTGCAATGTAACGCATATTTCACTAAGTAGTAGTAGTAGTAAAACGTGTATTTTTGAATGGAAATCACAACATGCATGTCATATAGATCATTTACAAAGAAGATAATAACAAAAGCAAAAAAAAGATACGTTCAAATTAAACTAGTTACTAGAAGTCATTTGATTTCACTAAAGTCACACGACGGTACGAAAGACGACTTTCGCAACTGTGTACGGCAAAAAGAAACTTCAAAAAGTGAAGAGCGTAGGAATTGCTTAGGAACCAAGTAGTTCAACGAATTGTCTTTATTGGACATCGCTTTGAAAATTCGTAGAGCGGATATTTCTCTTCTCATACGGAGTGGTGTGAAAGAGTCACTTGAAGAAGCTATACTTCGGGTTGTAAGACATAACTTGAAAATCAGTAGGTTGCCTTCTACACCGCTCGTTATGACATCTGGTGATAACATTTTTTCATTTGAAATTATTCAAACTATCAACTTAGTGAGCATGCAGTGTATCTGAACATGCGTGACTGATTACAGAGAGCATCTGTTCAACAACTCCCATGCTCTCATGTTTGATCGATAAGTCTTCAACATTTTTTGAGTGTGAACACGAAATTGGAATATTTTGGCCTCTACTTTATTCCGCTTGTTATGAGCATTCATGAAGTTTGTTGTAATTGATCTTATCCCGACCATTTCCTTTTGTATTTTAAAAACTTTATCACTTGGTCACATTGTTGGTCATTTAAGGTTCATCGTATAGGCTATACGCAAGCCTGTACGATTCTTACTTTTATACCTTTGATTGTTTTCCGGATTTTACTAATACCTTAAATTCACATATCTAGACAAACCTTTTTCCCTTTGTATTCTACGGTATCCACTGTTTCGTCCTATCAGCTAGACTATGGGCAAGTATACGCAGTTGTTACATTTATTGTACCATCGATTGTTTTCCAGATATTAGTGATGAATTGCAAGCAACACTTACTATCAAGATTGTTGTTTTTTGCCGTGATTTTTTAAGTGCATTTGTAATTGTTTTGACTACAATTTGTTAATACATCTTAGTACAGGCATTTTCAGCGATGTTCCTCTTTTCTACACCTTGTAGTTGTTTTTCTATATGCGCTTCGGACTGTCCGATCATTATCGTATCTAAGATATTCGGCCTTCATTGCATAAATGTCGCAAGTCATTTTTATCCTATCTGACCTTTCTATGCTGTGCTTCTATACTGTAATAGAGTATGTAAAAATTGAGAACTCGATATTCATCTGTCGTCCGTCTCCATTGTCAGCATTTGGATTTGGTGCAGCTATTGTTTTTTGGAGTACTGCCCACATTAAGCTTTCCACCCGTGCCCATTATGACATACACGACCTTTTTCAAGAGTTTTGTGCACCATTCTCAGCAGACTTCATATTTTGATGGATAATGGCATTTCTTGAAACAATATATTGTTTTAATTGTCGCTTCAATGTTCGAAGTGATTCAACCGACAGATCAATTTCGAAACAAAACCATCGCATCGTTGTTGTAGTTCCTGTATAATAACCGGTATTTACCGGTCGTATGAGTGTTGGAGTGTCGGAGAAGTGTGTGTTCAAACTCAGACTCGATTAGTAGAACACTCTTCCACCGGTTAGAGCACTGTACAAACTCATTTTCCATGTAGCACCAATCGATTTGTTCATAAATGGGCAGTATTCTTGAAGTTACTGTATAATAACCGGTATTTACCGGTCGTAGGAGTGTCGGAGAAGTGTGTGTTCAAACTCAGACTCGATTAGTAGAACACTCTTCCACCGGTTAGAGCACTGTACAAACTCATTTTCCATGTAGCACCAATTGATTTGTTCATAACTGGGCAGTATTCTTGAAGCTACTGTATAATAACCGGTATTTACCGGTCGTAGGAGTGTTAGAGTGTCGGAGAAGTGTGTGTTCAAACTCAGACTCGATTAGTAGAACACTCTTCCACCGGTTAGAGCACTGTACAAACTCATTTTCCATGTAGCACCAATTGATATGTTCATAAATGGGCAGTATTCTTGAAGTCACTGTATAATAACCGGTATTTACCGGTCGTAGGAGTGTTGGAGTGTCGGAGAAGTGTGTGTTCAAACTCAGACTCGATTAGTAGAACACTCTTCCACCGGTTAGAGCACTGTACAAACTCATTTTCCATGTAGCACCAATTGATATGTTCATAAATGGGCAGTATTCTTGAAGTCACTGTATAATAACCGTTATTTACCGGTCGTAGGAGTGTCGGAGAAGTGTGTGTTCAAACTCAGACTCGATTAGTAGAACACTCTTCCACCGGTTAGATCACTGTACAAACTCATTTTCCATGTAGCACCAATTGATTTGTTCATAAATGGGCAGTATTCTTGAAGTCACTGTATAATAACCGGTATTTACCTGTCGTAGGAGTGTTGGAGTGTCGGAGAAGTGTGTGTTCAAACTCAGACTCGATTAGTAGAACACTCTTCCACCGGTTAGAGCACTGTACAAACTCATTTTCCATGTAGCACCAATTGATTTGTTCATAAATGGGCAGTATTCTTGAAGTTACTGTATAATAACCGGTATTTACCGGTCGTAGGAGTGCTGGAGTGTCGGAGAAGTGTGTGTTCAAACTCAGACTCGATTAGTAGAACACTCTTCCACCGGTTAGAGCACTGTACAAACTCATTTTCCATGTAGCACCAATTGATTTGTTCATAAATGGGCAGTATTCTTGAAGTTACTGTATAATAACCGGTATTTACCGGTCGTAGGAGTGTTGGAGTGTCGGAGAAGTGTGTGTTCAAACTCAGACTCGATTAGTAGAACACTCTTCCACCGGCTAGAGCACTGTACAAACTCATTTTCCATGTAGCACCAATTGATTTGTTCATAAATGGGCAGTATTCTTGAAGTTACTGTATAATAACCGGTATTTACCGGTCGTAGGAGTGTCGGAGAAGTGTGTGTTCAAACTCAGACTCGATTAGTAGAACACTCTTCCACCGGTTAGAGCACTGTACAAACTCATTTTCCATGTAGCACCAATTGATTTGTTCATAAATGGGCAGTATTCTTGAAGTTACTGTATAATAACCGGTATTTACCGGTCGTAGGAGTGTTGGAGTGTCGGAGAAGTGTGTGTTCAAACTCAGAATCGATTAGTAGAACACTCTTCCACCGGTTAGAGCACTGTACAAACTCATTTTCCATGTAGCACCAATCGATTTGTTCATAAATGGGCAGTATTCTTGAAGTCACTGTATAATAACCGGTATTTACCGGTCGTAGGAGTGTTGGAGTGTCGGAGAAGTGTGTGTTCAAACTCAGACTCGATTAGTAGAACACTCTTCCACCGGTTAGAGCACTGTACAAACTCATTTTCCATGTAGCACCAATCGATTTGTTCATAAATGGGCAGTATTCTTGAAGTCACTGTATAATAACCGGTATTTACCGGTCGTAGGAGTGTTGGAGAAGTGTGTGTTCAAACTCAGACTCGATTAGTAGAACACTCTTCCACCGGTTAGAGCACTGTACAAACTCATTTTCCATGTAGCACCAATTGATTTGTTCATAAATGGGCAGTATTCTTGAAGCTACTGTATAATAACCGGTATTTACCGGTCGTAGGAGTGTCGGAGAAGTGTGTGTTCAAACTCAGACTCGATTAGTAGAACACTCTTCCACCGGTTAGAGCACTGTACAAACTCATTTTCCATGTAGCACCAATTGATTTGTTCATAAATGGGCAGTATCCTTGAAGTTACTGTATAATAACCGGTATTTACCGGTCGTAGGAGTGTTGGAGAAGTGAGTGTTCAAACTCAGAATCGATTAGTAGAACACTCTTCCACCGGTTAGAGCACTGTACAAACTCATTTTCCATGTAGCACCAATTGATTTGTTCATAAATGGGCAGTATTCTTGAAGTTACTGTATAATAACCGGTATTTACCGGTCGTAGGAGTGTTGGAGAAATGTGTGTTCAAACTCAGACTCGATTAGTAGAACACTCTTCCACCGGTTAGAGCACTGTACAAACTCATTTTCCATGTAGCACCAATTGATTTGTTCATAAATGGGCAGTATTCTTGAAGTTACTGTATAATAACCGGTATTTACCGGTCGTAGGAGTGTCGGAGAAGTGTGTGTTCAAACTCAGACTCGATTAGTAGAACACTCTTCCACCGGTTAGAGCACTTTACAAACTCATTTTCCATGTAGCACCAATCGATTTGTTCATAAATGGGCAGTATTCTTGAAATTACTGTATAATAACCGGTATTTACCGGTCGTAGGAGTGTTGGAGTGTCGGAGAAGTCTGTGTTCAAACTCAGACTCGATTAGTAGAACACTCTTCCACCGGTTAGAGCACTGTACAAACTCATTTTCCATGTAGCACCAATTGATTTGTTCATAAATGGGCAGTATTCTTGAAGTTACTGTATAATAACCGGTATTTACCGGTTGTAGGAGTGTTGGAGTGGCGGAGAAGTGTGTGTTCAAACTCAGACTCGATTAGTAGAACACTCTTCCACCGGTTAGAGCACTGTACAAACTCATTTTCCATGTAGCACCAATTGATTTGTTCATAAATGGGCAGTATTCTTGTAGTTACTGTACAATAACCGGTATTTACCGGTCGTAGGAGTGCTGGAGTGTCGGAGAAGTGTGTGTTCAAACTCAGACTCGATTAGTAGAACACTCTTCCACCGGTTAGAGCACTGTACAAACTCATTTTCCATGTAGCACCAATTGATTTGTTCATAAATGGGCAGTATTCTTGAAGTTACTGTATAATAACCGGTATTTACCGGTCGTAGGAGTGTCGGAGAAGTGTGTGTTCAAACTCAGACTCGATTAGTAGAACACTCTTCCACCGGTTAGAGCACTGTACAAACTCATTTTCCATGTAGCACCAATTGATTTGTTCATAAATGGGCAGTATTCTTGAAGTTACTGTATAATAACCGGTATTTACCGGTCGTAGGAGTGTTGGAGTGTCGGAGAAGTGTGTGTTCAAACTCAGACTCGATTAGTAGAACACTCTTCCACCGGTTAGAGCACTGTACAAACTCATTTTCCATGTAGCACCAATTGATTTGTTCATAAATGGGCAGTATTCTTGAAGTTACTGTATAATAACCGGTATTTACCGGTCGTAGGAGTGTTGGAGTGTCGGAGAAGTGTGTGTTCAAACTCAGACTCGATTAGTAGAACACTCTTCCACCGGTTAGAGCACTGTACAAACTCATTTTCCATGTAGCACCAATCGATTTGTTCATAAATGGGCAGTATTCTTGAAGTCACTGTATAATAACCGGTATTTACCGGTCGTAGGAGTGTTGGAGTGTCGGAGAAGTGTGTGTTCAAACTCAGACTCGATTAGTAGAACACTCTTCCACCGGTTAGAGCACTGTACAAACTCATTTTCCATGTAGCACCAATTGATTTGTTCATAAATGGGCAGTATTCTTGAAGCTACTGTATAATAACCGGTATTTACCGGTCGTAGGAGTGTTGGAGTGTCGGAGAAGTGTGTGTTCAAACTCAGACTCGATTAGTAGAACACTCTTCCACCGGTTAGAGCACTGTACAAACTCATTTTCCATGTAGCACCAATTGATTTGTTCATAAATGGGCAGTATCCTTGAAGTTACTGTATAATAACCGGTATTTACCGGTCGTAGGAGTGTTGGAGAAGTGAGTGTTCAAACTCAGAATCGATTAGTAGAACACTCTTCCACCGGTTAGAGCACTGTACAAACTCATTTTCCATGTAGCACCAATCGATTTGTTCATAAATGGGCAGTATTCTTGAAATTACTGTATAATAACCGGTATTTACCGGTCGTAGGAGTGTTGGAGTGTCGGAGAAGTGTGTGTTCAAACTCAGACTCGATTAGTAGAACACTCTTCCACCGGTTAGAGCACTGTACAAACTCATTTTCCATGTAGCACCAATTGATTTGTTCATAAATGGGCAGTATTCTTGAAGTTACTGTATAATAACCGGTATTTACCGGTCGTAGGAGTGTCGGAGAAGTGTGTGTTCAAACTCAGACTCGATTAGTAGAACACTCTTCCACCGGTTAGAGCACTGTACAAACTCATTTTCCATGTAGCACCAATCGATTTGTTCATAAATGGGCAGTATTCTTGAAATTACTGTATAATAACCGGTATTTACCGGTCGTAGGAGTGTTGGAGTGTCGGAGAAGTGTGTGTTCAAACTCAGACTCGATTAGTAGAACACTCTTCCACCGGTTAGAGCACTGTACAAACTCATTTTCCATGTAGCACCAATTGATTTGTTCATAAATGGGCAGTATTCTTGAAGTTACTGTATAATAACCGGTATTTACCGGTTGTAGGAGTGTTGGAGTGGCGGAGAAGTGTGTGTTCAAACTCAGACTCGATTAGTAGAACACTCTTCCACCGGTTAGAGCACTGTACAAACTCATTTTCCATGTAGCACCAATTGATTTGTTCATAAATGGGCAGTATTCTTGAAGTTACTGTATAATAACCGGTATTTACCGGTCGTAGGAGTGTTGGAGTGTCGGAGAAGTGTGTGTTCAAACTCAGACTCGATTAGTAGAACACTCTTCCACCGGTTAGAGCACTGTACAAACTCATTTTCCATGTAGCACCAATTGATTTGTTCATAAATGGGCAGTATTCTTGAAGTTACTGTATAATAACCGGTATTTACCGGTCGTAGGAGTGTTGGAGTGTCGGAGAAGTGTGTGTTCAAACTCAGACTCGATTAGTAGAACACTCTTCCACCGGTTAGAGCACTGTACAAACTCATTTTCCATGTAGCACCAATTGATTTGTTCATAAATGGGCAGTATTCTTGAAGTTACTGTATAATAACCGGTATTTACCGGTCGTAGGAGTGTTGGAGTGTCGGAGAAGTGTGTGTTCAAACTCAGACTCGATTAGTAGAACACTCTTCCACCGGTTAGAGCACTGTACAAACTCATTTTCCATGTAGCACCAATTGATTTGTTCATAAATGGGCAGTATTCTTGAAGTTACTGTATAATAACCGGTATTTACCGGTCGTAGGAGTGCTGGAGTGTCGGAGAAGTGTGTGTTCAAACTCAGACTCGATTAGTAGAACACTCTTCCACCGGTTAGAGCACTGTACAAACTCATTTTCCATGTAGCACCAATCGATTTGTTCATAAATGGGCAGTATTCTTGAAGTTACTGTATAATAACCGGTATTTACCGGTCGTAGGAGTGCTGGAGTGTCGGAGAAGTGTGTGTTCAAACTCAGACTCGATTAGTAGAACACTCTTCCACCGGTTAGAGCACTGTACAAACTCATTTTCCATGTAGCACCAATTGATTTGTTCATAAATGGGCAGTATTCTTGAAGTTACTGTATAATAACCGGTATTTACCGGTCGTAGGAGTGCTGGAGTGTCGGAGAAGTGTGTGTTCAAACTCAGACTGGATTAGTAGAACACTCTTCCACCGGTTAGAGCACTGTACAAACTCATTTTCCATGTAGCACCAATTGATTTGTTCATAAATGGGCAGTATTCTTGAAGTTACTGTATAATAACCGGTATTTACCGGTCGTAGGAGTGTTGGAGTGTCGGAGAAGTGTGTGTTCAAACTCAGACTCGATTAGTAGAACACTCTTCCACCGGTTAGAGCACTGTACAAACTCATTTTCCATGTAGCACCAATTGATTTGTTCATAAATGGGCAGTATTCTTGAAGTTACTGTATAATAACCGGTATTTACCGGTCGTAGGAGTGTTGGAGTGACGGAGAAGTGTGTGTTCAAACTCAGACTCGATTAGTAGAACACTCTTCCACCGGTTAGAGCACTGTACAAACTCATTTTCCATGTAGCACCAATTGATTTGTTCATAAATGGGCAGTATTCTTGAAGTTACTGTATAATAACCGGTATTTACCGGTCGTAGGAGTGTTGGAGAAATGTGTGTTCAAACTCAGACTCGATTAGTAGAACACTCTTCCACCGGTTAGAGCACTGTACAAACTCATTTTCCATGTAGCACCAATTGATTTGTTCATAAATGGGCAGTATTCTTGAAGTTACTGTATAATAACCGGTATTTACCGGTCGTAGGAGTGTTGGAGTGTCGGAGAAGTGTGTGTTCAAACTCAGACTCGATTAGTAGAACACTCTTCCACCGGTTAGAGCACTGTACAAACTCATTTTCCATGTAGCACCAATTGATTTGTTCATAAATGGGCAGTATTCTTGAAGTTACTGTATAATAACCGGTATTTACCGGTCGTAGGAGTGTTGGAGTGTCGGAGAAGTGTGTGTTCAAACTCAGACTCGATTAGTAGAACACTCTTCCACCGGTTAGAGCACTGTACAAACTCATTTTCCATGTAGCACCAATTGATTTGTTCATAAATGGGCAGTATTCTTGAAGTTACTGTATAATAACCGGTATTTACCGGTCGTAGGAGTGTTGGAGTGTCGGAGAAGTGTGTGTTCAAACTCAGACTCGATTAGTAGAACACTCTTCCACCGGTTAGAGCACTGTACAAACTCATTTTCCATGTAGCACCAATCGATTTGTTCATAAATGGGCAGTATTCTTGAAGTTACTGTATAATAACCGGTATTTACCGGTCGTAGGAGTGTTGGAGTGTCGGAGAAGTGTGTGTTCAAACTCAGACTCGATTAGTAGAACACTCTTCCACCGGTTAGAGCACTGTACAAACTCATTTTCCATGTAGCACCAATTGATTTGTTCATAAATGGGCAGTATTCTTGAAGTTACTGTATAATAAACGGTATTTACCGGTGGGAGGAGTGTGGAGTGTCGGAGAAGTGTGTGTTCAAACTCAGACTCGATTAGTAGAACACTCTTCCACCGGTTAGAGCACTGTACAAACTCATTTTCCATGTAGCACCAATTGATTTGTTCATAAATGGGCAGTATTCTTGAAGTTACTGTATAATAACCGGTATTTACCGGTCGTAGGAGTGTTGGAGTGTCGGAGAAGTGTGTGTTCAAACTCAGACTCGATTAGTAGAACACTCTTCCACCGGTTAGAGCACTGTACAAACTCATTTTCCATGTAGCACCAATTGATTTGTTCATAAATGGGCAGTATTCTTGAAATTACTGTATAATAACCGGTATTTACCGGTCGTAGGAGTGTTGGAGTGTCGGAGAAGTGTGTGTTCAAACTCAGACTCGATTAGTAGAACACTCTTCCACCGGTTAGAGCACTGTACAAACTCATTTTCCATGTAGCACCAATTGATTTGTTCATAAATGGGCAGTATTCTTGAAGTTACTGTATAATGACCGGTATTTACCGGTCGTAGGAGTGCTGGAGTGTCGGAGAAGTGTGTGTTCAAACTCAGACTCGATTAGTAGAACACTCTTCCACCGGTTAGAGCACTGTACAAACTCATTTTCCATGTAGCACCAATTGATTTGTTCATAAATGGGCAGTATTCTTGAAGTTACTGTATAATAACCGGTATTTACCGGTCGTAGGAGTGTTGGAGTGTCGGAGAAGTGTGTGTTCAAACTCAGACTCGATTAGTAGAACACTCTTCCACCGGTTAGAGCACTGTACAAACTCATTTTCCATGTAGCACCAATTGATTTGTTCATAAATGGGCAGTATTCTTGAAGTTACTGTATAATAACCGGTATTTACCGGTCGTAGGAGTGTTGGAGTGTCGGAGAAGTGTGTGTTCAAACTCAGACTCGATTAGTAGAACACTCTTCCACCGGTTAGAGCACTGTACAAACTCATTTTCCATGTAGCACCAATCGATTTGTTCATAAATGGGCAGTATTCTTGTAGTTACTGTATAATAACCGGTATTTACCGGTCGTAGGAGTGCTGGAGTGTCGGAGAAGTGTGTGTTCAAACTCAGACTCGATTAGTAGAACACTCTTCCACCGGTTAGAGCACTGTACAAACTCATTTTCCATGTAGCACCAATTGATTTGTTCATAAATGGGCAGTATTCTTGAAGTTACTGTATAATAACCGGTATTTACCGGTCGTAGGAGTGTTGGAGTGTCGGAGAAGTGTGTGTTCAAACTCAGACTCGATTAGTAGAACACTCTTCCACCGGTTAGAGCACTGTACAAACTCATTTTCCATGTAGCACCAATCGATTTGTTCATAAATGGGCAGTATTCTTGAAGTTACTGTATAATAACCGGTATTTACCGGTCGTAGGAGTGTTGGAGTGTCGGAGAAGTGTGTGTTCAAACTCAGACTCGATTAGTAGAACACTCTTCCACCGGTTAGAGCACTGTACAAACTCATTTTCCATGTAGCACCAATTGATTTGTTCATAAATGGGCAGTATTCTTGAAGTTACTGTATAATAACCGGTATTTACCGGTCGTAGGAGTGTTGGAGTGTCGGAGAAGTGTGTGTTCAAACTCAGACTCGATTAGTAGAACACTCTTCCACCGGTTAGAGCACTGTACAAACTCATTTTCCATGTAGCACCAATTGATTTGTTCATAAATGGGCAGTATTCTTGAAGTTACTGTATAATAACCGGTATTTACCGGTCGTAGGAGTGTTGGAGTGTCGGAGAAGTGTGTGTTCAAACTCAGACTCGATTAGTAGAACACTCTTCCACCGGTTAGAGCACTGTACAAACTCATTTTCCATGTAGCACCAATTGATTTGTTCATAAATGGGCAGTATTCTTGAAGTTACTGTATAATAACCGGTATTTACCGGTCGTAGGAGTGTTGGAGTGTCGGAGAAGTGTGTGTTCAAACTCAGACTCGATTAGTAGAACACTCTTCCACCGGTTAGAGCACTGTACAAACTCATTTTCCATGTAGCACCAATTGATTTGTTCATAAATGGGCAGTATTCTTGAAGTTACTGTATAATAACCGGTATTTACCGTTCGTAGGAAAGTTGGAGTGTCGGAGAAGTGTGTGTTCAAACTCAGACTCGATTAGTAGAACACTCTTCCACCGGTTAGAGCACTGTACAAACTCATTTTCCATGTAGCACCAATTGATTTGTTCATAAATGGGCAGTATTCTTGAAGTTACTGTATAATAACCGGTATTTACCGGTCGTTGGAGTGTCGGAGAAGTGTGTGTTCAAACTCAGACTCGATTAGTAGAACACTCTTCCACCGGTTAGAGCACTGTACAAACTCATTTTCCATGTAGCACCAATTGATTTGTTCATAAATGGGCAGTATTCTTGAAGTTACTGTATAATAACCGGTATTTACCGGTCGTAGGAGTGTTGGAGTGTCGGAGAAGTGTGTGTTCAAACTCAGACTCGATTAGTAGAACACTCTTCCACCGGTTAGAGCACTGTACAAACTCATTTTCCATGTAGCACCAATTGATTTGTTCATAAATGGGCAGTATTCTTGAAGTTACTGTATAATAACCGGTATTTACCGGTCGTAGGAGTGTTGGAGTGTCGGAGAAGTGTGTGTTCAAACTCAGACTCGATTAGTAGAACACTCTTCCACCGGTTAGAGCACTGTACAAACTCATTTTCCATGTAGCACCAATTGATTTGTTCATAAATGGGCAGTATTCTTGTAGTTATTGTATAATAACCGGTATTTACCGGTCGTAGGAGTGCTGGAGTGTCGGAGAAGTGTGTGTTCAAACTCAGACTCGATTAGTAGAACACTCTTCCACCGGTTAGAGCACTGTACAAACTCATTTTCCATGTAGCACCAATTGATTTGTTCATAAATGGGCAGTATTCTTGAAGTTACTGTATAATAACCGGTATTTACCGGTCGTAGGAGTGTTGGAGTGTCGGAGAAGTGTGTGTTCAAACTCAGACTCGATTAGTAGAACACTCTTCCACCGGTTAGAGCACTGTACAAACTCATTTTCCATGTAGCACCAATTGATTTGTTCATAAATGGGCAGTATTCTTGAAGTTACTGTATAATAACCGGTATTTACCGGTCGTAGGAGTGTTGGAGTGTCGGAGAAGTGTGTGTTCAAACTCAGACTCGATTAGTAGAACACTCTTCCACCGGTTAGAGCACTGTACAAACTCATTTTCCATGTAGCACCAATTGATTTGTTCATAAATGGGCAGTATTCTTGAAGTTACTGTATAATAACCGGTATTTACCGGTCGTAGGAGTGTTGGAGTGTCGGAGAAGTGTGTGTTCAAACTCAGACTCGATTAGTAGAACACTCTTCCACCGGTTAGAGCACTGTACAAACTCATTTTCCATGTAGCACCAATTGATTTGTTCATAAATGGGCAGTATTCTTGAAGTTACTGTATAATAACCGGTATTTACCGGTCGTAGGAGTGTTGGAGAAATGTGTGTTCAAACTCAGACTCGATTAGTAGAACACTCTTCCACCGGTTAGAGCACTGTACAAACTCATTTTCCATGTAGCACCAATTGATTTGTTCATAAATGGGCAGTATTCTTGAAGTTACTGTATAATAACCGGTATTTACCGGTCGTAGGAGTGTTGGAGTGTCGGAGAAGTGTGTGTTCAAACTCAGACTCGATTAGTAGAACACTCTTCCACCGGTTAGAGCACTGTACAAACTCATTTTCCATGTAGCACCAATCGATTTGTTCATAAATGGGCAGTATTCTTGAAGTTACTGTATAATAACCGGTATTTACCGGTCGTAGGAGTGTTGGAGTGTCGGAGAAGTGTGTGTTCAAACTCAGACTCGATTAGTAGAACACTCTTCCACCGGTTAGAGCACTGTACAAACTCATTTTCCATGTAGCACCAATTGATTTGTTCATAAATGGGCAGTATTCTTGAAGTTACTGTATAATAACCGGTATTTACCGGTCGTAGGAGTGTTGGAGTGTCGGAGAAGTGTGTGTTCAAACTCAGACTCGATTAGTAGAACACTCTTCCACCGGTTAGAGCACTGTACAAACTCATTTTCCATGTAGCACCAATTGATTTGTTCATAAATGGGCAGTATTCTTGAAGTTACTGTATAATAACCGGTATTTACCGGTCGTAGGAGTGTTGGAGTGTCGGAGAAGTGTGTGTTCAAACTCAGACTCGATTAGTAGAACACTCTTCCACCGGTTAGAGCACTGTACAAACTCATTTTCCATGTAGCACCAATTGATTTGTTCATAAATGGGCAGTATTCTTGAAGTTACTGTATAATAACCGGTATTTACCGGTCGTAGGAGTGTTGGAGTGTCGGAGAAGTGTGTGTTCAAACTCAGACTCGATTAGTAGAACACTCTTCCACCGGTTAGAGCACTGTACAAACTCATTTTCCATGTAGCACCAATTGATTTGTTCATAAATGGGCAGTATTCTTGAAATTACTGTATAATAACCGGTATTTACCGGTCGTAGGAGTGTTGGAGTGTCGGAGAAGTGTGTGTTCAAACTCAGACTCGATTAGTAGAACACTCTTCCACCGGTTAGAGCACTGTACAAACTCATTTTCCATGTAGCACCAATTGATTTGTTCATAAATGGGCAGTATTCTTGAAGTTACTGTATAATAACCGGTATTTACCGGTCGTAGGAGTGTTGGAGTGTCGGAGAAGTGTGTGTTCAAACTCAGACTCGATTAGTAGAACACTCTTCCACCGGTTAGAGCACTGTACAAACTCATTTTCCATGTAGCACCAATTGATTTGTTCATAAATGGGCAGTATTCTTGAAGTTACTGTATAATAACCGGTATTTACCGGTCGTAGGAGTGTTGGAGTGTCGGAGAAGTGTGTGTTCAAACTCAGACTCGATTAGTAGAACACTCTTCCACCGGTTAGAGCACTGTACAAACTCATTTTCCATGTAGCACCAATTGATTTGTTCATAAATGGGCAGTATTCTTGAAGTTACTGTATAATAACCGGTATTTACCGGTCGTAGGAGTGTTGGAGTGTCGGAGAAGTGTGTGTTCAAACTCAGACTCGATTAGTAGAACACTCTTCCACCGGTTAGAGCACTGTACAAACTCATTTTCCATGTAGCACCAATTGATTTGTTCATAAATGGGCAGTATTCTTGAAGTTACTGTATAATAACCGGTATTTACCGGTCGTTGGAGTGTCGGAGAAGTGTGTGTTCAAACTCAGACTCGATTAGTAGAACACTCTTCCACCGGTTAGAGCACTGTACAAACTCATTTTCCATGTAGCACCAATTGATTTGTTCATAAATGGGCAGTATTCTTGAAGTTACTGTATAATAACCGGTATTTACCGGTCGTAGGAGTGTTGGAGTGTCGGAGAAGTGTGTGTTCAAACTCAGACTCGATTAGTAGAACACTCTTCCACCGGTTAGAGCACTGTACAAACTCATTTTCCATGTAGCACCAATTGATTTGTTCATAAATGGGCAGTATTCTTGAAATTACTGTATAATAACCGGTATTTACCGGTCGTAGGAGTGTTGGAGTGTCGGAGAAGTGTGTGTTCAAACTCAGACTCGATTAGTAGAACACTCTTCCACCGGTTAGAGCACTGTACAAACTCATTTTCCATGTAGCACCAATTGATTTGTTCATAAATGGGCAGTATTCTTGAAGTTACTGTATAATAACCGGTATTTACCGGTCGTAGGAGTGTTGGAGTGTCGGAGAAGTGTGTGTTCAAACTCAGACTCGATTAGTAGAACACTCTTCCACCGGTTAGAGCACTGTACAAACTCATTTTCCATGTAGCACCAATTGATTTGTTCATAAATGGGCAGTATTCTTGAAGTTACTGTATAATAACCGGTATTTACCGGTCGTAGGAGTGTTGGAGTGTCGGAGAAGTGTGTGTTCAAACTCAGACTCGATTAGTAGAACACTCTTCCACCGGTTAGAGCACTGTACAAACTCATTTTCCATGTAGCACCAATTGATTTGTTCATAAATGGGCAGTATTCTTGAAGTTACTGTATAATAACCGGTATTTACCGGTCGTAGGAGTGTTGGAGTGTCGGAGAAGTGTGTGTTCAAACTCAGACTCGATTAGTAGAACACTCTTCCACCGGTTAGAGCACTGTACAAACTCATTTTCCATGTAGCACCAATTGATTTGTTCATAAATGGGCAGTATTCTTGAAGTTACTGTATAATAACCGGTATTTACCGGTCGTAGGAGTGTTGGAGTGTCGGAGAAGTGTGTGTTCAAACTCAGACTCGATTAGTAGAACACTCTTCCACCGGTTAGAGCACTGTACAAACTCATTTTCCATGTAGCACCAATTGATTTGTTCATAAATGGGCAGTATTCTTGTAGTTACTGTATAATAACCGGTATTTAACGGTCGTAGGAGTGTTGGAGTGTCGGAGAAGTGTGTGTTCAAACTCAGACTCGATTAGTAGAACACTCTTCCACCGGTTAGAGCACTGTACAAACTCATTTTCCATGTAGCACCAATTGATTTGTTCATAAATGGGCAGTATTCTTGAAGTTACTGTATAATAACCGGTATTTACCGGTCGTAGGAGTGTTGGAGTGTCGGAGAAGTGTGTGTTCAAACTCAGACTCGATTAGTAGAACACTCTTCCACCGGTTAGAGCACTGTACAAACTCATTTTCCATGTAGCACCAATTGATTTGTTCATAAATGGGCAGTATTCTTGAAGTTACTGTATAATAACCGGTATTTACCGGTCGTAGGAGTGTTGGAGTGTCGGAGAAGTGTGTGTTCAAACTCAGACTCGATTAGTAGAACACTCTTCCACCGGTTAGAGCACTGTACAAACTCATTTTCCATGTAGCACCAATTGATTTGTTCATAAATGGGCAGTATTCTTGAAGTCACTGTATAATAACCGGTATTTACCGGTCGTAGGAGTGTTGGAGTGTCGGAGAAGTGTGTGTTCAAACTCAGACTCGATTAGTAGAACACTCTTCCACCGGTTAGAGCACTGTACAAACTCATTTTCCATGTAGCACCAATTGATTTGTTCATAAATGGGCAGTATTCTTGAAGTTACTGTATAATAACCGGTATTTACCGGTCGTAGGAGTGTTGGAGTGTCGGAGAAGTGTGTGTTCAAACTCAGACTCGATTAGTAGAACACTCTTCCACCGGTTAGAGCACTGTACAAACTCATTTTCCATGTAGCACCAATTGATTTGTTCATAAATGGGCAGTATTCTTGAAGTTACTGTATAATAACCGGTATTTACCGGTCGTAGGAGTGTTGGAGTGTCGGAGAAGTGTGTGTTCAAACTCAGACTCGATTAGTAGAACACTCTTCCACCGGTTAGAGCACTGTACAAACTCATTTTCCATGTAGCACCAATTGATTTGTTCATAAATGGGCAGTATTCTTGAAGTTACTGTATAATAACCGGTATTTACCGGTCGTAGGAGTGTTGGAGTGTCGGAGAAGTGTGTGTTCAAACTCAGACTCGATTAGTAGAACACTCTTCCACCGGTTAGAGCACTGTACAAACTCATTTTCCATGTAGCACCAATTGATTTGTTCATAAATGGGCAGTATTCTTGAAGTTACTGTATAATAACCGGTATTTACCGGTCGTAGGAGTGTTGGAGTGTCGGAGAAGTGTGTGTTCAAACTCAGACTCGATTAGTAGAACACTCTTCCACCGGTTAGAGCACTGTACAAACTCATTTTCCATGTAGCACCAATTGATTTGTTCATAAATGGGCAGTATTCTTGAAGTTACTGTATAATAACCGGTATTTACCGGTCGTAGGAGTGTTGGAGTGTCGGAGAAGTGTGTGTTCAAACTCAGACTCGATTAGTAGAACACTCTTCCACCGGTTAGAGCACTGTACAAACTCATTTTCCATGTAGCACCAATTGATTTGTTCATAAATGGGCAGTATTCTTGAAGTTACTGTATAATAACCGGTATTTACCGGTCGTAGGAGTGTTGGAGTGTCGGAGAAGTGTGTGTTCAAACTCAGACTCGATTAGTAGAACACTCTTCCACCGGTTAGAGCACTGTACAAACTCATTTTCCATGTAGCACCAATTGATTTGTTCATAAATGGGCAGTATTCTTGAAGTTACTGTATAATAACCGGTATTTACCGGTCGTTGGAGTGTCGGAGAAGTGTGTGTTCAAACTCAGACTCGATTAGTAGAACACTCTTCCACCGGTTAGAGCACTGTACAAACTCATTTTCCATGTAGCACCAATCGATTTGTTCATAAATGGGCAGTATTCTTGAAGTTACTGTATAATAACCGGTATTTACCGGTCGTAGGAGTGTTGGAGTGTCGGAGAAGTGTGTGTTCAAACTCAGACTCGATTAGTAGAACACTCTTCCACCGGTTAGAGCACTGTACAAACTCATTTTCCATGTAGCACCAATTGATTTGTTCATAAATGGGCAGTATTCTTGAAGTTACTGTATAATAACCGGTATTTACCGGTCGTAGGAGTGCTGGAGTGTCGGAGAAGTGTGTGTTCAAACTCAGACTCGATTAGTAGAACACTCTTCCACCGGTTAGAGCACTGTACAAACTCATTTTCCATGTAGCACCAATTGATTTGTTCATAAATGGGCAGTATTCTTGAAGTTACTGTATAATAACCGGTATTTACCGGTCGTAGGAGTGTTGGAGTGTCGGAGAAGTGTGTGTTCAAACTCAGACTCGATTAGTAGAACACTCTTCCACCGGTTAGAGCACTGTACAAACTCATTTTCCATGTAGCACCAATTGATTTGTTCATAAATGGGCAGTATTCTTGAAGTTACTGTATAATAACCGGTATTTACCGGTCGTAGGAGTGTTGGAGTGTCGGAGAAGTGTGTGTTCAAACTCAGACTCGATTAGTAGAACACTCTTCCACCGGTTAGAGCACTGTACAAACTCATTTTCCATGTAGCACCAATTGATTTGTTCATAAATGGGCAGTATTCTTGAAGTTACTGTATAATAACCGGTATTTACCGGTCGTAGGAGTGTTGGAGTGTCGGAGAAGTGTGTGTTCAAACTCAGACTCGATTAGTAGAACACTCTTCCACCGGTTAGAGCACTGTACAAACTCATTTTCCATGTAGCACCAATTGATTTGTTCATAAATGGGCAGTATTCTTGAAGTTACTGTATAATAACCGGTATTTACCGGTCGTAGGAGTGTTGGAGTGTCGGAGAAGTGTGTGTTCAAACTCAGACTCGATTAGTAGAACACTCTTCCACCGGTTAGAGCACTGTACAAACTCATTTTCCATGTAGCACCAATTGATTTGTTCATAAATGGGCAGTATTCTTGAAGTTACTGTATAATAACCGGTATTTACCGGTCGTAGGAGTGTTGGAGTGTCGGAGAAGTGTGTGTTCAAACTCAGACTCGATTAGTAGAACACTCTTCCACCGGTTAGAGCACTGTACAAACTCATTTTCCATGTAGCACCAATTGATTTGTTCATAAATGGGCAGTATTCTTGAAGTTACTGTATAATAACCGGTATTTACCGGTCGTAGGAGTGTTGGAGTGTCGGAGAAGTGTGTGTTCAAACTCAGACTCGATTAGTAGAACACTCTTCCACCGGTTAGAGCACTGTACAAACTCATTTTCCATGTAGCACCAATTGATTTGTTCATAAATGGGCAGTATTCTTGAAGTTACTGTATAATAACCGGTATTTACCGGTCGTAGGAGTGCTGGAGTGTCGGAGAAGTGTGTGTTCAAACTCAGACTCGATTAGTAGAACACTCTTCCACCGGTTAGAGCACTGTACAAACTCATTTTCCATGTAGCACCAATTGATTTGTTCATAAATGGGCAGTATTCTTGTAGTTACTGTACAATAACCGGTATTTACCGGTCGTAGGAGTGCTGGAGTGTCGGAGAAGTGTGTGTTCAAACTCAGACTCGATTAGTAGAACACTCTTCCACCGGTTAGAGCACTGTACAAACTCATTTTCCATGTAGCACCAATTGATTTGTTCATAAATGGGCAGTATTCTTGAAGTTACTGTATAATAACCGGTATTTACCGGTCGTAGGAGTGTTGGAGAAATGTGTGTTCAAACTCAGACTCGATTAGTAGAACACTCTTCCACCGGTTAGAGCACTGTACAAACTCATTTTCCATGTAGCACCAATTGATTTGTTCATAAATGGGCAGTATTCTTGAAGTTACTGTATAATAACCGGTATTTACCGGTCGTAGGAGTGTTGGAGTGTCGGAGAAGTGTGTGTTCAAACTCAGACTCGATTAGTAGAACACTCTTCCACCGGTTAGAGCACTGTACAAACTCATTTTCCATGTAGCACCAATTGATTTGTTCATAAATGGGCAGTATTCTTGAAGTTACTGTATAATAACCGGTATTTACCGGTCGTAGGAGTGTTGGAGTGTCGGAGAAGTGTGTGTTCAAACTCAGACTCGATTAGTAGAACACTCTTCCACCGGTTAGAGCACTGTACAAACTCATTTTCCATGTAGCACCAATTGATTTGTTCATAAATGGGCAGTATTCTTGAAGTTACTGTATAATAACCGGTATTTACCGGTCGTAGGAGTGTTGGAGTGTCGGAGAAGTGTGTGTTCAAACTCAGACTCGATTAGTAGAACACTCTTCCACCGGTTAGAGCACTGTACAAACTCATTTTCCATGTAGCACCAATTGATTTGTTCATAAATGGGCAGTATTCTTGAAGTTACTGTATAATAACCGGTATTTACCGGTCGTAGGAGTGTTGGAGTGTCGGAGAAGTGTGTGTTCAAACTCAGACTCGATTAGTAGAACACTCTTCCACCGGTTAGAGCACTGTACAAACTCATTTTCCATGTAGCACCAATTGATTTGTTCATAAATGGGCAGTATTCTTGAAGTTACTGTATAATAACCGGTATTTACCGGTCGTAGGAGTGTTGGAGTGTCGGAGAAGTGTGTGTTCAAACTCAGACTCGATTAGTAGAACACTCTTCCACCGGTTAGAGCACTGTACAAACTCATTTTCCATGTAGCACCAATTGATTTGTTCATAAATGGGCAGTATTCTTGAAGTTACTGTATAATAACCGGTATTTACCGGTCGTAGGAGTGTTGGAGTGTCGGAGAAGTGTGTGTTCAAACTCAGACTCGATTAGTAGAACACTCTTCCACCGGTTAGAGCACTGTACAAACTCATTTTCCATGTAGCACCAATTGATTTGTTCATAAATGGGCAGTATTCTTGAAATTACTGTATAATAACCGGTATTTACCGGTCGTAGGAGTGTTGGAGTGTCGGAGAAGTGTGTGTTCAAACTCAGACTCGATTAGTAGAACACTCTTCCACCGGTTAGAGCACTGTACAAACTCATTTTCCATGTAGCACCAATTGATTTGTTCATAAATGGGCAGTATTCTTGAAGTTACTGTATAATAACCGGTATTTACCGGTCGTAGGAGTGTTGGAGTGTCGGAGAAGTGTGTGTTCAAACTCAGACTCGATTAGTAGAACACTCTTCCACCGGTTAGAGCACTGTACAAACTCATTTTCCATGTAGCACCAATTGATTTGTTCATAAATGGGCAGTATTCTTGAAGTTACTGTATAATAACCGGTATTTACCGGTCGTAGGAGTGTTGGAGTGTCGGAGAAGTGTGTGTTCAAACTCAGACTCGATTAGTAGAACACTCTTCCACCGGTTAGAGCACTGTACAAACTCATTTTCCATGTAGCACCAATTGATTTGTTCATAAATGGGCAGTATTCTTGAAGTCACTGTATAATAACCGGTATTTACCGGTCGTAGGAGTGTTGGAGTGTCGGAGAAGTGTGTGTTCAAACTCAGACTCGATTAGTAGAACACTCTTCCACCGGTTAGAGCACTGTACAAACTCATTTTCCATGTAGCACCAATTGATTTGTTCATAAATGGGCAGTATTCTTGAAGTTACTGTATAATAACCGGTATTTACCGGTCGTAGGAGTGTTGGAGTGTCGGAGAAGTGTGTGTTCAAACTCAGACTCGATTAGTAGAACACTCTTCCACCGGTTAGAGCACTGTACAAACTCATTTTCCATGTAGCACCAATTGATTTGTTCATAAATGGGCAGTATTCTTGAAGTTACTGTATAATAACCGGTATTTACCGGTCGTAGGAGTGTTGGAGTGTCGGAGAAGTGTGTGTTCAAACTCAGACTCGATTAGTAGAACACTCTTCCACCGGTTAGAGCACTGTACAAACTCATTTTCCATGTAGCACCAATTGATTTGTTCATAAATGGGCAGTATTCTTGAAGTTACTGTATAATAACCGGTATTTACCGGTCGTAGGAGTGTTGGAGTGTCGGAGAAGTGTGTGTTCAAACTCAGACTCGATTAGTAGAACACTCTTCCACCGGTTAGAGCACTGTACAAACTCATTTTCCATGTAGCACCAATTGATTTGTTCATAAATGGGCAGTATTCTTGAAGTTACTGTATAATAACCGGTATTTACCGGTCGTAGGAGTGTTGGAGTGTCGGAGAAGTGTGTGTTCAAACTCAGACTCGATTAGTAGAACACTCTTCCACCGGTTAGAGCACTGTACAAACTCATTTTCCATGTAGCACCAATTGATTTGTTCATAAATGGGCAGTATTCTTGAAGTTACTGTATAATAACCGGTATTTACCGGTCGTAGGAGTGTTGGAGTGTCGGAGAAGTGTGTGTTCAAACTCAGACTCGATTAGTAGAACACTCTTCCACCGGTTAGAGCACTGTACAAACTCATTTTCCATGTAGCACCAATTGATTTGTTCATAAATGGGCAGTATTCTTGAAGTTACTGTATAATAACCGGTATTTACCGGTCGTAGGAGTGTTGGAGTGTCGGAGAAGTGTGTGTTCAAACTCAGACTCGATTAGTAGAACACTCTTCCACCGGTTAGAGCACTGTACAAACTCATTTTCCATGTAGCACCAATTGATTTGTTCATAAATGGGCAGTATTCTTGAAGTTACTGTATAATAACCGGTATTTACCGGTCGTAGGAGTGTTGGAGTGTCGGAGAAGTGTGTGTTCAAACTCAGACTCGATTAGTAGAACACTCTTCCACCGGTTAGAGCACTGTACAAACTCATTTTCCATGTAGCACCAATTGATTTGTTCATAAATGGGCAGTATTCTTGAAGTTACTGTACAATAACCGGTATTTACCGGTCGTAGGAGTGCGGGAGTGTCGGAGAAGTGTGTGTTCAAACTCAGACTCGATTAGTAGAACACTCTTCCACCGGTTAGAGCACTGTACAAACTCATTTTCCATGTAGCACCAATTGATTTGTTCATAAATGGGCAGTATTCTTGAAGTTACTGTATAATAACCGGTATTTACCGGTCGTAGGAGTGTTGGAGTGTCGGAGAAGTGTGTGTTCAAACTCAGACTCGATTAGTAGAACACTCTTCCACCGGTTAGAGCACTGTACAAACTCATTTTCCATGTAGCACCAATTGATTTGTTCATAAATGGGCAGTATTCTTGAAGTTACTGTATAATAAACGGTATTTACCGGTTGTAGGGGTGTTGGAGTGTTGGAGAAGTGTGTGTTCAAACTCAGACTCGATTAGTAGAACACTCTTCCACCGGTTAGAGCACTGTACAAACTCATTTTCCATGTAGCACCAATTGATTTGTTCATAAATGGGCAGTATTCTTGAAGTTACTGTATAATAACCGGTATTTACCGGTCGTAGGAGTGTTGGAGTGTCGGAGAAGTGTGTGTTCAAACTCAGACTCGATTAGTAGAACACTCTTCCACCGGTTAGAGCACTGTACAAACTCATTTTCCATGTAGCACCAATTGATTTGTTCATAAATGGGCAGTATTCTTGAAGTTACTGTATAATAACCGGTATTTACCGGTCGTAGGAGTGTTGGAGTGTCGGAGAAGTGTGTGTTCAAACTCAGACTCGATTAGTAGAACACTCTTCCACCGGTTAGAGCACTGTACAAACTCATTTTCCATGTAGCACCAATTGATTTGTTCATAAATGGGCAGTATTCTTGAAGTTACTGTACAATAACCGGTATTTACCGGTCGTAGGAGTGTTGAGTGTCGGAGAAGTGTGTGTTCAAACTCAGACTCGATTAGTAGAACACTCTTCCACCGGTTAGAGCACTGTACAAACTCATTTTCCATGTAGCACCAATTGATTTGTTCATAAATGGGCAGTATTCTTGTAGTTACTGTACAATAACCGGTATTTACCGGTCGTAGGAGTGCTGGAGTGTCGGAGAAGTGTGTGTTCAAACTCAGACTCGATTAGTAGAACACTCTTCCACCGGTTAGAGCACTGTACAAACTCATTTTCCATGTAGCACCAATTGATTTGTTCATAAATGGGCAGTATTCTTGAAGTTACTGTATAATAACCGGTATTTACCGGTCGTAGGAGTGTTGGAGTGTCGGAGAAGTGTGTGTTCAAACTCAGACTCGATTAGTAGAACACTCTTCCACCGGTTAGAGCACTGTACAAACTCATTTTCCATGTAGCACCAATTGATTTGTTCATAAATGGGCAGTATTCTTGAAGTTACTGTATAATAACCGGTATTTACCGGTCGTAGGAGTGTTGGAGTGTCGGAGAAGTGTGTGTTCAAACTCAGACTCGATTAGTAGAACACTCTTCCACCGGTTAGAGCACTGTACAAACTCATTTTCCATGTAGCACCAATTGATTTGTTCATAAATGGGCAGTATTCTTGAAGTTACTGTATAATAACCGGTATTTACCGGTCGTAGGAGTGTTGGAGTGTCGGAGAAGTGTGTGTTCAAACTCAGACTCGATTAGTAGAACACTCTTCCACCGGTTAGAGCACTGTACAAACTCATTTTCCATGTAGCACCAATTGATTTGTTCATAAATGGGCAGTATTCTTGAAGTCACTGTATAATAACCGGTATTTACCGGTCGTAGGAGTGTTGGAGTGTCGGAGAAGTGTGTGTTCAAACTCAGACTCGATTAGTAGAACACTCTTCCACCGGTTAGAGCACTGTACAAACTCATTTTCCATGTAGCACCAATCGATTTGTTCATAAATGGGCAGTATTCTTGAAGTCACTGTATAATAACCGGTATTTACCGGTCGTAGGAGTGTTGGAATGTCGGAGAAGTGTGTGTTCAAACTCAGACTCGATTAGTAGAACACTCTTCCACCGGTTAGAGCACTGTACAAACTCATTTTCCATGTAGCACCAATTGATTTGTTCATAAATGGGCAGTATTCTTGAAGTCACTGTATAATAACCGGTATTTACCGGTCGTAGGAGTGTTGGAGTGTCGGAGAAGTGTGTGTTCAAACTCAGACTCGATTAGTAGAACACTCTTCCACCGGTTAGAGCACTGTACAAACTCATTTTCCATGTAGCACCAATTGATTTGTTCATAAATGGGCAGTATTCTTGAAATTACTGTATAATAACCGGTATTTACCGGTCGTAGGAGTGTTGGAGTGTCGGAGAAGTGTGTGTTCAAACTCAGACTCGATTAGTAGAACACTCTTCCACCGGTTAGAGCACTGTACAAACTCATTTTCCATGTAGCACCAATTGATTTGTTCATAAATGGGCAGTATTCTTGAAATTACTGTATAATAACCGGTATTTACCGGTCGTAGGAGTGTTGGAGTGTCGGAGAAGTGTGTGTTCAAACTCAGACTCGATTAGTAGAACACTCTTCCACCGGTTAGAGCACTGTACAAACTCATTTTCCATGTAGCACCAATCGATTTGTTCATAAATGGGCAGTATTCTTGAAGTTACTGTATAATAACCGGTATTTACCGGTCGTAGGAGTGTTGGAGTGTCGGAGAAGTGTGTGTTCAAACTCAGACTCGATTAGTAGAACACTCTTCCACCGGTTAGAGCACTGTACAAACTCATTTTCCATGTAGCACCAATTGATTTGTTCATAAATGGGCAGTATTCTTGAAGTTACTGTATAATAACCGGTATTTACCGGTCGTAGGAGTGTTGGAGTGTCGGAGAAGTGTGTGTTCAAACTCAGACTCGATTAGTAGAACACTCTTCCACCGGTTAGAGCACTGTACAAACTCATTTTCCATGTAGCACCAATCGATTTGTTCATAAATGGGCAGTATTCTTGAAGCTACTGTATAATAACCGGTATTTACCGGTCGTAGGAGTGTTGGAGTGTCGGAGAAGTGTGTGTTCAAACTCAGACTCGATTAGTAGAACACTCTTCCACCGGTTAGAGCACTGTACAAACTCATTTTCCATGTAGCACCAATTGATTTGTTCATAAATGGGCAGTATTCTTGAAGTTACTGTATAATAAACGGTATTTACCGGTCGTAGGAGTGTTGGAGAAGTGTGTGTTCAAACTCAGACTCGATTAGTAGAACACTCTTCCACCGGTTAGAGCACTGTACAAACTCATTTTCCATGTAGCACCAATTGATTTGTTCATAAATGGGCAGTATTCTTGAAGTCACTGTATAATAACCGGTATTTACCGGTCGTAGGAGTGTCGGAGAAGTGTGTGTTCAAACTCAGACTCGATTAGTAGAACACTCTTCCACCGGTTAGAGCACTGTACAAACTCATTTTCCATGTAGCACCAATTGATTTGTTCATAAATGGGCAGTATTCTTGAAGTCACTGTATAATAACCGGTATTTACCGGTCGTAGGAGTGTTGGAGTGTCGGAGAAGTGTGTGTTCAAACTCAGACTCGATTAGTAGAACACTCTTCCACCGGTTAGAGCACTGTACAAACTCATTTTCCATGTAGCACCAATTGATTTGTTCATAAATGGGCAGTATTCTTGAAGTCACTGTATAATAACCGGTATTTACCGGTCGTAGGAGTGTTGGAGTGTCGGAGAAGTGTGTGTTCAAACTCAGACTCGATTAGTAGAACACTCTTCCACCGGTTAGAGCACTGTACAAACTCATTTTCCATGTAGCACCAATTGATATGTTCATAAATGGGCAGTATTCTTGAAGTCACTGTATAATAACCGGTATTTACCGGTCGTAGGAGTGTTGGAGAAGTGTGTGTTCAAACTCAGACTCGATTAGTAGAACACTCTTCCACCGGTTAGAGCACTGTACAAACTCATTTTCCATGTAGCACCAATCGATTTGTTCATAAATGGGCAGTATTCTTGAAGTCACTGTATAATAACCGGTATTTACCGGTCGTAGGAGTGTTGGAGTGGCGGAGAAGTGTGTGTTCAAACTCAGACTCGATTAGTAGAACACTCTTCCACCGGTTAGAGCACTGTACAAACTCATTTTCCATGTAGCACCAAGTACTTTTCTGGAAAATCTTATCATTTTTTTGAAAAAGTCGGTTTTTACCGGTTGTTCGTGTAGGGAAGCTGCTGGAAGTTGCTGTACAAACTCAGTTTTTTGTGCTTGTATCTAAATTTTTCCATCGGAATGCTGTACAAACTCGCTAGCTAGGTAGCACCAATACTTTTAATTACTTTAATTTTCGAATTTATATTCGAATTTTGAGGATGAAAGAGTTCGAATTTTTGAAAAATTTTTGTCTGTACAAACTCTGCGTCATTAATAGTACCTGTACATGTGGTTTTCTATTCTGTACAAACTCTATTCAAAAAGTTGGTGTTGAAGTTGGTGCTAACTTCAACGACATCAGAAGTTTGGGGATTCTCCACGAACAGCTGTGTCACCAGTTCTTAGTTCTCCGTCGTATTGATAGTTACTGGTCTGCCTGATCGAGGGGCATCAGACACCGATCCGGTCACATCAAATTTATCTCGTAAATTGTACATTGTCTCTCGATGCAGTGGATTAGACTTAAAGAAATCAGGCCATGTTCTAATCACATCCATGGCATTCTCTCTTCTCCAGTAGGTCTTAAACATATGGATCTTCTCTGGGCAGCGTTCTTCTCTACATGTCTGTCATGTAATGCGTTCAACTTCATTGCAACTGGCAAGCTGATCGATCACTTCCCTGCACGCAATCACTGCCTACACGCGTCACCAAATCGGATCGTCAGCAAGGCAAGGCACTGGATGTCACTTTAGTGTATGATGTCACACAAACATTGTATTCTTATTTAAAAAACGAAAGATGGGTAAAGACGGGTAACTTATGCCTACCCTACATTAAACTCGGGCTTGCAACATAGTCAATTAAATAATTGAATCCAGATAGTCGGACTTAATTCTTCCCATGTTTCCTAGTTTGTCTGATGTTGCATCGAGAAAATTCATTGACAACAATAGGAAGATATGCATGGACATCATTCAGCGCTGCCACGGCTGCGCGGATGAGGGGTTTGAGCTGCGTGTGCGCGGAACCTGTGCGGATGGACCTAATCGTGCGCGGATGAAGGTCTCAGAAAAATGTTCTTTTGTTTGGGGTTGTAAATTTAGAAGAGATATGTTTTTTGAAGTCCCGGTAGCTTATTTCTTGTTCATAGTGTAAACAATTCAAAAAATTTTCCACTAGAACTACTACTTTGACTTTATTTAACATGATTCAACTTATAGGCTATCGATAAATATGTAGGTACGTCCATAGCTGAAAGTGACTTAGATTTGATTTCTGAATTTTGAGTGTTTGTGAGTTGTATCGATTGGGATGTGTTTTTTAAGGTTGAAAAACGTTAACTTGTGATGATAATAATAACAACTTAGTTTAAGTTCAAAACATAATTAGCGCGAAGCCTGTTATCGATGTGTTTGATGTAAAATGGTCATTCGTATCAATGAACTCAATAGAAACAAATAGGTCGATGTGTTTCTACATTGGCTCACATGCACTGAAGTCAGGTTGTGTGACTGTTATGACGTTTTGTATCAGTTCCTATGCTTTAATCATCGTATAGAGTATCACCATTATAGACGTTTTATTATTCATACCTTATTATAGTATTGAGATCTTATTTGACGCATGAAGAGTCTAAAGCGTGTGAAATTTATCATAAATATGCGAGGTCATTTTTTAACCTCGTTTAACCTTCCTATGATATGATATCATCCGTAAAAATTGTTGCTACTGAAACTATTTTCCTTTTATTTCTATAACATGTACTTTTAGCTTTTGATATTGGATCTAAAAGTTTGATCAGTGTATCAAAAATCAAATCTTTACAAGGGAATAAAAATCAGAAGTCATTAAAATCGCTCACAATTAGCCGATATATTTAAGCACGGTCAAGAATACTGGATATTCATAAAACCTACACCAGGCTAGAAACAAGTTTCTATCAACAGAAATTTTCCTTTCGTAAACATTTTCCATGAAACAAATTATGCCAATCCACTGCTTAATAGGTAGTTTCCAAGAACAACGAAAATATTGTCCTCACGGAACAGAATTAATTCCCCACGGATATAATTTCCTAGTATATCGTAGGCTTGATTTTAGACATTCATTTATGCTGCCGTGCATGGATACACTGCCTGCGCGGATTGGGTCTCGAGGCCCGGTGGCAACGCTGATCATTATTCAAGGGTTTCTTGGAAATCATAACGACTACTATTATGATAACTTGATTGATAGCTTATTGTGATGTTTTACGAACAGTCAGGTTGTAACATGCCAATCAAATTGCATTGCCGTCAATTTTATTTAGACATTTTTGATCGAATGTCTAAGTTTTCAGTGAAAAACACGGAGCATTCACCAAGACATAAGTCACAGGGAGCAACGATACAATGGTCAGAGGGAAATATCGATGATGATGATATTTCGTCTCTTCTTCGAAATTATGAAAGTGATCTCAAACTAAAATCAAATTTCCTTAATTCACTATTGATGTGAGTTTAGTAGCGATATTCTAATTAATCACAATCTAATTTGTATTCACATTTCTCAATAGGTAAGGTACCTAATTTTATCTTGAGCACGATTACGATAAATAAACAGTCGAAAGTCTCTAAACACATCAACTAAACACGCAAACAGTAAGCTTCAAATTCGTGTTTTTCACAGTCGATTGACCAACATAAAATTCTTAAATAAGTTCATCAAATGCATCATATTTGTGTTATTTCTACCATAAAAAATGGGCTTCCATACTTCTCCATACTTTTGTAACTAGCGAATAATGAATGAAATTTATAAACTTACTTGAGATTCGTGTTTCTCAGGGTTGAATCAATCAGACTCAATATTCATATAAGGCAACATGTCGCAAAAACGCATTTAGGTGTTTGCATTATTTCGATTACAGCAAAAAAACCATAAAACTTTCGGACACCCTGTTATTATTGAACAAACGGTGTATTCAAAAAAGCTAACTTCGGATTTGAGTTTCTCAGGGTCGAATTGACCAGAATCAATTAAATATCTAGATAAACAGAAATGTTTTGAAAAATTGTTTGCTACGTACTCATCCGTTTTTGCGTAAAGTAGGATGTTCTATTTATAATAAAGTTTGAGGCATGTAGGTTCGACAAAATCTGGTGACCTGTTATGCCAATATCCCGTAATGAAAATCCATAATAAGGATCCATAATCAGGACCTCAGTTGCAGTTGGTTTTAGCGGGTCCTTTTAAATATGAAAATATCGTCCTTTTAGAAACATTACGTGGAATGACAACATAATTAGTACATTTTAATAATTTCACAGTTCCATGTAATTCACCAAGCCATATTCATTGACATAGAATTAATTATGCAGATCGGATATTGATGCTGGTTGTGAAACCGAAATATTGGTCAATAAAAATTCAAATTTTGCAGTTTAGAGCTTTTTCATGTTTTTATAATTTTACCCATATAATTATGTAGAATTATCCTAAAATAACCATTAAGGTTAAACCGAATGTTACACCTCAAAGACAAATTGCCCTCCTCCAATGCCCCGATCCACGCCAATCCACGTAAGAACCTAGAATAACCAATCAACTTTTTTCGACTTATTCTCTTGAAAAACACACAAGTTCTCAGTATGAATGGGTGGACCGAAGCTTTTCTAATAACCTAGCACATCTACTTTACTGTCCCAATGTCCTATAGGACGTGCCTCCTTCAATGTCCCGATCCACGCCAATCCACGTTTTAGAAACCAGAAAAATCAACTTTTTCCTCTGCAAAATCATCTGTTATTGTTGAGGATAATATAAGTTCAAGCAGTTTGTAATTCGTAATTTTTTTCATTCTATCTTGAGTAATTTCTTTTCAATACTACTTTGTTGCATGCTTGTGAAGACTTGTGTGGTATTTGTGTTTTTTGGTATAGACATCGACCTTACAAATTATACTAAATAAAGAACTGTAAGGGTGATGTGAAAGCAGTTATGTTATGCCTAACAGGCGTTATACAATGTTATTTGAAATCTTCCCACGACTAGAACCCTTCCACACCCCTTGCACTAATGCAAACGGGTCTCTAGTTCAAAAAGTAGTCGTCTGATTTGCATATGGAAATCCACATTTCTGCGGATTCTACGGACATTTGGGGTTGTCTGAGGGGTGGCACAAGCTGGCATGCTCCCAATAAGTGTATTTGGTCAGTTAATGTGAGCGGTATAAGCGATTTTCATAAATGTACGGATGGGTGGAATGTGTTGGCTGCAGAGGGAAATCCCCATTTATGCGGATTCTGTGGACAGCTGGGGTGTCTGAGGGTGGCACACGCGATTTTCATAAATGGCACGGATGTGTCGATGGGCGTGGAGTTAGGGTTGTCTAAAGTGTGCCACCAGTGATCGGGCCAGCCGCGAAAATTTTCGCACTGCGAAAATGTTACTAAAATGAACTTGCTCAGAAAAAAATGGACGATGTCCTGCGAAAAAATGAAGTCTTGTAATTTGTGCATTTAAATGAACCTGTGCAGTTCAATGGATCAAATGCTGCTCTGCAGGATAAAAAATACGTAAACTAATGATATATAATTGCTATGCTTATACTCATTATATTATCAGCTAGTCAAAGCTTCATGGCTATCAAAGTGTCTTACATCTTGCAGCAGGTTCGGCAAAAGAGAAAAGTTGCAGCAATAGTTCTTAGTGTTGAAAGCATCAGTGCTTATGTGTCAAATCACCACGTGTGAACCTTTCAAATCTATGTTTTGGAAGTCGCCGGTGACTCCGTTAAAGGATGCCATTCTATGTGCTCCCCACTTTTTACAAACGGTTCCTACCTGACATCATATAAATTTGAAATTTAAGCATTCTTAAGAAGTGGATGCTGGGAAAAATTGAACACATTTTATGCCAGATATGCAGAAAAATCAACTTCATCTGTCGCCCGAATCTCGAGGTATGGATAATGGAATTCGCGAAGAGGCTGGCATCGATATCGAATAATAGAAATCCGACAATAGGCACATATCAAAGTTGTAGGGCGGCCATGCAAATTTAAAACAATATTGTACGCAGGGCCATGACAACAGTACCTAAGGAATGATGGCTTCCTGTGACTGACAATTTACGTTTTGCTACGTTCCTTGCCAATACCCTTTGTAAAGATTTACGGTTATTGTCCTTTTGATAAAATTATGTGATTGGACCGAATCAACAACTATTGCATGTTTCACTAATTTCACAATCGTTTCTGTCACACAATATCAGTCACAGACTGTTCGTGAAAATGTCATAGGCCTGTCTAAGGCTTGTTTGAAATTGCAAGGGAAGAAAGAGGAATGAACCGACAGGTGACCATCACATACGGCTTGAAAACTGTTACTGCAAGAAAGGGAAGATAACTTGATGAAAATGAATTCGGTGCTTGAGAATTTATTGAGACATCGGAGAAAATGAAGCACACAGAGGAATGGAAAACCGTTAATCGAGCCTTCGTCAAGTGCAGAAATAATGTACTCAAAGCATAACTTCTGCCCGCGACGATCGGTCTTAGATAGAAACCTATTGTGCGCCAATACTAATTCAATGCGAACAAAATGTATTTTTCCAGCTATATTGATGGAAGACCAAGCAAGACCGCTGTGGGAGGAGGCGTCAAAGAAAGAAAGAAAAATAAGCTTTATCAGTCGGTATATGACAGGGTATATAGAGCGGTATATGACAGGGTGTGCATCAAGAGAAATAAAACAACTCAAAAGTATCACAACACAACCCGAGCAACTTTAGGAATACCTGGAGAATTTCACAAAGGAGTTGTTATAGCATTTAAGTATTTTTTGCTGCGGTAACAAAATTCGTTGATGACGAACAGACATATAGGAGTCACAGTCCCTCACGATGAAAAATTTGGAGGTGTGATGCATTTCTCTATTTTTAACAATATTTCTTATCAATTTAATACAAATATTATTTACCATATCACCGAAACAGGGTTTCCTAAGGTCGGGAGTCCATCGTCTCACTACACGATCTAGCCTCTCAAGCTTTTTAAACAACACAAACGGACCAAGCATATGCCACATGTCAAAAAGCGAGGCCTGTGTAGGCTTGCCAAATGACTGCATTGTTATTATTACATTTGAGACGTTTCACTAAAGAAAGTGAACGACAGCACTTGTTGTACAGACTATGGAAATGAACATGCCATGACAAATTATGAAAAAATTGAAAAGGTGACACCCAAAATTTTCAGATGTTGGACTTCGTCAATAACATTTGAGTGCACAGAGATCGGAGGAGTAACAAAGAAATCACATTTACGAGAAACAGTCATAGACTTAGTCTTTCGCACATTGATAGACAATTTTTTCCCAGTAGACCATGAAACAAACTCGTCAACAAAATCTTGGAAGGTGTCTACAGTGTCTTCAGTGATAAGATGAATCATTGTGATGTCATCTGCAAAAGCTACAAACTCAACATTCCGGAACTCTGGTAAGTAATCAATCATCAAAATGAACAATGTAGGACCAAGCACCGAACCTTATCGAGCACCTCTGGTCACGCGTTTCCACTGAGTGCACACGCTGTACACAATCAGATCAAAAACTCGCAATCAAGCGAACAACATGGGGTTGGCAGTCAAAGTTCTGGGAGAGGGATTTCAAAATCAAATTATGACTAAGGGTATCAAGCGCTTTAGGAAAGTCGAAAGCGACAGATGCTGAAGGATGGAGAGACGAATAGACAGCAGTGCGTTCGAGCACCCACCAAAGCCGTTGGAGATGTAGCCAAACTGGCGGGGATCAAGTTCTTTCCGCAAAGATGGTAATAACATGACATCCCGCAAAATCCGTTCAAAGATTTTGCCAAGGAAGGGAAAAATGGAGATGGCTCTGAATTCGCTCCTACCCTTCGGAATGGGTTTGACATTCGTCCTCTTCCAACTTTCTGGGAAATAGGCATTCTCTAAGCAACGATTATAGATAATCGCAGTGGGAGAAACAAGCAGAAGGAAGAAGTTCTGAAAGAACTATCCAGGTAATTCATCATGACCGTGGGAGTTAGCTTTGTTCTTCATCACTAGTTTATGGACCAATCTCTCAGTGATGGACGCCCCAGACCAAGTAGAATGAGCACGGTGTTCTGAGAAATCAAGGATATCATCAGGGGGAAAGGAAGCAGAAGCATGGAATTGATCATTTAAGAAAGTGACAGTAGTTTGGTCGATCAGAGAAGAAGGAGACTTTTTGTTCAACTGACGCTTAATAGCCTTCCATCTGTCAGAATTGGTAACAGAATTGAATTTGGAAGTGTTTCACTTTGGCCTATTAAGTGCCTTTCAAAAGCAAGGTATTAAGTGCCTTTCTCTCAAAGAGCAAGGTACTTCCCATAGTTACCTTTATTCAAGGCAGCATCGCGAGCGTCAGAGATGGCTTTCAAAGCAGGAGAGATCCAAGGACGATCCCAGCTCCTCATCCTAACAATTTTTGCAGGAAAATATTTGTAAAAGCAAGACCGCAGAATATCCTCAAATTTGAGAACAACCTCATCATTGTCATCAGAATTGAGACAAGAGGTGAACCAATCAATGGTTGCGAGAGTTTGCCAACAGGCTACAAAGGAAGAGGGAGAACAGGATCTAGCCTTAATCTTGGTAGTCTCAACGGGGTTTGGAAATCATGGGTTTAAGGAGAACGCCCTTGTGGTCAGACCGACCACAAGAAGCAAGGAAAGTGGTGGACAGGAATTTTGAAGGTTGAGTGGCAGCAACAATGTCAATAATGTTATTGTCCCGAGTGGAAGCCTGAACTAGCTGGGACATGTTGTTATATACAAAAAAGTCAGGCAAATTATGACGCAGGTCATCAACATCACCACATAAAATGAGATGGGGTTCATTGCGAGAATCAAAAATGCCTTTCAAGGTCATAAGAGGCATGAACCTTAACTTGACCCCAGTACGGATGGTAGATAACGACAATAAAAGTATCAAAATGAGCAATGCGGCAACATTAGATCTTAAATCCGGCAAAGAAATAATACTGAAATTTGTAATATCGAGACTTGATTTTACAAATAGGGCTACACCACCAGCATTCTGCTGGCGATCAGCACGAAAGATGCTATAACCAGGAATACTCACAGTTAAATCATCAATGCTACTATCCAGCCATGTTTCTGTGACAGCAGCAAATTGTCATATTTAGAGACTCGCAAATGTAGGTCATTCGTCTTGTTCATGAGAGACTTAGCATTGAATAGCAATAAGGAAGGAGTAGGAATGTGAACTTGCTTAGAAACGCGTTGTTTAGCCCTTTTGAGGGACTCGCCAGCATTGGGGAAAATGGAGGGATTCCTTGAATGACACTTGATCGGATTGAACGTTTGTGCAGGCGATGTTCGTAGTTTCAACTCCTCGGTCGGCAGATATTGCGTCAAATCTGGATCTGAGCCATTGAGAGAGATAAGAAGGGGAAACAGGTAGGGCGGATGGAAATGAACTTGCGATGATGTCTTGGGTGCGTCGTGTCTTAGTAGCTCAGCTCGCGAGTATTGCAGCCTGGGTTCTGGCAACTCCACGAGAGGAAAACAGAGGACGAGGCAAACCAAGAGAGAGACAGACCCACTGACTAGGCTTATCCTAGTCAGTGGACAGACCTCATGACACACACTGTGACTCAGCACAATTCAGGAAGTAACGAACGATTTAAAAGTTAAACGCAGGCGATGATCGATGCAAAAAGCGGTGTAGCGCAAATGCAAGACAAATTTACTTAATTTTCGACAAATAATTATTGAATTTCCACGGCCAGTCTTAAGCAAACATTAGAAATGAAGTTGCAGCGTCATTTCTCCCCACTGGGAACTGGCAATTTTTAGTCCAGATGCCAATCCTGCCGACTTCCAATTGCACTTTCAGAGCTCAACTTATGGATCAAATATCGTCTGGACAAGTATTTAATAACTGTTCCACGGAAACTACTTAAGTCCCTTTAAAGTGACTAGAAGCATGCGTGTCTACATAAGGGCTTGTCGATTTATTTCAAACTTTTCAAGATTACTTTATGAATATTTTTCAATTTCGCGAATTATTTCGTTGGCACAGCACATATTGATGTCCAAGATATGAAAGGAAATATAAATAAATTCACAACAATCAAGTTCCGTAATTGTTAATGACTGCTTAGATTAAAACTATCAACTTAGTAGACTATGATATCTATAATCTCTTTTGTAATTGTTTCTTGTCATAACCGAGCAGTTTTATGAAATATGAGATTGTTGGTATCAGACCCTTTATTTCCGCAAAATGGTATATTGCTACTTCCTCCAAATATCCGCCTGTGTTCTCAAGGATATTTAAAAAAACTACAAATACTCGTAATGCCATAGTAATGTCGATTATTATGAAAGTCACTAATTTAACCATGGTGAAGTCCGAGCAACTGAAACTGTAGATGGAACGACCGCTCACTAAGGCTTCAACCGCAGTTGTGGGAATGGAAAGGAAGATGAATATCAAGGTTATCATAAAGGGCACTGTTGCATCCTTGAAAATTAAGATTTCCACACTGCTGAATGTCTATGCACATCATTCGTCCATTCACTTTTGGTTCGCATTTGTTAATTGTTTTCCTCTTCTGATGAGAACTTTTCTTTCCATTTATTGCTGAATTATTTTTTCCTTTTCTTGTGAACCTTTCGTCGACGCGTGATATCAACTGGAAATCCTGTCTTAAATTAATGACACAATTTTTGTTGTAGAGTTTTGTGGTCATTTACTTTGTTCGGAGGCTGTCATCATCAAGCAGCAATTTGGATCCAAATCGAGGCCGCAATTGAGAACTATCTTTTTTATTTTTGAGGCCATCGCTTTCGTTTTCAATATATGAATGCGTCTACTGCATCTTAAATCAGGGTGCTCTCTGAGCCTTGAGCACCCTGGAAATGGCCTAGTAATTAGGTCTCATTAATAATTTTTTCTTAATTATTTTAATTATTTTATTATTTAGGTTTATTATTTTCTTAGCCATAGGTCTTAGCTCAGTAGCTGGAGCGATAGGTCTAGACTGGAGTCGCAAGTTCGTGTATAATTCGTTGAATAATTCAAAGCTTTTGGTGCTCCATCTGATTGAATCGTTGAAAAGCAATTATTTTTCAATATTAAGTTTACACAGTGCCGAATTTCTGCGAATAGCAGTCACGAATCTCGACCTTTTAACAATACCCTGTTTACGTATTAACTTATACGGGCCTCTGCCGCTCCGGATGTTGCACTATACAAGTACGGCTCTGCGGTATGTAGAGCAGTGTTATCGAGCTCCATCCTTCAATGAGTACATGTAAGTAAGTAAGTAAGTAAAGCGTATATTTCATCAAAATGGAAAGCATTCATCACAACAAAGTTACAAATTTCATTCAAAGTGACAGAAAGTAGTCCAGTCAAAAGTAGTGAGAAAAGTAAATCATCTAGCGCTTCTGTGCTTACAAAACTGATTACACAATGAAGTACATTTAGGTATGAAAGAGGCTTGTCGACACAGAGTTCGTGAGAAAGGAATCACCAAGCGCTGCGAACGAGGATGAGTGTCAGGAAGAAGGTCGTTAAGCAAGTTTTCCTGATTCGATAGTCCGTGGAACAACTTAAGAGCACTGCTTCGTCGTCGAACATGTAGGGGAGTGAAGGATGAACAGTCACAGTCCATGCCACAGATTACTCGATGTGAACGGCGTCGCACCTTCTCCAACTTTTCAGAATTTTTTTTATTCAGCCCGATGATCAGAGGTGCATTATACTCCAACGTCGACAGAACGAGAGCGTTGTAGAGTATGATTAAGTCACTAGCATGGAGATACCTTTTTATACGTTTAATGATGTACAGCTTCTGAATAGCTTTCTTGCACAAATGCTGAACGAAGTCATCCCAAGTAAGTTTTTCATTGTAGATGACACCTAGGATGGACAGCTGCTTTTGAAAAAATGCATCATTTGGATGGGATACCATCACGTTTGGCTTCTTGATCAGCATCACCTTAGTTTTCTGCCTATTCAAACGAAGCCCATTAGATGAGCACCAGTCATGAGCTCTATTAATTTCGGATTCAGCAATGCAACTCAAGTCGGAAACCAAATCGACAGGCACAACAATAGCTGTGTCATCAGCGTATTTTGAATACAATATATGTGGGAACTTTGGCTGGAGGGAACTCATATGAACACAAAACAGAAAAGGCGATAACTTTCCACCTTGGGGGACTCCAGATGTTACTGGGAGAAACGAACTGGTACATCCATTTTTTAGTCGCACCCTCTGCTCTCTGTTTTTCAAATAGCTAAAACACCAAAGAAGGAAATTTGTCGGAAGAGAGGCATCAGTTAAGGACTTGACCAAGCTCTCATGACTCAAACAGTCGAATGCCTTAGATAGGTCAAGAGTTATTACCAATACACCTTTTGAGCAAGAGTCGTCGAGAATAGATGTAATGTAGTCGTGAACACGAATGTTGGCATGGGTTGTTGAGTGGAAAGGTCGAAAGCCAAATTGATTTGGACCATACCTCGTGATGAGTTCTTTTTTCACGCTGCCGAGTACATAATCTTCAAGTACTTTGGAAAAAGTGGGCAATACTGAGATAGGCCGATAATCACAAATAGAGGGCGATTTGCATTTCGGTACAGGAGTTACATTGGCAGATTTCCATCTGTTCGGGACACACTTGCTGTCAACTGACATGGCTATTAAATGAGTCAATGGTCCTGCAAGTTCTGAGTGAGCTGCCTTTATCAATCTAGTTGGAATACCATCGCTGCCTGTTGATTTCCCAGCCTTTAGGTTCCTCAACATATCCTTTGTTTTGTCGACACTGATTTCAATGTTCCAATCTTTATCAACACTAGCCGGTAATTGTGCCAAAAGGGACCAGTTAGGGGATTCACAAAAGTTTGAAGCAAATTGATTATTGATTGCCTCTGCGAATTCTTTATTGAGTGGACGAGTTTCGTTGTTTTTGGCTCTTACTTTATTCACAATATTCCAAATGCCATTAGGTCTCTCCTTTACATTTCTGACCCATGCCTGCTTTGCATTTTCTATCTCAGACTTAACTTTTACACGATAGTGATGGTACAGGGGAAAGCTTCTTTGACGATAGGCATGAAAACGAAGATTTATCAGGTGCTTCACTTTGGGGGTAAGCCATGGTTTCTCATTACCGTTCATCTTCACCGTACTGTGAGGAATGCAGGACATGGCTCTATGAATTATGTCATTAAATATAGCACATTTAGCTTCAATTGTTTCATTCAAGCTGTAATAGTGATGCCATGGGTATTTTTGAAGAATGTCTCTAAACTCTATGACATTACTCTCTCTGTAATCAAAAACAGTGACGGTATAGGACCCGTCAGAAAAATCCTTCATGCAGAAAGGAGGCCTGATGCAAACAATACAATGATCTGATTTCCCAATAGGTGCCTCTACAGATACAGGACACTTGCTAGCATCACAGAAATACAAAGATGACAACGAACTACTCAGAAGAATTTTATCCAAAATGGACTCTTGTCGAGTAGGACAATTTACAACTTGAGACAAATCAAGGGATATTTCTAATTCAGCAGTCTGAAAATGGTTGAGATCACCAACAATCATGATATTTGCATTTGAAAAACGATCACACGAACTAACAATAAGCGAATTTATCTGTGACAGTTGGAAAGCAGATAGCTGAGGTGGAATATACATTACAAAAAGCATAATATCAAATGACAACACATGCAAACAAAGACATTCGAAAAATTGTAGAGGGTTTGCAATATCTACAATAGAATATGGGACATCACTCCGAATATAAGTGCAAACTCCTCCACCACGGCGACCATCATAACGGTCTTTCCGACAAATTGAATAATTAGGAAGATGAAGTTCATCGTCAGACACATTTTCACTCAGCCATGTCTCACACAAAGCTATAATATGAGGTGCACGTAGGGATGATATAGCTGCAAGGTCATCAAGTTTTGGTCGAAGAGATTGAACATTCGATAGAATAACATGAGGAACTGGAGGTTTGAATGTAAAATCACTTAATGAAAATTTGGGACTTTTGTCTTCAACATCACCTGTCCCCCACGTATTACTACATCCTCTCCAGAACTTTTCCTTGCCTTGAATTCTTCCCTCAGAATCTTAAATTCCCTTTGTTGCATATTCGTGAGGTCATTATTGATATATACATGTCGGTAAGTCATCGATTCACGGAGCTTCTTTGCATTCCTAAGGACAGACAGTTTAGACTCATAGTTGTTGAGAGTAACCCGCATGATTCGCGGTCTGGATTGATTAATTTTGCCAATTCTTGTGACTGACTTAACCTCATCAGAGTCTCCATCAATTTCATCTAGAATGGCGTTTATAATGTCCTTATCATTTTCCTTTCGCTCTTCAAGGCTGCCATTCATACTCTCCTGAACACCGAAAACAATCAGATTTTGCCTTCTGTTGACACGTTCCTCCATTTCAGTCATCAGGTCATTCGTCATTCTTGACCTCTCGAGCTGCATTGATGCCATCTCAGTCTTCAGCATATCACATTCACCTTTCAGGTCCTTCTGAGTTTGAAGCAATGAAGAGATGGTGTTTTGAATCGGAAATAAGTATTCCTTAAGCTTCATGTCCAAAACATTCATTAGCTCATCTTTTGACAATACAGAAGAATCTTTCATCGAAGCACTAATGCTATTTGCTTGAGTGATTTCAAAACTGTTAATGGCATCTCTCAAGGCAGATGTAAGTTGATCTTTTGTTAGCTGCTTAAGTTGGGAATTCGACATGCGTCGAGCAGCTTCGAATGCAGTTCGACTAGAGTCCTTGGCATCCATGATAGAAGTAACGGAAAATAATTCTCTATCTATACACGTTGATGAAAACACTGAATGCAAAAATTAATCCGAACAGTCAAGAGCTGACTCGAACACAGAAACCTAAAAGCGAAACGTAGAGTCACAGACCACTTGACCACCGCGGCACGACCACTGCAGATCACTATCGCTAACTTATTCCGGAAAGCAGTACATCTGATTGATTGGATGTCCCCGATTTATGACGTCGAGATCGCACCACGCCGACCAGAAGACAAGAGGCACGGAGAACAACTCACCAAAGTCAAGCAGATATCCAGGATAGTATTACAAATGTACGACGATAAGGATATATCCACTAGTGTAGACGAGTGTCAACATAGCTGTAGTTGAATATGAATACCGCAATAGAGACTATGATGCAGATATCTCTGAGGAGTTAAAAACCTCGAAATAGAGACATACACGGTCGGAGAAAACCTAGTCTAGGCCAGCCGACTTTATTTTATTTTGTCTCGAGCCGAGCCGCAAACGGGATGAAGAATGCCTAGCCAGCCCCGGTCAAGTCGGTTTTAGCCGACTCAGTGAAGCAGCATGTTTGTTCTTTTACCTTTTTTGTCTTTTCTTTCTTTTGAACCAACTTTTACCGTTTCATTCTTAATGACTGATAGAGCAATTCGTTTCAAAAGTAAATTTTAGAAATATTATAGGTGATTGTTAATATTTGTACACTATATTTGAAGCTTATTAGTAACATCCCAAAGTGAGAGAAGCAAGGAGATCTAGATTGCAATCTATATCTCCTTGTTAAGAAGATAACACAGATCTGATATGATTATGTATTGGCATGGAAACATCGTTTGTTGATGAACGTCATCCGGTAATATCTCGAGTTGGCAGACAGTAGTAAGTAAAGGTCCATAATAAACACAGCGCGCCCCGAAATGGGGTGGGTCCAATATAAACACGCGCGCCCCGAAATGGGATGGGTCCAATACAAACACAGCGCGCCTCGAAATGGCTAGCTCCCATACAAACACAGCGCGCCTGGCCGGCCGCCCAGGTTGGACTGAGAGGTTGTCTTGGCCGACCGTCCAGGTTGACGTGGCCGACCGACCGACCAGGTTGACGTGGCCGACCGACCAGGTTGACGTGGCCGACCGTCCAGGCTGACTTGGCCGACCGACCAGGTTGACGTGGCCGACCGACCAGGTTGACGTGGCCGACCGTCCAGGCTGACTTTGCTGACCGACTAGGTTGACTTGGCCGACCGACCAGGTTGACGTGGTGGAGTGAGAGTGTGTTTTGAGGGTGAAGGAGGCACGGGAGAGTGAAACGGACTTCAGATTCGTGATCAGCGTCAAATTCTGCATCGGTATGGTGAGTTTGAAAGGAATCGGAGAGAAAAAATTTTTCCGAAAAAACGACAGAGGTAAAATTTTGGACGTTTAGGGTTGTAGCCTCAAAACGAAGCATTGGAGAGCAAAACGGATGTCAGATTCGGAATCAGCGTACAATTCTGCGTCGACATGGTGAGTTTCAAGTCAATCGGAGAGAAAAAATTTTCGTTGATGTCCCCCACCCCCAGGCACCAATCTTCCAACTTTGGTTGTAGAGATCGTAGAAAGTCGTGCAATAGCTCGTTTGAAAGCTAAGAGTGAGACAACTTCAGTCAAAGAAACGGCTTGTTCATATCTGTCTTCGTTTAGATGTGAGACGCCATTTAAGATTTGGGAGATTGGCGAAAAACGACAAGAGTTAGAATTTTGGACGTTTTGGGCTGTAGCCTCGAAACGAAGCATCGGAGAGCATAACGGATGTCAGATTTGGAATCAGCGTACACTTCTTCATCTGTATGATGAATTTGAAAGCAATCGGAGAGAAAAAAATTTTCTTCATTTTTCTGAAAAACGAGTTAGAATTTTTGCGATGGCTGTGGGCTGTAGAGCCAAAACGAAGTATCGGATGGGAAAATGGAGGCCAGATTCGGATTCAGCGTCCAATTCTACATGGAAATGGTGTATTTCCAGCTCAATCGGACCTCTAGAATCGGCGATAGAAGCGTTTTAAGTTTTTGGATGATGGATATTACGTCATCAGCTGATCGCAAATACTATATAAGCGGTAACCGACAGAGACTTTTCATTTAGAGGAGAGCGATTGTCAAAGGTAGGTCGTCTCTCTGAGCTCCGATGATAGCTTCGGACATTCCAAATTCCGGGTTTCAATGAGAGACCGACTTAGAAAATTTCATTGCTGAAGTCAGCTAAGGCGTCAGACTTAGAGGTTCGTCAGGAGATGGCATTCGTCTCCAGGCCATAAAAGACTCCAAAACTTTAATGGCTTGTAACTTTGCTTCTACAAGTCTGTTTGACTTGATTCAAAAAAAGGTTCGGTCGCTATTGACCTGCCCTAAGTGATAGACTACTTACAAATTTCATAAGTAATGCTAAAAAGTTGAAAAATTTAAATTCGCTAGTTTTGGTGGTTTTCTGGGGTTTTCGTCCCTGCTGAACTCAATGAAAGCATTTTTAATGATGTCTGAGCCAGTCTTCTTACGGTATGAACGCCAATGGGTTGAGTCTTAGCTATCTTGTCATGGGTGGCCTCTAAACATCTCCATTGCAAAACGCTGGTGAATCAAGCTCTCTACGGCTTGCTATCAAGCTGCTCAAAGTCTGTCAACCTCTTACCAACTATACAGGTTTTCATGTCTGAGCCAGTCTTCTCATGGTATAAGCGGCTTTTCACTGAAAGCGAGCAAGACACGGAGAGTTTTGCTGTAATATTCCACTGACAGGGTGTTCCTTCGGGACGGCGGACGATGCCGTAGTGATAAGTGTGGCAAGGGAGTGTGTCATAGTTTAGACCGAAACCGCTGGGGCAACTCATGTCTCATGTTGGGCATTTGACACAGTTCTCAACGTAGCACTTTGAACGCCAATCGGTTGAGTCTTAGCTATCTTGTCATGGGTGGCCTCTAAACATCTCCATTGCAAAACGCTGGTGAATCAAGCTCTCTACGGCTTGCTATCAAGCTGCTCAAAGTCTGTCAACCTCTTACCAACTCTACAGGTTTTCATGTCTGGCGATCAAGTCATGGACGGTGCAAGTCACGGAGATTTTCGGTGTGATACTTCCTGTGAGTGGGCGTTCTTTCGAGACAGCGGTGAAGTCCGTAGCGATGAGTACTGCACGGGACGTGGGCAATGGTAATCCTTGTGAAACCTCTCTGCGTCATGTTTGCAAGTGATTGCCTCTGTCTCAACGTTGTACTCTGACCGCCAGGGCGACATTTAGCTATCTGCCACAGGTTACCTCATAAAATCTCCATTGCACTTGTCTCCCGACAGTTGACCAACCATGCGAGAATGAACCATCAGTTCTTTTAAGAACTGTCTCTATCACGGAGACGAAATGATGAAGGGATGAAACGGGAGTACATTCATGCGCCACACGCAACACATCAGACTTTTCTCTTCGCTAGTGAACAAGCTCTTGTCAGTGTCGTCAGAAAGTGTATTATGGTTTGCAAAAGCAAAGTTTAGTCAGATAGTTTACTGCGACGCACGTTTGTGAAAATAAAGTTTAATCATCGAAGGTTTATTTCCAAGTTTAGTCAGAAAGTGTATCATGTTGTACAAAAGTTTTACTGCAGCACAGGTTGATGTATCGTTAGAAAATTTGATCATTGAAGTTGTATTTGTGAGTGTCGTCAGAAAGTGTATCATGGTTTGCAAAAGCAAAGTTTAGTCAAATCGTTTACCGTGACACATGTTTGAGAAAATAAAGTTTGATCATGACGTTTATTCGTGAGTGTCGTTAGAAAGTGTATCATGGTTTGTAAAAGTTTTACTGCTACACAGGTTGATGTATAGTTAGAAAAGTTTGATCATGACGTTTTATGAAACACAAGTGTCATAAAATGTAAGCGTCAGTGTAGTCAACTAGTTTTACCTCACACGTTTGTAAAAGTAAAGTTTGATCATTGAAGTTGTATTCGTAAGTCTAGTCAGAAAGTGTATCATGGTTTGCAAAGTTAGTGTAGTCAAATATTTTTACTGCGACACAGGTTGATGTATAGTTAGAAAAGTTTGATCATGACGTTTTATGAAACACAAGTGTCATAAAATGAAAGCGTTAGTGTAGTCAACTAGTTTTACCTCACACGTTTGTAAAAGTAAAGTTTGATTATTGAAGTTGTATTCGTAAGTCTAGTCAGAAAGTGTATCATGGTTTGCAAAAGCAAAGTTTAGTCAATTTTGTCCAAAATTTTGGCCATTGCGGATCAAGTTGTGTTTTTTGAAATTAAAATCAATTAATTGTTGGCCTATTAGCCCTTCTTCCGCAAATAAAACAATAAGGTAGTTCTCCCAAATTTTCGCCGTAGGCTTTATCAAGGGAATTATTTACTGCTAAAAGATATATATCTTGCATTAACAATGTTAATGCAAGATATATCTTTTAGCAGTAAATAATTCCCTTGATAAAGCCTACGGCGAAAATTTGGGAGAACTACCTTATTGTTTTATTTGCGGAAGAAGGGCTAATAGGCCAACAATTAATTGATTTTAATTTCAAAAAAAAAGTTTAGTCAAGTCTTTTACCGTGACACATGTTTGAGAAAATAAAGTTTGATCATGACGTTTATTCGTGAGTGTCGTTAGAAAGTGTATCATGGTTTGTAAAAGTTTTACTGCTACAGAGGTTGATGTATAGTTAGAAAGTTTGATCATGACGTTTATTCGTAAGTCTAGTCAGAAAGTGTATCATGTTGTACAAAAGTTTTACTCTAGCACAGGTTGATGTATAGTTAGAAAGTTTGATCATTGAAATTGTATTCGTAAGTCTAGTCAGAAAGTGTATCATGTTTTGCAAAGTTAGTGTAGTCGAATATTTTTACTGCGAGACAGATTGATGTATAGTTAGAAAAGTTTGATCATGACGTTTTATTTGCAAGTTTAGTCAGAAAGTGTATCATGGTTTGCAAAAGCAAAGTTTGATCATTGAAGTTGTATTCGTAAGTCTAGTCAGAAAGTGTATCATGGTTTGCAAAGTTAGTGTAGTCGAATATTTTTACTGCGACACAGATTGATGTATAGTTAGAAAAGTTTGATCATGACGTTTATTCGTAAGTCTAGTCAGAAAGTGTATCATGTTGTACAAAAGTTTTACTCTAGCACAGGTTGATGTATAGTTAGAAAGTTTGATCATTGAAGTTGTATTCGTAAGTCTAGTCAGAAAGTGTATCATGGTTTGCAAAGTTAGTGTAGTCGAATATTTTTACTGCGAGACAGATTGATGTATAGTTAGAAAAGTTTGATCATGACGTTTATTCGTAAGTCTAGTCAGAAAGTGTATCATGTTGTACAAAAGTTTTACTCTAGCACAGGTTGATGTATAGTTAGAAAGTTTGATCATTGAAGTTGTATTCGTAAGTCTAGTCAGAAAGTGTATCATGGTTTGCAAAGTTAGTGTAGTCGAATATTTTTACTGCGAGACAGATTGATGTATAGTTAGAAAAGTTTGATCATGACGTTTTATTTGCAAGTTTAGTCAGAAAGTGTATCATGGTTTGCAAAAGCAAAGTTTAGTCAAATCTTTTACCGTGACACATGTTTGAGAAAATAAAGTTTGATCATGACGTTTATTCGTGAGTGTCGTTAGAAAGTGTATCATGGTTTGTAAAAGTTTTACTGCGACACAGGTTGATGTATAGTTAGAAAAGTTTGATCATGACGTTTTATGAAACACAAGTGTCATAAAATGAAAGCGTTAGTGTAGTCAACTAGTTTTACCTCACACGTTTGTAAAAGTAAAGTTTGATTGTTGAAGTTGTATTCGTAAGTCTAGTCAGAAAGTGTATCATGGTTTGCAAAGTTAGTGTAGTCAAATATTTTTACTGCGACACAGATTGATGTATAGTTAGAAAAGTTTGATCATCACGTTTTATGAAACACAAGTGTCATAAAATGGAAGCGTTAGTGTAGTCAACTAGTTTTACCTCACACGTTTGTAAAAGTAAAGTTTGATCACTGAAGTTTTACGAAACACAAGTGTCATAAAATGTAAGCGTCAGTGTAGTCAACTAGTTTTACACAGTGTAGATTGTCTTGTAACTTACTTTCAGAGTTAGAATGTTTATGAAAATCGCTCTGTTTTATCTGTTTGTATGTTAAAAGAAAGTTTCATCAGTTAACAAGTTAAAAATAAAGTTTCACCAGTGTACAAGTTAGAAACAAATTTTCAATGGTGTGTACGTTAGAAATAAAGCTTTATCTGTTTGTATGTTAGAAACAAAATAAAGTTTCACCAGTTTACAAGTTAAAATTACATGTAAAGTTTCAATAGTGTGTACGTTAGAAATAAAGTTTTAGCTGTTTGCAAGTTAAAAATAAAGCTTCAATAGTGTATACGTTAGAAGTAAAGTTTTAGCTGTTTGCAAGATAAAAAATAAAGTTTCACCAGTTTACAAGTTAAAAATAAAGTTTCACCAGTTTACAAGTTAAAATTACATGTAAAGTTTCAATAGTGTGTACGTTAGAAATAAAGTTTTAGCTGTTTGCAAGTTAAAAATAAAGCTTCAATAGTGTATACGTTAGAAGTAAAGTTTTAGCTGTTTGCAAGATAAAAAATAAAGTTTCACCAGTTTACAAGTTAAAAATAAAGTTTCACCAGTGTACAAGTTAAAAATAAAGTTTCAATAGTGTGTACTTTACAAATAAAGTTTTAGCTGTTTGTACATCAAAATAAAGTTTCCAGAGTTTACAAGTTAGAAATAAAGTTTCAACAGTGTGTACGTTAGAAATAAAGTTATATCTGTTTGTAAAAATAAGATTGCGGGATTTAATAGTTCGTAAGTTAGACTAAGCGTTCTAGTATTTGTAAATGAAAGATATAGTTTCAACAGTTTACATATTAAAAAATAAAGTTTCAATAGTGTGTATGTTAAAAATAAAGTTTAAGCTGTTTCTGTGTTAGAAAGATAATAAAGTTTCAACAGTTTATAGATTAAAAATAAAGTTTCAACAGTGTGTACGTTAGAAATAATGTTTTAGCTGTTTGTATGTTAAAAATAAAGTTTCAACAGTGTGTACGTTAGAAATAAAGTTTAAGCTGTTTGTAGATTAAAAATAAAGTTTCAACAGTGTGTACGTTAGAAATAAAGTTATATCTGTTTGTAAAAATAAGATTGTAGGATTTACTAGTTTGCAAGTTAGACTAAGCGTTCTACTATTTGTAAACGAAAGATATAGTTTCAACAGTTTACAGATTAAAAAATAAAGTTTCAATAGTGTGTATGTTAAAAATAAAGTTTAAGCTGTTTGTGTGTTAGAAATATAATAAAGTTTCAACAGTTTATAGATTAAAAATTAAGTTTCAACAGTGTGTACGTTAGAAATAGAGTTTTATCGGTTTGCAAAAATAAGACTGCGGGATTTAATAGTTTGTAAGTTAGACTAAGCGTTCTACTATTTGTAAATGAAAGATATAGTTTCAACAGTTTACAGATTAAAAAATAAAGTTTCAGCATTGTGTATGTTAGAAATAGAGTTTTATCGGTTTGTAAAAATTAGATTGCGGGATTTAATAGTTTGCAAGTTAGACTAAGCGTTCCAGTATTTGTAAATGAAAGATATAGTTTCAACAGTTTACAGATTAAAAATAAAGTTTCAACAGTGTGTACGTTACAAATAAAGTTTAAGCTGTTTGTATGATAGAAATAAAATAAAGTTTCAAGAGTTTACAAGTTAAAAATAAAGTTTCAACAGTGTATGTATTAGAAATAAAGTTATATCTGTTTGTAAAAATAAGATTGCGGGATTTAATAGTTTGCAAGTTAGACTAAGCGTTCCAGTATTTGTAAATGAAAGATATAGTTTCAACAGTTTGTAGATTAAAAATAAAGTTTCAACAGTGTGTGCGTTAGAAATAAAGTTTTATCTGTTTGTAAAATGAGATTGTAGGATTTACTAGTTTGCAAGTTAGACTAAGCGTTCTACTATTTGTAAACGAAAGATATAGTTTCAACAGTTTACAGATTAAAAAATAAAGTTTCAATAGTGTGTATGTTAAAAATAAAGTTTCAACAGTGTGTATGTTAGAAATGGAGTTTTATCGGTTTGTAAAAATTAGATTGCGGGATTTAATAGTTTGCAAGTTAGACTAAGCGTTCCAGTATTTGTAAATGAAAGATATAGTTTCATCAGTTTACAGATTAAAAATAAAGTTTCAACAGTGTGTACGTTAGAAATAAAGTTTAAGCTGTTTGTATGATAGAAATAAAATAAAGTTTCAACAGTGTATTTATTAGAAATAAAGTTATATCTGTTTGTAAAAATAAGATTGCGGGATTTAATAGTTTGTAAGTTAGACTAAGCGTTCTAGTATTTGTAAATGAAAGATATAGTTTCAACAGTTTACAGATTAAAAAATAAAGTTTCAATAGTGTGTATGTTAAAAATAAAGTTTGAGCTGTTTGTGTGTTAGAAATAGAATAAAGTTTCAACAGTTTGTAGATTAAAAATAAAGTTTCAACAGTGTGTACGTTAGAAATAAAGTTTTATCTGTTTGTAAAATGAGATTGTAGGATTTACTAGTTTGCAAGTTATACTAAGCGTTCTACTATTTGTAAACGAAAGATATAGTTTCAACAGTTTACAGATAAAAAATAAAGTAAATAAGATTGCGGGATTTAATAGTTTGTAAGTTAGACTAAGCGTTCTACTTTTTGTAAATGAAAGATATAGTTTCAACAGTTTACAGATTAAAAAATAAAGTTTCAATAGTGTGTATGTTAAAAATAAAGTTTCAACAGTGTGTATGTTATAAATGGAGTTTTATCGGTTTGTAAAAATTAGATTGCGGGATTTAATAGTTTGCAAGTTAGACTAAGCGTTCCAGTATTTGTAAATGAAAGATATAGTTTCATCAGTTTACAGATTAAAAATAAAGTTTCAACAGTGTGTACGTTACAAATAAAGTTTAAGCTGTTTGTATGATAGAAATAAAATAAAGTTTCAAGAGTTTACAAGTTAAAAATAAAGTTTCAACAGTGTATGTATTAGAAATAAAGTTATATCTGTTTGTAAAAATAAGATTGCGGGATTTAATAGTTTGTAAGTTATACTAAGCGTTCCAGTATTTGTAAATGAAAGATATAGTTTCATCAGTTTACAGATTAAAAATAAAGTTTCAACAGTGTGTACGTTAGAAATAAAGTTTAAGCTGTTTGTATGATAGAAATAAAATAAAGTTTCAAGAGTTTACAAGTTAAAAATAAAGTTTCAACAGTGTATGTATTAGAAATAAAGTTATATCTGTTTGTAAAAATAAGATTGCGGGATTTAATAGTTTGTAAGTTAGACTAAGCGTTCTAGTATTTGTAAATGAAAGATATAGTTTCAACAGTTTACAGATTAAAAAATAAAGTTTCAATAGTGTGTATGTTAAAATAAAGTTTGAGCTGTTTGTGTGTTAGAAATAGAATAAAGTTTCAACAGTTTGTAGATTAAAAATAAAGTTTCAACAGTGTGTACGTTAGAAATAAAGTTTTATCTGTTTGTAAAATGAGATTGTAGGATTTACTAGTTTGCAAGTTAGACTAAGCGTTCTACTATTTGTAAACGAAAGATATAGTTTCAACAGTTTACAGATTAAAAATAAAGTTTCAACAGTGTGTACGTTACAAATAAAGTTTAAGCTGTTTGTATGATAGAAATAAAATAAAGTTTCAAGAGTTTACAAGTTAAAAATAAAGTTTCAACAGTGTATTTATTAGAAATAAAGTTATATCTGTTTGTAAAAATAAGATTGCGGGATTTAATAGTTTGTAAGTTAGACTAAGCGTTCTAGTATTTGTAAATGAAAGATATAGTTTCAACAGTTTACAGATTAAAAAATAAAGTTTCAATAGTGTGTATGTTAAAAATAAAGTTTGAGCTGTTTGTGTGTTAGAAATAGAATAAAGTTTCAACAGTTTGTAGATTAAAAATAAAGTTTCAACAGTGTGTACGTTAGAAGTAAAGTTTTATCTGTTTGTAAAATGAGATTGTAGGATTTACTAGTTTGCAAGTTATACTAAGCGTTCTACTATTTGTAAACGAAAGATATAGTTTCAACAGTTTACAGATAAAAAATAAAGTAAATAAGATTGCGGGATTTAATAGTTTGTAAGTTAGACTAAGCGTTCTACTTTTTGTAAATGAAAGATATAGTTTCAACAGTTTACAGATTAAAAAATAAAGTTTCAATAGTGTGTATGTTAAAAATAAAGTTTCAACAGTGTGTATGTTAGAAATGGAGTTTTATCGGTTTGTAAAAATTAGATTGCGGGATTTAATAGTTTGCAAGTTAGACTAAGCGTTCCAGTATTTGTAAATGAAAGATATAGTTTCATCAGTTTACAGATTAAAAATAAAGTTTCAACAGTGTGTACGTTAGAAATAAAGTTTAAGCTGTTTGTATGATAGAAATAAAATAAAGTTTCAAGAGTTTACAAGTTAAAAATAAAGTTTCAACAGTGTATGTATTAGAAATAAAGTTATATCTGTTTGTAAAAATAAGATTGCGGGATTTAATAGTTTGTAAGTTATACTAAGCGTTCCAGTATTTGTAAATGAAAGATATAGTTTCATCAGTTTACAGATTAAAAATAAAGTTTCAACAGTGTGTACGTTAGAAATAAAGTTTAAGCTGTTTGTATGATAGAAATAAAATAAAGTTTCAAGAGTTTACAAGTTAAAAATAAAGTTTCAACAGTGTATGAATTAGAAATAAAGTTATATCTGTTTGTAAAAATAAGATTGCGGGATTTAATAGTTTGTAAGTTAGACTAAGCGTTCTAGTATTTGTAAATGAAAGATATAGTTTCAACAGTTTACAGATTAAAAAATAAAGTTTCAATAGTGTGTATGTTAAAATAAAGTTTGAGCTGTTTGTGTGTTAGAAATAGAATAAAGTTTCAACAGTTTGTAGATTAAAAATAAAGTTTCAACAGTGTGTACGTTAGAAATAAAGTTTTATCTGTTTGTAAAATGAGATTGTAGGATTTACTAAGTTGCAAGTTAGACTAAGCGTTCTACTATTTGTAAACGAAAGATATAGTTTCAACAGTTTACAGATTAAAAAATAAAGTTTCAATAGTGTGTATGTTAAAAATAAAGTTTCAACAGTGTGTATGTTATAAATGGAGTTTTATCGGTTTGTAAAAATTAGATTGCGGGATTTAATAGTTTGCAAGTTAGACTAAGCGTTCCAGTATTTGTAAATGAAAGATATAGTTTCATCAGTTTACAGATTAAAAATAAAGTTTCAACAGTGTGTACGTTACAAATAAAGTTTAAGCTGTTTGTATGATAGAAATAAAATAAAGTTTCAAGAGTTTACAAGTTAAAAATAAAGTTTCAACAGTGTATGTATTAGAAATAAAGTTATATCTGTTTGTAAAAATAAGATTGCGGGATTTAATAGTTTGTAAGTTATACTAAGCGTTCCAGTATTTGTAAATGAAAGATATAGTTTCATCAGTTTACAGATTAAAAATAAAGTTTCAACAGTGTGTACGTTAGAAATAAAGTTTAAGCTGTTTGTATGATAGAAATAAAATAAAGTTTCAAGAGTTTACAAGTTAAAAATAAAGTTTCAACAGTGTATGTATTAGAAATAAAGTTATATCTGTTTGTAAAAATAAGATTGCGGGATTTAATAGTTTGTAAGTTAGACTAAGCGTTCTAGTATTTGTAAATGAAAGATATAGTTTCAACAGTTTACAGATTAAAAAATAAAGTTTCAATAGTGTGTATGTTAAAATAAAGTTTGAGCTGTTTGTGTGTTAGAAATAGAATAAAGTTTCAACAGTTTGTAGATTAAAAATAAAGTTTCAACAGTGTGTACGTTAGAAATAAAGTTTTATCTGTTTGTAAAATGAGATTGTAGGATTTACTAGTTTGCAAGTTAGACTAAGCGTTCTACTATTTGTAAACGAAAGATATAGTTTCAACAGTTTACAGATTAAAAATAAAGTTTCAACAGTGTGTACGTTACAAATAAACTTTAAGCTGTTTGTATGATAGAAATAAAATAAAGTTTCAAGAGTTTACAAGTTAAAAATAAAGTTTCAACAGTGTATGTATTAGAAATAAAGTTATATCTGTTTGTAAAAATAAGATTGCGGGATTTAATAGTTTGTAAGTTATACTAAGCGTTCCAGTATTTGTAAATGAAAGATATAGTTTCATCAGTTTACAGATTAAAAATAAAGTTTCAACAGTGTGTACGTTAGAAATAAAGTTTAAGCTGTTTGTATGATAGAAATAAAATAAAGTTTCAAGAGTTTACAAGTTAAAAATAAAGTTTCAACAGTGTATGAATTAGAAATAAAGTTATATCTGTTTGTAAAAATAAGATTGCGGGATTTAATAGTTTGTAAGTTAGACTAAGCGTTCTAGTATTTGTAAATGAAAGATATAGTTTCATCAGTTTACAGATTAAAAATAAAGTTTCAACAGTGTGTACGTTAGAAATAAAGTTTAAGCTGTTTGTATGATAGAAATAAAATAAAGTTTCAAGAGTTTACAAGTTAAAAATAAAGTTTCAACAGTGTATGAATTAGAAATAAAGTTATATCTGTTTGTAAAAATAAGATTGCGGGATTTAATAGTTTGTAAGTTAGACTAAGCGTTCTAGTATTTGTAAATGAAAGATATAGTTTCAACAGTTTACAGATTAAAAAATAAAGTTTCAATAGTGTGTATGTTAAAATAAAGTTTGAGCTGTTTGTGTGTTAGAAATAGAATAAAGTTTCAACAGTTTGTAGATTAAAAATAAAGTTTCAACAGTGTGTACGTTAGAAATAAAGTTTTATCTGTTTGTAAAATGAGATTGTAGGATTTACTAAGTTGCAAGTTAGACTAAGCGTTCTACTATTTGTAAACGAAAGATATAGTTTCAACAGTTTACAGATTAAAAAATAAAGTTTCAATAGTGTGTATGTTAAAAATAAAGTTTCAACAGTGTGTATGTTATAAATGGAGTTTTATCGGTTTGTAAAAATTAGATTGCGGGATTTAATAGTTTGCAAGTTAGACTAAGCGTTCCAGTATTTGTAAATGAAAGATATAGTTTCATCAGTTTACAGATTAAAAATAAAGTTTCAACAGTGTGTACGTTAGAAATAAAGTTTAAGCTGTTTGTATGATAGAAATAAAATAAAGTTTCAAGAGTTTACAAGTTAAAAATAAAGTTTCAACAGTGTATGTATTAGAAATAAAGTTATATCTGTTTGTAAAAATAAGATTGCGGGATTTAATAGTTTGTAAGTTAGACTAAGCGTTCTAGTATTTGTAAATGAAAGATATAGTTTCAACAGTTTACAGATTAAAAAATAAAGTTTCAATAGTGTGTATGTTAAAATAAAGTTTGAGCTGTTTGTGTGTTAGAAATAGAATAAAGTTTCAACAGTTTGTAGATTAAAAATAAAGTTTCAACAGTGTGTACGTTAGAAATAAAGTTTTATCTGTTTGTAAAATGAGATTGTAGGATTTACTAGTTTGCAAGTTAGACTAAGCGTTCTACTATTTGTAAACGAAAGATATAGTTTCAACAGTTTACAGATTAAAAATAAAGTTTCAACAGTGTGTACGTTACAAATAAAGTTTAAGCTGTTTGTATGATAGAAATAAAATAAAGTTTCAAGAGTTTACAAGTTAAAAATAAAGTTTCAACAGTGTATGTATTAGAAATAAAGTTATATCTGTTTGTAAAAATAAGATTGCGGGATTTAATAGTTTGTAAGTTATACTAAGCGTTCCAGTATTTGTAAATGAAAGATATAGTTTCATCAGTTTACAGATTAAAAATAAAGTTTCAACAGTGTGTACGTTAGAAATAAAGTTTAAGCTGTTTGTATGATAGAAATAAAATAAAGTTTCAAGAGTTTACAAGTTAAAAATAAAGTTTCAAAAGTGTATGAATTAGAAATAAAGTTATATCTGTTTGTAAAAATAAGATTGCGGGATTTAATAGTTTGTAAGTTAGACTAAGCGTTCTAGTATTTGTAAATGAAAGATATAGTTTCAACAGTTTACAGATTAAAAAATAAAGTTTCAATAGTGTGTATGTTAAAATAAAGTTTGAGCTTTTTGTGTGTTAGAAATAGAATAAAGTTTCAACAGTTTGTAGATTAAAAATAAAGTTTCAACAGTATGTACGTTAGAAATAAAGTTTTATCTGTTTGTAAAATGAGATTGTAGGATTTACTAAGTTGCAAGTTAGACTAAGCGTTCTACTATTTGTAAACGAAAGATATAGTTTCAACAGTTTACAGATTAAAAAATAAAGTTTCAATAGTGTGTATGTTAAAAATAAAGTTTCAACAGTGTGTATGTTATAAATGGAGTTTTATCGGTTTGTAAAAATTAGATTGTAGGATTTAATAGTTTGCAAGTTAGACTAAGCGTTCTACTATTTGTAAACGAAAGATATAGTTTCAACAGTTAACAGATTAAAAATAAAGTTTCAACAGTGTGTACGTTACAAATAAAGTTTAAGCTGTTTGTATGATAGAAATAAAATAAAGTTTCAAGAGTTTACAAGTTAAAAATAAAGTTTCAACAGTGTATTTATTAGAAATAAAGTTATATCTGTTTGTAAAAATAAGATTGCGGGATTTAATAGTTTGTAAGTTAGACTAAGCGTTCTAGTATTTGTAAATGAAAGATATAGTTTCAACAGTTTACAGATTAAAAAATAAAGTTTCAATAGTATGTATGTTAAAAATAAAGTTTGAGCTGTTTGTGTGTTAGAAATAGAATAAAGTTTCAACAGTTTGTAGATTAAAAATAAAGTTTCAACAGTGTGTACGTTAGAAATAAAGTTTTATCTGTTTGTAAAATGAGATTGTAGGATTTACTAGTTTGCAAGTTATACTAAGCGTTCTACTATTTGTAAACGAAAGATATAGTTTCAACAGTTTACAGATAAAAATAAAGTAAATAAGATTGCGGGATTTAATAGTTTGTAAGTTAGACTAAGCGTTCTACTTTTTGTAAATGAAAGATATAGTTTCAACAGTTTACAGATTAAAAAATAAAGTTTCAATAGTGTGTATGTTAAAAATAAAGTTTCAACAGTGTGTATGTTAGAAATGGAGTTTTATCGGTTTGTAAAAATTAGATTGCGGGATTTAATAGTTTGCAAGTTAGACTAAGCGTTCCAGTATTTGTAAATGAAAGATATAGTTTCATCAGTTAACAGATTAAAAATAAAGTTTCAACAGTGTGTACGTTAGAAATAAAGTTTAAGCTGTTTGTATGATAGAAATAAAATAAAGTTTCAAGAGTTTACAAGTTAAAAATAAAGTTTCAACAGTGTATGTATTAGAAATAAAGTTATATCTGTTTGTAAAAATAAGATTGCGGGATTTAATAGTTTGTAAGTTAGACTAAGCGTTCTAGTATTTGTAAATGAAAGATATAGTTTCAACAGTTTACAGATTAAAAAATAAAGTTTCAATAGTGTGTATGTTAAAATAAAGTTTGAGCTGTTTGTGTGTTAGAAATAGAATAAAGTTTCAACAGTTTGTAGATTAAAAATAAAGTTTCAACAGTGTGTACGTTAGAAATAAAGTTTTATCTGTTTGTAAAATGAGATTGTAGGATTTACTAGTTTGCAAGTTAGACTAAGCGTTCTACTATTTGTAAACGAAAGATATAGTTTCAACAGTTTACAGATTAAAAATAAAGTTTCAATAGTGTGTATGTTAAAAATAAAGTTTAAGCTGTTTGTGTGTTAGAAATAGAATAAAGTTTCAACAGTTTGTATGTTAAAAATAAAGTTTCAACAGTGTGTGCGTTAGAAATAAAGTTTTATCTGTTTGTAAAATGAGATTGTAGGATTTACTAGTTTGCAAGTTATACTAAGCGTTCTACTATTTGTAAACGAAAGATATAGTTTCAACAGTTTACAGATAAAAAATAAAGTAAATAAGATTGCGGGATTTAATAGTTTGTAAGTTAGACTAAGCGTTCTACTTTTTGTAAATGAAAGATATAGTTTCAACAGTTTACAGATTAAAAAATAAAGTTTCAATAGTGTGTATGTTAAAAATAAAGTTTCAACAGTGTGTATGTTAGAAATGGAGTTTTATCGGTTTGTAAAAATTAGATTGCGGGATTTAATAGTTTGCAAGTTAGACTAAGCGTTCCAGTATTTGTAAATGAAAGATATAGTTTCATCAGTTTACAGATTAAAAATAAAGTTTCAATAGTGTGTATGTTAAAAATAAAGTTTAAGCTGTTTGTGTGTTAGAAATAGAATAAAGTTTCAACAGTTTGTATGTTAAAAATAAAGTTTCAACAGTGTGTGCGTTAGAAATAAAGTTTTATCTGTTTGTAAAATGAGATTGTAGGATTTACTAGTTTGCAAGTTATACTAAGCGTTCTACTATTTGTAAACGAAAGATATAGTTTCAACAGTTTACAGATAAAAAATAAAGTAAATAAGATTGCGGGATTTAATAGTTTGTAAGTTAGACTAAGCGTTCTACTTTTTGTAAATGAAAGATATAGTTTCAACAGTTTACAGATTAAAAAATAAAGTTTCAATAGTGTGTATGTTAAAAATAAAGTTTCAACAGTGTGTATGTTAGAAATGGAGTTTTATCGGTTTGTAAAAATTAGATTGCGGGATTTAATAGTTTGCAAGTTAGACTAAGCGTTCCAGTATTTGTAAATGAAAGATATAGTTTCATCAGTTTACAGATTAAAAATAAAGTTTCAACAGTGTGTACGTTACAAATAAAGTTTAAGCTGTTTGTATGATAGAAATAAAATAAAGTTTCAAGAGTTTACAAGTTAAAAATAAAGTTTCAACAGTGTATGTATTAGAAATAAAGTTATATCTGTTTGTAAAAATAAGATTGCGGGATTTAATAGTTTGTAAGTTATACTAAGCGTTCCAGTATTTGTAAATGAAAGATATAGTTTCATCAGTTTACAGATTAAAAATAAAGTTTCAACAGTGTGTACGTTAGAAATAAAGTTTAAGCTGTTTGTATGATAGAAATAAAATAAAGTTTCAAGAGTTTACAAGTTAAAAATAAAGTTTCAACAGTGTATGTATTAGAAATAAAGTTATATCTGTTTGTAAAAATAAGATAGCGGGATTTAATAGTTTGTAAGTTAGACTAAGCGTTCTAGTATTTGTAAATGAAAGATATAGTTTCAACAGTTTACAGATTAAAAAATAAAGTTTCAATAGTGTGTATGTTAAAATAAAGTTTGAGCTGTTTGTGTGTTAGAAATAGAATAAAGTTTCAACAGTTTGTAGATTAAAAATAAAGTTTCAACAGTGTGTACGTTAGAAATAAAGTTTTATCTGTTTGTAAAATGAGATTGTAGGATTTACTAGTTTGCAAGTTAGACTAAGCGTTCTACTATTTGTAAACGAAAGATATAGTTTCAACAGTTTACAGATTAAAAAATAAAGTTTCAATAGTGTGTATGTTAAAAATAAAGTTTAAGCTGTTTGTGTGTTAGAAATAGAATAAAGTTTCAACAGTTTGTATGTTAAAAATAAAGTTTCAACAGTGTGTGCGTTAGAAATAAAGTTTTATCTGTTTGTAAAATGAGATTGTAGGATTTACTAGTTTGCAAGTTATACTAAGCGTTCTACTATTTGTAAACGAAAGATATAGTTTCAACAGTTTACAGATAAAAAATAAAGTAAATAAGATTGCGGGATTTAATAGTTTGTAAGTTAGACTAAGCGTTCTACTTTTTGTAAATGAAAGATATAGTTTCAACAGTTTACAGATTAAAAAATAAAGTTTCAATAGTGTGTATGTTAAAAATAAAGTTTCAACAGTGTGTATGTTAGAAATGGAGTTTTATCGGTTTGTAAAAATTAGATTGCGGGATTTAATAGTTTGCAAGTTAGACTAAGCGTTCCAGTATTTGTAAATGAAAGATATAGTTTCATCAGTTTACAGATTAAAAATAAAGTTTCAATAGTGTGTATGTTAAAAATAAAGTTTAAGCTGTTTGTGTGTTAGAAATAGAATAAAGTTTCAACAGTTTGTATGTTAAAAATAAAGTTTCAACAGTGTGTGCGTTAGAAATAAAGTTTTATCTGTTTGTAAAATGAGATTGTAGGATTTACTAGTTTGCAAGTTATACTAAGCGTTCTACTATTTGTAAACGAAAGATATAGTTTCAACAGTTTACAGATAAGAAATAAAGTAAATAAGATTGCGGGATTTAATAGTTTGTAAGTTAGACTAAGCGTTCTACTTTTTGTAAATGAAAGATATAGTTTCAACAGTTTACAGATTAAAAAATAGAGTTTCAATAGTGTGTATGTTAAAAATAAAGTTTCAACAGTGTGTATGTTAGAAATGGAGTTTTATCGGTTTGTAAAAATTAGATTGCGGGATTTAATAGTTTGCAAGTTAGACTAAGCGTTCCAGTATTTATAAATGAAAGATATAGTTTCATCAGTTTACAGATTAAAAATAAAGTTTCAACAGTGTGTACGTTACAAATAAAGTTTAAGCTGTTTGTATGATAGAAATAAAATAAAGTTTCAAGAGTTTACAAGTTAAAAATAAAGTTTCAACAGTGTATGTATTAGAAATAAAGTTATATCTGTTTGTAAAAATAAGATTGCGGGATTTAATAGTTTGTAAGTTATACTAAGCGTTCCAGTATTTGTAAATGAAAGATATAGTTTCATCAGTTTACAGATTAAAAATAAAGTTTCAACAGTGTGTACGTTAGAAATAAAGTTTAAGCTGTTTGTATGATAGAAATAAAATAAAGTTTCAAGAGTTTACAAGTTAAAAATAAAGTTTCAACAGTGTGTGCGTTAGAAATAAAGTTTTATCTGTTTGTAAAATGAGATTGTAGGATTTACTAGTTTGCAAGTTATACTAAGCGTTCTACTATTTGTAAACGAAAGATATAGTTTCAACAGTTTACAGATTAAAAATAAAGTAAATAAGATTGCGGGATTTAATAGTTTGTAAGTTAGACTAAGCGTTCTACTTTTTGTAAATGAAAGATATAGTTTCAACAGTTTACAGATTAAAAAATAAAGTTTCAATAGTGTGTATGTTAAAAATAAAGTTTCAACAGTGTGTATGTTAGAAATGGAGTTTTATCGGTTTGTAAAAATTAGATTGCGGGATTTAATAGTTTGCAAGTTAGACTAAGCGTTCCAGTATTTGTAAATGAAAGATATAGTTTCATCAGTTTACAGATTAAAAATAAAGTTTCAACAGTGTGTACGTTACAAATAAAGTTTAAGCTGTTTGTATGATAGAAATAAAATAAAGTTTCAAGAGTTTACAAGTTAAAAATAAAGTTTCAACAGTGTATGTATTAGAAATAAAGTTATATCTGTTTGTAAAAATAAGATTGCGGGATTTAATAGTTTGTAAGTTATACTAAGCGTTCTAGTATTTGTAAATGAAAGATATAGTTTCAACAGTTTACAGATTAAAAAATAAAGTTTCAATAGTGTGTATGTTAAAAATAAAGTTTAAACTCTTTGTGTGTTAGAAATAGAATAAAGTTTCAACAGTTTGTAGATTAAAAATAAAGTTTCAACAGTGTGTACGTTAGAAATAAAGTTTTATCTGTTTGTATGTTAAAAATAAAGTTTCAGCAGTGTGTACGTTAGAAATGAAGTTTTATCTGTTTGTAAAATGAGATTGTAGGATTTACTAGTTTGCAAGTTAGACTAAGCGTTCTACTATTTGTAAACGAAAGATATAGTTTCAACAGTTTACAGATTAGAAAATAAAGTTTCAATAGTGTGTACGTTAGAAATAAAGTTTAAGCTGTTTGTATGATAGAAATAAAATAAAGTTTCAAGAGTTTACAAGTTAAAAATAAAGTTTCAATAGTTTACAAGTTTTAAAATAAAGTTTAAATAGTGTGCAAGGTAAAAAATAATGTTTGAACAGTTTACAAGCTGAAAATAAAGTTTTAATAGTTTATGTGCTTGAAATAAAGTTATAACAGTTTATATGTTGGAAACAGTTTGTATGCTAGAAATAAAGGCATAACTGTTTGTAAATAAGATCGTAAGATTTACCAGTTTGCAAGTTAGACTAAGCATTCCACTATTTGTGAATTAAAAATAAAGTTCACAAGTTAAAAATAAATTTTCAACAGTCTACAAGTTAAAAATAGAGTTTCAACAATTACAAGTTAAAAATAAAACTTCAAAAGTTTACCAGTTAAAAATAAAGTCTCATCAGTTTGCAAGTCAAAATAAAGTTTCAACAGATTACAAGTTAAAAGAAAAGTTCCAATATTGTATGCATTAGAAATAACGTTTCAACTGTTTGTTAAAATAAGATAGTACGATTTACTAGTCTTGCAAGTTGGACTAAACGTTCCACCATTTGTAAATTAAAATACAGTTTCAATAGTGTATACATATGAAATAAAGTATTAGCTGTTTGTAGGTTAGAAATAAAAAGTTTACAAGTTAAAAATAAAGTTACAATAGTGTGTACGTTAGAAATAAAGTTTTAATAGTTTATACGCTTGAAATATAGTTATATCAGTTTATATCTTGGAAATAAAGTTCTAACAGTTTGTATGTTAGAAATGAAGGTTTAGCTGTTTGTATGCTAGAAATAAAGTTTCATCAGTTTCCATGTTAAAAAATAAAGTTTTTAACAGTTTTCAAGTTAAAAATAAAGTTTTAATAGTGTATACGTTAGAAATAAAATTTTAGCTTTTGTATGCTAGAAATAAAGGTATAGCTATTTGTAAAATAATTAAAATTGTAAGTGATTAACATATTTCGTTTGCTGAAAAGAAGGTGTTCCGCCTCTTAGTGTTTGTGTGTTAATATTGAAGAATTTAGTAGTATCTGTTCAATTGAAGACTATAGTGGTTCTAGCAAATATTAAAAACAGCAGCCATTATATAATTTATGAAACTGAACCCTTTCCTGCTGCTCTCATTCGAGTGGTACCCTGTACATGTTACCACCTTTCATAACGGGCATTGTATCATAACAGGCTTATGTGATTTCAATAAAGTATCACGGATTGTTAAATTCCTAATGCGTTATCTGTTTGATGTACAGCTAATGGAGGCATGTTGAACGTTGAGTTTTTCCTTCATTCACTGACGACTCATCATATGAATGAGTTAAGGTGAAAACGGCATGCGTCATCACTTTGACTGATAAAGGAACGCCCGCGCACTGAATGGGGAAAAGATCAGGCTGTCAACAAGGATGAATAGAATCTTATCGAATGGTCTGACATCTACGACAATGAGGTGGACGCATTTTTAGACATGGGTTATCGCTTTGTCTGATATGACAACGTTCACACGCACACATATTCAGCTGTGAATATAATTTACCATTGCTATTTTTAGTGACTATCTTTACAAGAAGAATGACAGTGATGTAAGCAACATGCTTCCTAACCTGAATAGAGCTGTTTGTGTCATTGTATTAGACATGTCGTTTAGCAAATCGGCGATACAACGATGTTGCCCACCCGATAGAAAAAATTAGCACAACCGAGTTGTGTGAACTGTTACTTGATGATGCAAAGATACATCACATTTCATTTTTGATTGAAAATCAAAGTGCTCTTCTGAAACTGGGCGATGACATTCATTGTCAATTGAGTGAAAATTTGATAAAACTCTTTGGTTTTTCATTGCTGCGAAATGTGTTTACTGCTACACGCACGATTGGTGTAGGAATACCAATGACACTTGATAAACATGAACAACACCTTTACATTCAAAGTGATCTGATTTCACCTATTTCTTTTGGTGAGAAAAAAGAATACATTTTACGCGATTTCATTCATGACAAAGACGCTTCATATGGAATAGTCCAGAAATTGTTTGAACCTATTTTCTACCATCCTGTCGTCAAACAAATGATACCCTCTATTGCTATCAAAATTACAAATGGTTTACAAGAGTGCATCCATGTGAAAGATAGTAAATCCCTCATAACTTTAGTGCTTCGGAAAACAAAGTGAAGTCATTGTGATATGTTTATTGAAATAAAAATACATCATAAAAACACGTTTTATACAATGTTTAGTGGAAAAGTCTTTACATAGGGGACTGTAGGGAACTATTTACAAGGAAATACGATCTGATGCGACACATAAAACAACCATGCATATCTACAAAAAAGCATCATCAAAATACTGAGTTAAGGATGAATCTATTTACACGTCTCCTGAATGTGGTAGAGTTTTATTCTTTTGGTTGGAGGTATGTCTGTGTCAGGATGTCCATGTGGAAGTGATGTGTTATGTGCTATCCAACACCTCTTATCCTCCCATGCTGAAAGCGCTCGTTTCTTGAACGTGTACGTTTTCACAGTATGAATTTGTGATTTTTAGATTGTCATATTGACAAACGTTATATTTTTATTTTTATAGGCCTTCTTATAGGAGCGATGTTTCATTTTATGAACAATGGATTTTGATATACCTTTAGCACGCTTAATACTATCTGCACATTCTTTTAATTTCATGGAATACACTTTAGGACGGAGGAGAATCATTTCATCTATTTCCTTTCCTGCTGTTTCATCCTTAAAACAACCAAGTTTGGCTTTATTCTGTATGGAAAAGAGTGGATGAGCGGGATTGTAGTTAGATGTGTCGAAATATTTTTCTAGTGACTTAGCTACATCATTAAAATTTAAATCTTTTTGAGTGGTAATTCCTAAAAAGAAACTGTCTGTATCACCACCCAGCAAGCGAACCTCTTTTACGAGAGGGCATGGTTTTAATATTTTGTAGAAGAGTTAATACATTTCAAGCTTGGAATAATCTAAAACGGCTTGCCCAATATAGATGGGTTTGTACAACTCAACTTCTGATTTTATCATTTTAACACCTACAAGATCCTCATCGATAATGTCTCTATCAATGAAAAGAGGTGATGAGGTCAATTTGTGATATTTTTGATCATCAATGACTAGTTTGTAGTTCATGCGTTTTCTAACATCCTCCATGGTCTTTCCGAAAAGACTGTTATTCTTATATTTATATAAATCCTTTTCAAAATTATTTTTGGCTAGTGCACGTTTTTGACTGTTACTATCTATGTAAGGTTTGAGGAAGGCTTTTTGTCTAAATTTAATGATGCGGTGAATTGACTTTAGAAGCATGCCCATTTCTAAATAGAATTTTGTATGCAGAAGTGTACGAGATAATTTTTCTTATCATATTGGGTGAGTAAAAGTTTGCAGCATGGTTTGTACCTTGGCTGTCCACACTCTGTTAAGTTATTATGAAATTGTGACATGAATGGTGAAAACATATCTTCAGTCACTTCACCAGATTCAGGTGCGAGTGGGAAATCAGCAGTTTTATTTTTAATGCTATTTCGATGAATCAAATCCACTTCAAAATGATATCCCCAATCACCTTCATCTGGAATCTTCAGTATGTTTGAAGGGTTGGAGTAATACTCAAGCTCATCTTGATTTAACCAACTAAACTCGGAATGAGGTAGTGGTTTAGACAGTGAACTGCCATACAAATTATTTTGGTCATAGTACTTTAGGTGGATATGATCATCACCTACTGTTTCAGATTTTATATGATGCTTATTTACAAATGTGAGACCACCGCGTATTCCGCGCTCAAATATGTTATACATCTCCGGGTCTTGTAAGAGGTGAATGGTCTCACCAGTCATTTTAAAGGCTGATTTAAAGGACATGGCTGGTAGACTGACAAAGTGGACAGGATCTAATTTGTCTTCTTCTAATGCCACTCGTCGAAATTCCTGAAAGACATCAGCCAGCAAAATGACATCTAATTCTAAGTAAACGATCATATAATCACCAAACGTTTTACAATCAAATTTTATCCATGCCTCTTGAGCAGGTTCATAATCCTCTACTGGACAATCTTCACCCGTCAAATCGTTTTGGAATTTGTCAATGAAAGGAAGGGTTGTTTCATATAGGTTAGACATTGAGCTAAAATGCGCATAGGGAAAGACTCCTTTGCGAGTGATCATGTCATCTGTTAAATTTGGATAGTGTTTCTTCAAAGTTTGACTATGGGGAAGAAACTTGAGATTACGAACGAGAGAAGCTAGTGACGCTGACATGAATTGAAATGAATCTAAAAATTTTATTTCGAAGAAGACTGTCTTATTTTCTTTAGTTTTATCAACTGGTACTTTTGCTGTCATTGCCATGAATTTTTCTCTCGTTTGTGCTATAACATTGAACTGCCACGATTTCATCTGGCTCAACCCTCCTTTTATTATCATATGACTGTCATAGCCCTTAAAGTTGTGAAAAATGACGGGTAGTACGCGACGTCTCAACCTAAGTGAAAAGTTACACTTGGAGCAGAGTGCGTTTCTAAATTTACCAGTGATGTGATCATGATCACACACTTTCTTAATTTTATCGTCATCAAACGTTTTATGGGATTTAGGACAGGATGTGCAACTTTCGAATTTCTGTTTGTCTTCATCTGACATATGTAGTGACTTACGCTGCAATTGGGAATCATATGATTGTTGAAATTTAGCAGCTTTATCTAGAAATTCTAGAAATTTTGAAATACAATCTTCACCTTGCCAAGTATGCATTTTGTTTTGCCTATTTCTAAAGTGGTCATGTCATACTTCATAGCAGGATATGGCTGCTGGCTTGTGGATGATATCATCAATGTAGCATTCTATGTCTGCGTAAATGACACGCAGTGGACTTAATTCGTCACCATTATCTCTGAAAAGATTTTGTCTTTGGGCATGCGCTCTATTTGTAATTTACCCCGCTTCACCATTCATAATGACTTAGAAATTTATTTTTCGACCAAAATGGTCGTGTGCAGTGGTCGCATATGAAATGTTCACCTTTAATCGATTTTGTATATGGTTGTAAAGGCGATGAATTTTTGGAATGCCACAGTAATGCCACTGTTGAGTATTGTCCTCATACACTAGCAAGAGGTTGACAACCCGATCATAGCTACTTTGGCGGTTGTTATACCTAACGCCTTTTAGTCCTTTCTCCCAGACGTGTACCACTATCTTAATTTTATTTAATTTCTCAAATTTCTCTATATCTTTCAATTTCATGTCTTCACTATTGCAGTCATCAAACTTTAATTCATTCTCCCACTCTTGATACTTACTTCTACGGAAACGATTATCATTTACATCATTGTAGTGGAGAATAGATAACACTGCATACTTAAAACATTGCGATTCGCAATCTACAGAAATGACTGCTTTTTTGTCTTTTAAAATTTTTGGAAGATTGAAGGAGCCTCGCCCACTAGAACTTTCTAGCAAAGTGATTTTAAACTTGGCAGATTCTATACCATCAAAAATGAGGCCACTATCGCGTTCGTTGAATTTAACTATATTTAGTTTTAGTCGTTGGATATGAAAATTTAACCAAGAATCTTCATCGATTACTTCTGTAGCAGGAGAGGAGGGTATGTGAAACTCCAACCGCTCTACTATTTGACCAGTATGATGATCAATTTTTACATATTTTATTTTTAGGTAGATGAGCGCTTTTATTCTAAAGTTGTCTAAATTTCTAAAGAGCGCATCTATCAAGGATGAATTTTGATGAAACCACTCTTCAAAGTCAGCAATGGTTTCTGAGGATTCCATATTGTAGTCCCTCACTAAATTGTTCATTGATATTTCAGTGAGACGGATAGAGGAGATGCTGTTACTGTAACTTTCATCTGTATGTGTGTGGCGAAGTCTGTGTGAAGATAATTCAAATCGTGTTTCAAATGATTGAATGCAAAAGTCGCAAGTAAAGGAGACGTGTTCAATAGAGTCATCCTCACCTCGGGAGATTGATGGCGACTTGGGTTGACACACACGTTGTCTGATGTGTCGGGGCAGATCGCGTTTCCTCGTGAAGATGTGCCCACAGTCAGCACATTCCCGCTCGTTGCCTTCCCGCGATAGTGTTGAGCTGGAACTAGCATCACCTAAAAGAGAAATCATTCTATCATCTCTATTAAAGTCTTAGTGTTTTGTTACAACCTACCTTCACTCAACAGCTCTAAACTTTCCTTGAGAAAGGAGTGCTTTGGTGATGAAGTCGATGCCTGAAATTGAGGAAGATGCTATTAGCCAAACGTTTGAGGGAGATGAGTGAGGAAATCTTCAACCTACCATTTTAATGGTGTGGTCACACACCTCGATCTCCATTTCTACCGACTTGTTGGAGATGGGAGGGAAGTCGCCTGCTGTAGCCGGTGGTGGCATGTGAGAGTTGGCGGGGCGGTTAGGAACGTCGTCGCCCAGAAATACCGTTGCGAGATCTGTTGAGAAAAGAAAGGAAAGCGATCAGTAACATGACTATTCAATTCCAGGTGTGGCGTGAGTTTTGTTTAATTCCTTGTCCCCCTTTACCATCACTGTAACTTACCATCAAGAGAATTTACTTCCGCCATCACCGATGGTTCAAGAGGAGGTAGAAGGGGGATGCGAGCCGAGGGTGGAAGAGTCCGCGGCTTGGGTGTTGGAGGGATGTGGCGACGAGGATCTGGTATGGGTGGTGGTGGAGGTTGGGCGATGACCATGCCCGAGGTGGATGGGTGCTCAGATGGTGGAGCTGAGGTAGATGGGCGAGAGGGTAGGGTCGGAAAATCATCATCATATTTCCGCCTCGCGACTTCCTCCCACTTCTCCTGCCTTGCCAAAACTAGAGTGGAAAAGAGATGAGATTGATGAATGATAGAATGCATGCTATCAACCATGATGATGCAGAACACGTCAGCATTCATTAAGATACTTACATATTCCCAGTCGTTCATAGGCTCGACCAAGTGCCCCTTCAGGAGTAGGTTCTCTGTTCATGATGCGCTGCTGTACTGAAAAAGGGAGGGAGATATTGGTGAGAGATTTCTCGAAGGGAGATATTAGAGTGCATTATAAATTTTAGAAAATGAGCTTCGGTTTTGAAAATCGCGGAGTAAAAAGACGTTAAGGATCTTTCGTTGAAAATTAAGGATATGATTCTTACATTCTTGATGGTATTCAAAGGTTTATGAAAATTAATTCCTATGCTCAACACACATGCTAACCGAATGATGTTAGTTCAAGAGTTTTATTAGCACAACCTACATCCTTGCCCCATCACACAAAAACTTACATTGCTCAATGAGAGTTTCCTCCATCTTGGCAGAAACGCGATAAGATTCAATTTTTCGTGATACTCGTATCCATATCGAAGATTAAAGCAGTTAGATACGACGTCGAAGGCAAATTCACTGAAAAAGGACACGTAAGATTTATTTCATTTTACCTATGATGATCATGTGAATAGTCATTCAATGAACCAGTCAATCAACACTTCGAAATGCTCCATACCATAGAGACTAACCCTTGTCGAATGGCTAAAGTACTCTGACCTGGCGAGAGAAAGTGTCACGTTGAGTATGAAGTCGAACGCCCAACATGAGCGACAGCTCAGAGGTTTCGGTCTAACAAACGACGAACAACCCGTGCAACGCAATCCCTCTACGGCAGTACCCGCCGTCCCTAAGGAACGCTCGAGCAAAGGAAGTATTACAGCGATGATATGCCTTATGAGCAGAAGTGAATCTCTTGATAGCAAGAGACTATTCAACTTGATAGCAAGTCAAAACAACCTGATAGTCACCAACACTCACCTTGTGAAAGATAAATGTGAAGAGCAGAGCTGGTGCACTACCTTTTATAAGATTTTCCTAAGCGGTGAATGGATGAGACCTCTCGTCCAATCACAAGACGAGCAAGAGTTTCCAGTGCGCCCACGCACTTTCAAGTTCAAACAAAGTTCAAATAATTTGCTTAGTCAGACTGGAATGACTCATCAGATCAATCGCGTTAAGTCCAACATGCATGATTTCTACTACATCTTACTCGCATGAGAAACGGGGTGACGAGATGACGAGGGTCACTTGCAAACATGACGCAGAGAGGTTTCACAAGGATTACCATTGCCCACGTCCCGTGCAGTACTCATCGCTACGGACTTCACCGCTGTCTCGAAAGAACGCCCACTCACAGGAAGTATCACACCGAAAATCTCCGTGACTTGCACCGTCCATGACTTGATCGCCAGACATGAAAACCTGTAGAGTTGGTAAGAGGTTGACAGACTTTGAGCAGCTTGATAGCAAGCCGTAGAGAGCTTGATTCACCAGCGTTTTGCAATGGAGATGTTTAGAGGCCACCCATGACAAGATAGCTAAGACTCAACCGATTGGCGTTCAAAGTGCTACGTTGAGAACTGTGTCAAATGCCCAACATGAGACATGAGTTGCCCCAGCGGTTTCGGTCTAAAATATGACACACTCCCTTGCCACACTTATCACTACGGCATCGTCCGCCGTCCCGAAGGAACACCCTGTCAGTGGAATATTACAGCAAAACTCTCCGTGTCTTGCTCGCTTTCAGTGAAAAGCCGCTTATACCATGAGAAGAATGGCTCAGACATCATTAAAAATGCTTTCATTGACTTCAGCGGGGTCGAAAACCCCAGAAAACCACCAAAACTAGTGAATTTAAATTTTTCAACTTTTTAGCATTACTTATGAAATTTGTAAGTAGTCTATCACTTAGGGCAGGTCAATAGCGACCGAACCTTTTTTTGAATCAAGTCAAACGGACTTGTAGAAGCAAAGTTACAAGCCTTTAAAGTTTTGGAGTCTTTTATGGCCTGGAGACGAATGCCATCTCCTGACGAACCTCTAAGTCTGACGCCTTAGCTGACTTCAGCAATGAAATTTTCTAAGTCGCTGTCTTACAGAAACCCGGAATTTGGAATGTCCGGAGCAATCATCGGAGCTCAGAGAGACGACCTACCTTTGACAATCGCTCTCCTCTAAATGAAAAGTCTCTGTCGGTTCCCGCTTATATAGTGTTTGCGATCAGCTGATGACGTAATATCCATCATCCAAAAACTTAAAACGCTTCTATCGCCGATTCTAGAGGTCCGATTGAGCTGGAAATACACCATTTCCATGTAGAATTGGACGCTGAATCCGAATCTGGCCTCTATTTTCCCATCCGATACTTCGTTTTGAGGCTACAACCCAAAACGTCCCAAATTCTAACTGTCGTTTTTCGCCAATCTCCCGAATCTTAGATGGCGTCTCACATCTAAACGAAGACAGATATGAACAAGCCGTTTCTTTCACTGAAGTTGTCTCACTCTTAGCTTTCAAACGAGCTATTGCACGACTTTCTACGATCTCTACAACCAAAGTTGGAAGATCGGTGCCGGGGGGTGGAGGGGGGGGGACGTCAGCGAAAATTTTTTCTCTCCGATTGCTTTCAAATTCATCATACAGATGAAGAATTGTACGCTGATTCCAAATCTGACATCCGTTTTGCTCTCCGATGCTTCGTTTTGAGGCTACAGCCCAAAACGTCCAAAATTCTAACTCTGTCGTTTTTCGCCAATCTCCCAAATCTTAAATGGTGTCTCACATCTAAATGAAGACAGATATAAACAAGCCGTTCTTTTGACTGAAGTTGTCTCACTCTTAGCTTTCAAACGAGCTATTATTGCACGACTTTCTACGATCTCTAGATCCAGAGTTGGAAGATTGGTGCCGGGGGGGGGGGGGGACGTCAGCGAAATTTTTTTCTCTCCGATTGACTTGAAACTCACCATGTCGACGCAGAATTGTACGCTGATTCCGAATCTGACATCCGTTTTGCTCTCCGATGGTTCGTTTTGAGGCTCTTTTTTTTCTCTCCGATTCCTTTCAAACTCACCATACCGATGCAGAATTTGACGCTGATCACGAATCTGAAGTCCGTTTCACTCTCCCGTGCCTCCTTCACCCTCAAAACACACTCTCACTCCACCACGTCAACCTGGTCGGTCGGCCAAGTCAACCTAGTCGGTCAGCAAAGTCAACCAGGACGGTCGGCCACGTCAACCTGGTCGGTCGGCCAAGTCAGCCTGGACGGTCGGCCACGTCAACCTGGACGGTCGGCCAAGACAACCTCTCAGTCCAACCTGGGCGGCCGGCCAGGCGCGCTGTGTTTGTATGGGAGCTAGCCATTTCGAGGCGCGCTGTGTTTGTATTGGACCCACCCCATTTCGGGGCGCGCGTGTTTGTATTGGACCCACCCCATTTCGGGGCGCGCTGTGTTTATTATGGACTTTTACTTACTACTGCAGACATCAGGGGAAAAAACTCCTCTCAAACATTACCCAGTGTTACGGGAATGCCACATCTGTCTTGTCTCCTAATGATTTGTTTTGCTCTATCGATAATTATAAGATGAATTTTTTGCCAGACAAATTGCATGCTGAATTGCACGTTTTGTATAAAACCGATGAGTTTGTCGGTCAGACAGTAAGTGCAGCAGGGTTTTGAACCTGTTGATACGTGATTTTCTAATGTTTTCCGACGACTGAAAAGTTACTCAAAACACTCACCACGCTCAGCATGTCCAGTTATGGTTGTGAAAGATCCTTCTCTACTCTCAAAAGAATTAAAAAAGATTTTCTAGGACGAGTATGTCTGATGAGAGATTGTGTAGCTTGTCTTTTCTTTCTATTGAAAAAAGAACTCATAGCCCGTATGATAAAAAGTGGCCCTGAAAAATGGCATTCAGATGTTATCGATCGACATTTTTGCAATGTGAGAAAGAAGAATAGAATTTGAAAAAAATTGAATGTTGAAAATTGGAATGCTTTGTTTTTTCTTCATTTAGAGGGTACAAGTGTACGGATGATGTATATGCCCGTATGCATTTTAAAACGATATGTTAAAACTAACAATTACATAATAGTTGGACCTGCCTATTGATTTGTTGGTGAGTTGGTTTGCCTATTGATTCTAAGTTTAATAGGTTTATGTATTTACCTGGAAATGACAGACGATAATTGCCGTTGGTAATACCCACGAAATATTTGAGTAGCAGCAAGGCGTATCTATTTGAACTAAAAGCTAATGAACACCAAAAACGCTGCTTAAAGAAAGCTACAATTCCCTGGCAGAACTGTTTTGAATACTTGTCTCTCAGATAGTTAAAAAGGCTCTGGAAGTTTTAGCAAAGCCGCCAGCCTTGAAGCATTCAACATTAAAAAAAATTGAGTAGAAAAATTACATTGACTAGATATAGACATATACAGCGATGCATTTGTTCCTCTATTGTCTATAATGATCTCATGACATCTTTCAAAATCTCTGTTGAATATCAAATTGATAATTTTATGTCGGCTGAATTTCAGTTAATTGACTAAAATAAGTTTAAAAAGTCAAAGATCAGTTGAATGGTAAATTTCAATACCGATAGAAGTCCCATTCACAAAAATACCATCATCAAAAAACTTTGTATGAGTCGGATAGCCATTTTTTATATTTATTATTTATTATAGCCTCGGGTACTATGCAAAGAAGTACAGAGAATGAAAAGTAAAAGCTGTAAAGTTCACATATTAGGATAATGTTGGGAATGTAATTTGAATAAAGAGAGATCTGACATATAGCGGCCAGCAATATTTGTTACATTTATTCATGCTGTTATTTCGTTATCATCATTTTAAAGGAAAAACAAGTGGCAATTTCTTTCCACCCCAGAAAAAAAGTGTCAAAGAATTTATGATTTTGGAGTGAGACCTCTGTGCAAGTAATCAGTTTCCGTTTCGTTTTAATTAGTGCGTCGTAGCTATATCAAAAAAGCGGAAATTCCATAAAGCATGTGTATATAGTTTCTCTAGGAAGATATTGGGAGTTCTTGGTCAAGTTTTATTAAGATCGGCGATCATCCTGCCTGATCATGAAATATGATGCCATAATTCTCCGATATTAGTAGGTCTGCGAAAATTTAGCGGGGATGCGAGAAAACGGAAAGTTTCTGGCCCAACTCCTGGGTGGCACAAGCTGGTACACTCCAATAAGTGTATTTGGTCCGTTAATGTGAATGACACACGCGATTTTCACAAACTGTACGCCTTTGAAGTACTTATCCGTACCACTTTGAAGTCACTTCATCGATTTTCTCAGTTGTTATTGTGAATTTCGGTGAAATAGTGAATGGAAGATGCTTTAGACGTGTCATTTTACGTCCATGTGGTTGAAAGTTCATAATTATGCAATGGAAGATTGTTTTTGCTAATTTGGTGCAGCTAGCTTCATATACGTACCACCTCGAACTTTTGATCGACGATTTCTGGTAAACTGATATTTTGACTACTATTTCACTGACTATTATTTTGAAAAATAGGTGGTGGCAGAAGCTGATCGAGAGGCATCAGGAACCAAAATATGATCGCTATGTACGGAGTTATCAGGGAGGAATCATGTGGCTGCATAAAGCAAGGTTTCGGCTCCTAACACCCAACCTGTACCGCATGACGGGGGCAGGTCAACCATATCGAATGAACGATAAGGAAGGTCTCTCCAAGCCTGAGGAAACATAGCTAAAACTCAGCCGAAAATAAATTTTGGATATTAGAGAACAAAAGGAGACATAAGATTTTGGAAAGTAGTTGTTAGTCTAGCATTCCTATGATGTAAGGTATTTGTCTATGCGAAAAATAACCAAACTAATGAACGAGGAACCTATTCTTCGAGGACTTCATGCAAGAATTTATTAGTGGATTAACTTTAATAACCTTTCCTTGAAAATGTCCTTAGCTCTTGATATGAAGGTGGAAGCATCAGATGAAATCCTAGCGGATGTGATGAGTTGGGCAACAATGATATTTGAGCCAGTGTTCAAGGCAAGTATATGACACCACTGGGAAGCTGAACTCATCAACCTTATGGTAGACATCCGTAGTGTATGGGCCACTATCTTGGATCTTGACTTCAGGATACAAATAATTTACGCATTTGTTGTTATCACCGCTTCTACTAGCCACAATAAAATTATGTGTAAATGGTTTTTTCGGGAGTGGCACATTCGATTTTTGATGTGGTACGGCTGACTTCACACAGTTTGATGAAAACCTGTCATTTATGGCCTGAATTAGCGAGCTTTGACTGTAATCGCCTTCAGGATTCGTCATCAACCCAAGAACGTCAACAATGTATAATGCGCCGCTCGAAAAAGAAATTAGAGGCGCTCGCTATACATTACAATGCCTGTTGGATGAAATCGCCAAAATTTAAATAATGGATTCATTTTTCATTTGATCAGATGTTGATCTTCGCGGCTTTTTGACTTCCGCCTGGCTCCCATGGACATTTCAATCGAAAATTATGGGGGTTGAAAATATACTTTGCCCCCATCATCATTTTTCATGTGGGCAACTGCCCCTTCTGCCCCCTGTGTTATACTAGTTTTATATAACAGCCCCGAAGTTATTATTCTTCTAGCTGTCCCGAAGTTGTTATTTCTTCTTGCGTTTATCGCATTGTTGATTGCCATGATTGTAGTAAATTTTACAGAGGTGAATCTGGTCACTTTTTGAGCGTTCGATAACTTAATTCGATTTTTTTGTAGCAACCGTTTCCCTTGTGTACCTAAGTCCCAAGTTGGTGGTTAATAAAATCTATTGAGCCAAGGAACACAAGAATGATATTCGCAATCACAACATGAACAGTGCTTTATATTGACAATTTACATTCTGTAGCTAATGACCGCTCTTCTGATTTTACGAAAATTTTGAAACGTCTAGTAGAACCACGGTGTTATGAATATGATGGTATACTCAACCGGTTTCAATTTGTTTACATACAGGGTTGTAAAATATGCACAATCTTCCTCAGGAGATGCAACATAGAAGGAAAGCCTAGTGTGTTGCATACAAAAAGCTTCTGAAATTAAAAAGTAATGCAAAGAAGAAGAAAATGCAGATGGCATAATATGAGCACATGTAGAATACGGCATAGAAGCGGCGTAGAGAATCAGTTCATATTACTTCGGCGGCCTAGATATTGGATGGAGATTTAGGTTCACAGAAAAGGGTTTTGTGGAGGACGTATGCCGGTAATCCGTAAGGCCAGTCCATCATTAGTTGACTGATAGTCCGCAGCTCTTCAATCTTTCTTTCATTTTCTTTTCCAGTCAATTTCTTGATAATGGATACCTGCAGATCTCCGTCTTTATGCTGATGTTGTAAGCAATGAAATGAAACCACTTTCTTTTTATTTTCATGACGGACGTCACACCGATGTTCATTCATCCTTTCCCTCAAGGATCTTCCTGACTCTCCGATGTAAACATTGCCGCAATCTCAGAAACGTATCCCATAAATGATGTTTCTGATGTGCATGTCGTTCTTGCAGCATTGAGAGTCCACTGGTCTGGGAATCCTCGTCGTACAAGTGCGTTTCGCAATTCTTGTAAATTATGTTTGGCGCGTTCTCCATCTGAACATTTCGTCTTATTCGCAATGCTTGTGAGTACTTTCGGGTGGCACGAATTGCAATGCAAATATTGTCGTGTATCTGTTGGTTTAATGTATAGTTCTGTGGACGAAGTGTTTCCATTCTTCGTAACTGTGGTGTCCAGGAAGTTCACCGATGTGCTACTTGCTTCAAAAGTAAAGTTAATGCTTGAATGAAAGTAATTTCTGTGATTTTTGAAGTCTTCCAACTTCTACCACCCATGTTTCCAAACAGAGAAGACGTCGTCTATATATCTCCACCACACTGACGGTTTTCTGTCTGTATTGGCTATCATTTTTCGCTCCAGACAATTCATGATAATAATGGCATGATTGGGTGCCATCTTGGTTCCTTGTAATTGAGTGCTGTAAACTTGGAAGGTATTTTCTCCAAAACAATCTTAGCTAACTTAGTTATAGTTTTCGATGAAGGACAACTATTGCTCCTGGATTGTAAAGCCTCGAACATTGCTCTCAGACCATGTTCATGTGGTATATTAGTGTACAACGATGAAACATCAACCACAAGAATATGATTTTCGTTTTGTTTTGCATTGCAATGGGTTTGATTTCTGAATCTATAAATGAACTTATTTTTTCAGTTATACCTACACATGAAGAGACAGTTGGACGGCCAGGACAGGATTGTATGTCTGTCTATTTTTGGCAACATGTAAGAAACAGATGTTCTTGGCTCGTTTCATGGCTTCATGGACTCCAAATGGTTTAATGACAGTTTCCCTTGTTGTACTAGATAATCCAATTCGTCGATTACTTCATCTTTAAGTCTTGCGGTCTGATCAGTGGACTCCAAGCGATATGTTGAATTATTTGACTAGCGGTATGCCTGTTTAAGGTGTTCGTTTCTGCCCCAGACCACAACAACTCGACCTTTATCTGCTGGTACCTTTATCTTTATTGGTTCTCAGTTCTTTAAGAATTTTGAATTCTTCTTTATTAAGATTACTTCCACTCCTTGTAACCTTGACAGCCTGTATTTCTTTCTGAATGAGTTCAACGTATGCCTTGGCTGCATGCGATTGATCAATTTGTAAGATAGAATTGCAGTATTAGTAGTAGCTGAAAGTACACGTAATTCGTATCTGTCACATTCTTTTTTTTGCTTTTATGGCGAAACCAATTCCTTTATTGAGCACTAATTTTTGTTCTCTAGAAACAGGAAAAGATGGCAATGAGACAGCAGTTCTATCCAGTTCTTCATCGGAAATGTCATTAGTATTTTCCTTTTTATGTGGCTTGTTTCGTTTGAACCTTCGATTTCTTGGCCTCTTCAAACGATAACGAATTTCTTCCATTTCATTTGAGAATGTTATACAGGGTGTTTAGCGACCTGGAAAATCGGGAAAACGCAGGGAAAATTGAAAATCCTGAGTTAAAGGATGCATTTTTTGAAATATATTCAGAATAGTCATTAATTAAATGATGAAAATGTTGTTTTTTTTGTATTTTGCAATAGGAATTTAGCATCAGTTTTTCTTTTCAATGATAAGATGTATTGAGCGACGATATACTGTATTTTATTGCACTTCTCTCACCATCGATTTAGTATCTCTTAATTGACCTAAAGTTAAAAATGGGGCCATCAACTTACAGCTTCAACGTATATTTTCATTAACGTGTACGCATGATGAATTCTGGATGGTCGTAAAAATGTAATTTAGGCATGCCATAAATAATGTTAATCTAACATACGATGCTCAGGCCGGCGATCGTTCCTAAAATTCCTAAACTTTGAGTGTCCAGCCAAAATTCCTAAAATTATAAAAGAAGTTATCTAATAATGAATTAAGTGGATACCATGGTGAACTTGGAATTTCAATGCCTTCAGTTAGATTTATAAACAGTCCATGTAAATCACAGATAAGTATGAAGCATATTTACTTCAAACCAGCTATCATTCAAAATAGAAAATTAAAAGATAATGCAAGTCGTTTCGCTGTGTCAATACATTGTGGCCTGCTGTCTGATGATATGCCATAACCATAATTTGTCGCCCTTCTGATGCATCATGCATCAATGTCACTGTCTAAGTCGATCACAAATAAACACAACCACGTAGAATTGGTTAGCTCTGCCGAAATCGTGTGGCTTGTGAAATTAGTCCAGTCCAATTACTCTTATAACAGCTGTGACGATATAGGAGTTCTTCGAAAGATGGCTCCTGACAATAAAATACTTGCTGATTTTCATCTTGCTAGAAATAAGGCTTCCTTATCATTTCACATGGATTAGGACCCTTCTTGCATAAACAGATTTGTGATGACGTGAAGGCATCAGGAAGCGCATACTCCATCAGAAACGATGAGACAACTACCATCACAGTTACAAAACAACCTGACATTTACGTTCGCTTTATGGAGCTCACTACTTCAAAGTTATCAGTGAGATACTTGACCTCGTTGTTCTTAGGAAAGGCAAGCAGCGAAACAGTTGCTCCTGCAATAATTCACGCGTTACAGAAATGTGGGTTATCTCTTAGCCTTATGATTGATTTGTGTAGTGATGGACCTAATGTGAACAAGACGATTGACCGAATAATCAATGATGAAGTCAGAAAAGCCGCCTCCACCGTTATTTTACCAACGTCGTTCTGTTCCTTGCACATTGTTCACAATAGTTTTAGAAAAGGCCTTGATACTATTTTACATTGGGAAGTTGAAGAGTTTATTCAAGATGTTTTTTCTTGGTTCAAATACTCGGCGCCAAGTAGAAGATAAAGTTTTCGTGATTTTGAAGATTTCTTGGAAATTGATCGCACTTCTTTCGCCCGATATGTCCACTCCCGATGGACAACATTAGTTGAAATTCTTCAAAAATACATCTCACAGTTGATGAATTTAAAAACATACTTTTCGCATCTGAAGGACAAAAGTACGCTGAATTCACCGAAGTATAAGAGAATAATGAAGTTTCTGAAATCGCGCTGGTCTGAAATTTATATGCCGTTTTTGAAGTCTGTCGGGTCTCTTAAATGTGTTCTTGCGACAAAGAAGCCATTGATAAATGCTTTGTATGCTTCCATTGATGATCTTCTCGGAAAAATGTATCACCTGTTCATCAAATACTGGCCCAAAAGCCCTATTTGTAGTGTGGAAAGATTGGCTGGTCAAATACCGCATTTGATTCCGTCTACCCAGATTGATCAGCTTGAAACTGAGTGGCATGTGTACAATCAAGAGCGTGAACACATTCAGACAGAAGATGATCTTTTATGAATGCTGGCGAGGAGTGTCCGAAATAAAAATTCCTACAAATTCACCAAAATTCCCAATTTCGGAATAAATTGGCAAAAAGTTTGATGGTCGTGTCGCATGCTAATGTTGATCCAGAACGGGGATTTAGTATACACAAAAACATTATAGCTGATAATCGATGCTGCTTGTCAGAATCATCGATTATAGTACTGGCAACAGTGAAAGATTCTCTCATTGATGCAGGAGCAATTGAAAATGTTAACATTTCGAGCTCAATGATACTTCATTACCAACAAGCTACTAAGAAATATTGTGAGGAAAAAGAGGCAGAAAGAAAGAAAGAAGTTAGAAGAAGCTGAAAAGTTGCGCCAGGCACATACTCAACGTAAAGGAAACTGAAGAGGAGTCCAGGGAGATTGAGTCCATCAACAAACAATTGAGAGTGACAGAAAAGATGTTGGATGAGGGAAACAGTTGACTGAAGACTGGGATTGGCAAGGCTGGTATGACGGAAATAAGAGTCGCCTCCGCCATAATTGACAGTTTTTCACGACTGCGAAGCGAACTTCAGGAAAAATTGAAAGATGTTAATCATAAGAGACAACGGAATTGACCGTTTTGTTTTTACTAATCGTATTTTTACAGACAGAGTTTATATAGATTCGTAATTGTTTTTACAAATCAATTTATAAGCGCTATATCGATGATATAATCTCAGGACCATTTTCAAAAAGCGATAAGCTTTTTGAGGATATATCAGATCTCTTTAATTCAGCAAACAATGGCATCAATTTCACAATTGAAGTTCCTGAAAACGACTACTTGAATTTTTTGGATATAAGTTTTGCCGTAAGTCAAAGGTCGCGGTATAAATGGTTCAGTAAATTCTGTCATTCTGGAATTACGATGCGTAAAGATAGTTGATTTTCAAATTGCATGAAAAATAATTGTGCTCAGTAGTATTAAATATGTGCATGATCCTTGTTTGGATACTTCCTTAGAGTCAGTCACTGTAATGGAAAAACGTCTGTATGAGAATGGATTCAAGCCTAACTCAATTAGACCCAAATCAGAATCCAACAATCAAAATGATGAAAATCAAATTACGCTTTGTATTGATTTCATTAGTTATAGTTACTTAAGAAAAATGAATAAACTGGTCAGTAAGTATGAACTTCCTGTTCGTGTTACCTGTAAACCCGGTCAAACTTCAGTTAATAGCATAAATACTAATGAAAACAAAAACAAATGTAATTGTAAACTATGCAAGGATATTGGACCTAAATGTATGTGTAGCGATAAATACATTGTTTATAATTTTGACAGTAAACGGTGTCATAAAAATTACATTGGCCAAACTTGCCGACCTTTAAAGTTACGGCATTATGAACACTGACGTAGTTTGGACTGTCAAGATCGCAAAAGTGCACTATCTGAACATCGTTTGATTGACCATGCCGATAGAATGATGAACATCGATAATTTCCAGCTTTCTGTCCTAAATATACAAAAGAATTCGATGCAAACTGAAATGGCCGAAGCACGCTTCATAGCGTTGAACAAGTCACAAATCAACCGCAAGCATGAACTGATCTAACGAGTCGTCACTGCCCAATCATTTTTATATTTAATCCAACTGCCTGTTCATTTACTACCCCTTGATACTGTCCACCGTGACGAAACGCGTCGGGGAACTTTATTTAATTTTAAAAAATAAAAAAATCGTCTAAATTGAGGGAGAGCTATATTTTTGCTTACATCGTGGAAAATTGAATATGGTCCATTTGTCTGGAAAACATGGAAAATGCAGGGAAATTCTGGAACTGATTCTGTTATGCAACCTGTTATATTTATGTTATCGTAGGATAATCCAGCTAAGATGATAGCCTATTTATTTTTGCCCAAAGCGTGCTCTTGAGATGCCTCTTTTGGCTCCTTTTGGTACCACGTTTAGAATTTCACAAGTTCTTAAAAATGCCACATGTAGCATCAAGCAAATCAATGATTTCATGACGACCATTAATTTAGGAGCTGGATCTATAGAGATGCGTCAGTCAATTTAATGTTTAAAAAACAGCTCAGCAGACGGATCAGTGGCTCCTCTGATTTTAACAGTGCCCGCTTGATTTATTCCTGCAGTGATCTCTGTACGGAGAAAGTGTTATAATCATCTGTCACAAACGAAATTAATTGCAATTTAAATTATTCTTCTCGTTTTTTGTTAGCAATCAATTAATTTAATTGGATCACATTAGCAATCAATTGACAATTTTTTGCAGTTATTTTTATCACTGCCAGGATAAGTAGATAACTGTAAGGAGATGGCCGTCCAATCTGATAATCTTTTGTCCACTTACAAAATGATCGCATGATTGACACATGATTGATAATTACTTAGAAGGTTGTATTCATAACACGTAGTACGTAACGTGTAAATCTAGATATTCTAAGGCATTGTGTCTGCACTTAGAGAGCTTGACTTTACCTATAATAACTGACATGCAATTTTCTGCATCACTTAGTTCGTTAAACTAATTTGCTAAGAAAACATGTAAATGCACTGATACCAATATCATGTAATGACTTTGAAATTAAGATAATTATCATTTATAAGTTACATTTTTACGAGTGCAATATTTTCTACCTCACGCAGTGAAACACTACACATTCCGGCCATCGCGATGGAATGTATTTTAGTATGTTCAGCATAATTTGAATTGATCTAAGACTATTGAAATATATGAAGCATGTTTTAAATATACCCGGTATAGACAATGCTATAGTCAAAATTGTCTTCCTATTAAGCATGAGTAAAAAATATCGCATCATCCACTGTATCTTATACAATAATCGATTATTTCACTTTATAGCGAATAATTGGAATAATTGGTGCCTGATTCATCAATTAATTGAATCAATTATTAATTTTATCCATCGCCTGGTCATAAGATCCCATCCCGACAATGTCGTTAATATCAATTCCGGTCTCACTAATGGTAACACAAGTTGCTAATCTCGTTGTTCGCGTTGTTAGAAATGTTTTATTATGAATGTTTGAGCCAGTGATCGGCCTTACCTATACGATCCCGTCCCTCCTAAATAACACGCTCTGTTCTTTTCTTACCTGTCAACTATCTTACTTTTAATGTCGTTTACTGTACGTGCAGCTGTGTATTCATTTTGATTCATTTCATGATTATGACCGTCTGAAGGACAGTCGAAGGTTCGAATAACTTAATACCCTTTCAAGTGTGGGTTTTACTATATTCATAAATTTGTTGCTTTCTTTTCAGTTATCATACCAAGGATCGAGCGAACGCTTGCATTTATCACTGTTGAATTGGATGAGCGCGAAAGGGAAGAATTTTATAGGTAAGAAATCTTTTTTATTTGGAAGTTCCTCGTAGAATTTGAAAAAAAGCAGAATGCCGGTTATCTATAAGGGAGCGGTTGTCGATAGGTGTTCAGTACGGAATTTTTGCTGAATATTTTGCCACCTTCACATACAGTCTGTCCGAGAAGTTACCGTACCCGTAGTTAGTTTTGACAAAAAAAAAATATGATTTATTAGAAGCAGATAGAATTTAATTTTAACATGTATTACATAAATAAAGGAAGACAATTAAACGTCAAGATTATTGGTGTGTTCACCGTAATGCTCAAAGCATAATCGGATGCGTCTCCATGTTCTCTCAGGCATCTGCTATAGCAACTCAGGACTAATAGTCAAGAGAGCAACTTCCTCTGCTCTTCGAAGATCTTCATTGCTGGAATAACGACGAACAGACACTTGATTCTTGATAATCCCCCACAAGGTACTGTTTAGAGTTGTAAGATCTGGACTTTTAGGTGGCCATATCAAAGGCGACGGCAACATTAGAGAGTTACGGCCGAACCAACGTCCAGCTAAAAAAATTTGTTGAGAATTTCTCAAACTGACACAACATAATGCGGTGAAGCGCCATCTTGATGGAACCACACTTCACTGGATAGTCCTCTGCCTCCCAAGGTGTGGTATTAAATAGTCTTCCAGCATTTCGGCGTAAGTCTTGGCACTAACAGAGGAAGTGAAAAAATAAGGACCTATCAAAGTCGTTGAAGTCATTCCTGCACACAACATCACATGTGGGGGATTTTGCTCCAGGGCGAAAGAGAGGTGAGTATTTTCGTTTGCCCAGAGCGCAACAAAGCGATTACGAGAACTTCGATGGATCGCACATTCATCACTGAATAACGCTTTGGAGTGGGATTCATTGTCAGGAAAGGTGTTCAATAGCGCCCGACAGCCAGCATGTCGACGGTGTCAGCGTCTATGAGTTCATTCTTAAACCTTGGATGATATGATTGGAGATCAACATCTTTGCGCATGGGATCATGCAACGTTGATCTTGGAACCGCCAGCTCTGCTGCTCTTTTCCTGATCAACTTCTGAGGAGATGGCACACCCTTTTATAATATCAGTGAAAACATCATGATCTCTGGCATGGTTAGCTCGGTGTGAGGTCCTTCGTGAACCCAGACACTGGCAAGGAGCATTTCTTTAATCGAACATGCACTTATATCAGTCATATTTATTGTGAAAGATGCTAATTTAAAAGCCAGTATTGCGACATGTTGGCGAACTTTAATTGAAAATCTATGGCGTTGCCTGGACAACACTGCCTGATACGCTATATCTTCTCGATACAACATGATATCTTACAAAAGTAATTTACCATAACATCCATTTAATAATTCGTACTTAATTAACCTGATAATCAGGGGTTCGGTAACTTCTCGGACAGTCGGACAGTCATTTATCAAAGTAAATGAAAACTAAATAGCTCTGATAACATTCGCCTTAATATCTTGTTGACCAATGTGCGGTCTCTTGTGCGCAAATTTGATGAACTTTGTCTCTACGCATCTAATTGTGTCCGGATTTGGTAGTAGTAACAGAAACTTGGTCGTGTTCTGAGCATGATAGAAGTCTATTCCATACTCCGAACTATATTCTTCACCGCTGCGACCATGTTGATCAGCAGGGAGATGGTGTCTGGGTTCGCAACGTATATAAGTCAAGTTTATTTCATTAAGATGCTGTTAAACCAAAGTCACTCGAATGCATTCAGATTATGCTAATTGCTGAAATATCTCTATGTTATGTTCGACTGGGTATGACTGCTGTCACTGCTCATGAAATTGTTGACTATTTATGTGACTATCATGCTAAATCATCTTTTCCTCAATGTTACGCTATTTGAAATACCCTTGTGGGGATTTCAACTTATTAAACCTTACACAATTCGAAATTTTTCATGTCTCCTTTCTCGCAGACCTTTCCGAGTAGTACAAGGATACTGTCGATTCGGTCAGAGAGTGAGATTCCCGTCATTTAGCGAAGTACCCTTCTGTCGCACGAGCGCAGTTGTGACGATGCCAACGGCAGTTAGCGCAGACGCACGCCTAATGCACACGTTGTATACCAAGCCACGACATCTAAGTGGTATAAGTCAATTTCTCAACAAACTTGCCAAGACTTTCCATTTACACCAGGCAGACGCGATTCTCGATCGCATGCGCATTCAACACCTCCTTCGCAACATATCATATCTCCGAGATTGTGGAACTCTTTTACGATGCCAATCTCTTCCCCATCCACCTCGCAGGTCCCAACTGTACCGACACTTCCGTTACCGTGAACGCACGATTTGCATTGAAAATTTCTCACACTGGCTAGAGACCTGAATCCACATCCCGTAAGGTTCCTGGGACTGAAAAGAATAGGACCGACGCTCCTCTGCGTGTCGTAAGAGGCAACTAAAAGGGGCTGGCTGGCTGGCTGGATTACCCGACCCCGTCCCGCGGATAGGGGCGTGGCGGAACGCCACGGAGACCGAGGAGGCGGGCAACCCCCCATGGGCGATGCCAAAGATCAAAAACAGAGCCCGAGGACCCGAAGATAGCCGCTCGGGTAGAAGAGAGGGAGGGACAAGAGCACAGTAAGTGGGGTACATCGTGGTTTACACCACAAACAGGGCAGTCAGGAGAAGTGGACCTGCCAATCCTGTGAAGATAGGAGTTGAGAAGAAGGCTGTGGCCGTTGCAACGAAGACGTGAGAGCTCACAACGGACAGCGCGAGGGAGGGACAGCTCCTCAGTTGCTACGCTAGGGACTTGTGAAGAAATCAAAGACGAACGAACGGAAGTCCTCCAGGAGTTGAACAGGGAATCACAGACACAGGGGGGGCTTCAGAGAAGACAGACACTGAGGAGCTGCAGAGAGGAGAGAAGTGCCACTTTTGGCAAGCGCATCTGCAGTATCATTGCCACTGATGTTCGAGTGACCAGGAAGCCACTGCAATGACACTGAGATCGAGGAAGAGCAGAGGGACGACAAAGAGGACCAGACAGAGTGGACAGACGTGGACAAGAGGGGCGACGGGGGTGAAGAGAGCACGGTCAGAGCCGAGAGAGAGTCGGACAAGAGAAGAAGAGAGGAAAAGAGACATGAGGAGTGATGGGAAACGGACCAAGAGAGAGCATGCTGGATTGCAACCATTTCAGCTGTGAAGCTTGAACAGTGCGCACCAGCATGAAAGGAAAGAGAGAAAGTGGAAGAGCATGAAGAACAGTTTATGAAAACACCCGAGCCACCTGGTCCAAGTCGTCCAATAACGGAGCCGTCAGTCCAGATGGTCAGGTCAGCAACGGGGAGGGAGGAAAGGTGGTCTCGGACCAAAGCGGTGCGAAGAGGGACTGGGTCGGAACGGGAGCAGGGGGAGGACAGGGCTAGGGACACGGAGAACAGAGGAGGGGACCACGGGGGGAAGGGAGGGCAGGAGACCAGGGGCTCACGCGGAGAAGAAACAGGTGGAGAAAGTGGATGAGAAGTACAGAAGAAGCGCCACGAAGAGGAACGGACGCGCTTGGGGACAGAAAGGGTCGCTAGAGAAGACAAGGGAAACGAGGGTGGGAGGCGAAGAGCGCGCTCATAAGAGTAGAGCGACTGAGCGGTGAGGGTCACGGAGAGGGGAGGAAGTCCAGCTTCCAACAAAAGGAGAGGAATAGGAGTGGTCAAACAGCAGCCAGTGATCGCACGGCACGCGGAGCGGTGGGTAGCTTCTAGGTGTTGAAGATGTTTAGCGTAAATGAAGGGGAACCAACCAGGGGAAGCATAAGTGAGGATAGGGAGAAGAAAGGTCTTGTAGAGAGAAGCAAGGGACTCTTTGGAAGGGCCCCAAGAAGCGGATGAAACAGCCCTGAGAGATCTTAAACGAGGGAAAAGAGTGGATCTCAGGGCAGAGCTATTGGGGAAGAAGGAAAGTGTTCGGTCTAAAGTTACTCCGAGGAACTTGGGGGAAGCGTTGAACGAGAGGGGGCGGCCCAAAAGAGACAGGGAGGGCTGAACGGAAGCTTCACGGGTGTCGGTGCTGAAGAAGGAGACTTCGCATTTAGCGGGATTTAGGGGAAGCTGCCACTTTAAAGACCAAGCCTCGAGCTCAGACAGAGCTTCTTGGACGGCGGCAGTAGCGAGGTGAATGTGAGGAGAAGACGCCCAAATAGCAAGATCGTCTGCATAAAGTGAAAAGCGGACTGAGGGAGGGAGCACGGAAGAAACGTCGTTAATGAAGAGGTTGAAGAGGACTGGGCCGAGCACTGACCCTTGAGGGACTCCCCATCGAACTCGGAAAGAGTTACTGGAAGAGTTTCGAAAGGCCACTTGTGCACGACGGTTCGATAAGAAAGACTGGGTCCAGCGAACAAAGCAAGGAGGCAGGCCAGAGGCCAGAAGCTTGTGGTAGAGAGCTGAATGCCAGACCGAGTCGAAGGCACGAGAGAAATCAACGGTGGCTAACACAGTCCTTGCACAAGGCTTGGAGTTGTGAAAGCCATCGGAGATTGACCGAGTAAGAAGAACTATCTGGTCAGTGGTAGAACGGCTTGGGCGAAAACCGGCCTGAAGAGGGGTCAGAAGATCCTTAGATTCGAGGAGAAAAGACAGACGGGCTAGCACGAGACGCTCAAAGAGTTTCGAGATACAAGATGTAAGGCAGATAGGACGAAACGAAGACGGAGCGTCTTTGGGTTTGCCAGATTTGTGCACCGGGTAGATGGTGGAAGATTTCCAGGCGGAGGGAAAGGAGTGGGTGGACCAAGAGAGTTTGAAGATAAACAAAAGAAAAGCAAGGGCAGAAGGAGGAAGATTTTGGAGGAGAGGGTACGAGACGTGGTCAGGACCGGCTGCAGTCGACGAGGAGAGAGAACTAATAGCTGTGGTGAGCTCCGACAGGCTAAAAGGAGAGCAAAAGGATGGGCAGGTACAGGTAGAGGAGCGGAGCTCACGAAGGAAGCGGCGGCTTTCAGGACGGCGATTAGAAGGAAGGGATCTAGAGAAGTGGCTCTTGAGAAAAGAAGCGTAACGGGTGGCTGTAGCCTTCCGTGTTTCCTTCCGTGTAGCAGAGCTACACCCGGGAAATGTTGGATCAGAACTGGAGGATTTGGGAGTACCAGCTACTGAGCGGAGGAGGGAGAAGACCTTACGGGGGTTGGAGGAAAGGCGAAGATTGGACGCTGTCCGTTGCCAAGCATCAGCTTTCGCTTTAGCAATGGCTCTGGAGGCGGAACGGGATGCAGAAACATAAGCCTGACGATCCGCTTCACTTCGATGGGCCCGTCTGAATGCCTTGCGGCGAGCATGGACGAGCTGATCTAGTTCCGCGGACCACCAAGCTTTCGGGGACTGGCGGGTACGACCGAAAGGAATTGAAGATTTTGCCGCTTCGAGGATGATAGAGGAGAAAGAAGCAGCGGCTTTAGTAAGAGTAAGAGAAGAGTACGAGTCAGAGTCGGGACAATGAGAAGTTACATGAGTCCTGTAGTCATCCCAGCGAGCCTTTTTAAAGTTGTAAGAGGGTTTGCGCTCGTTGGGAGAATAGTGTGGGGAGAGAGGAATCTTAATAGAGATGGGGAGGTGGTCAGATCCAAGATCAGAAAGGACGGACCAGCCACATCTAGGAGCAAGAGACGAAGGTACCAGACTGAGGTCTGGGGAGGTACGCCATCCAGAAGACTGCTGCAAGAGAGTGGGAGTATCAGGGTCATTAAGTGATTCAAGATCTGAAGCGAGAAGCCAAGAGTAGATTTCGGAGCCGAGAGAGTTAGGATGGCCCCGAGAATCCCAGGAGGGGTGGTGTGCATTAAGATCCCCAAAGATGAAGGTGGACGGGGAAGAGGGGAATGAGGAAGGAGAGAAGGTACGGCGCGAGCGGGCCTAAGTAGGGGTGGAGCTAGCTGGGGGGACGTAGGCATTAAGTAAAGAGATAGTGTTGGAGCGGAGGTGTACGTGAATGCCAAGGAAGCTACAATGAGAATTAGACGAAGCGAGCGAGGGGATGGACCAAGGAGAATGTACAAGACCATCCCGGACCAGAGTCATCACGCCTCCACCACTGCCGCGGCGGGGCTGAATCGTCCGATCCTGGCGGTAGCACTTATATCCAGGAATACGAAAAGTAGTTGATGGGAGAAGTTTCGTTTCCTGGATAAGAATGATGTCGTAAGGATTTGAAGATAGAAAGTGAGTGAGTGAGTGAGGGTGGCGAGGTGAAGGACCAGGATTGGGATGGATTCCTGCCATGAGGAGCAGGAGAAGAATGAGTAGACGAGGGAGAGGAGATGAAAGAAAGTTGCCGTAAAGATATATACAGAAGAAGACAACTATTTCTCCACGACCAACGGAGAAATAGAGTGGCAAAAACCCGAAGGAGGCAGCGCGCCAACAGACGGCCACTCGGGGAAGTGTCCCCCATTTCGACCCGATCCGAGGAACGGGGCGGGTACCACCACAAGGAGGCGGAAGGACATTGGTACCCTTCATTGGGCGGAAGGACATTGGCGGAAGGGGCCTTCTGCCACTGCAGCTCTGGTGTTGGCAGTTTGATGTCTTATTCTTATTGCCTTTTCTCAGTGGCTGTACTAAGTTGATGTTGCGGTGGATCCTGACAGCCGAATCTTAGCTGTTAGGATATGCAACAAAGCTCTTTGAGCTTCCTCCCGTATTGCATATCTGGCTATGCTTTACCAAAGTCCCCTCAGCGATGGCCGCCGCCCCTCTTCAGAGGTAAGGTGTGGGGTGGGAAATTAGGGTTGCTTCCGCCCCCGGTCAATGCTGTTTACCCATTGTGAATAGCTTTGGCACGGGTATGCTAGCACCCCGGTGGATACGGAATGGCCATCTCCTCCCCGGGGCACTCCTCGCCAGCAGTAGGCATTAATTTGCTTACTGGGTGTGTCGCGATACGAAGCCTCCTATCCGCTGGACGGAGCCGGGTAAAACAACAACAACAGCAATAACCTGAATCCACTGCAACGCCTATGATACCATTTGTTGCAATGCTGGCATAGTATGGAATTGTTCCCAACTCCTCCACCTCAGACACCACACGGCAATCTTCTCGATTGAGCCGGAGAAATTTCTTTATCGCCACTGATCAACAACTTCGTCTTCTGAATGTTGTCTGTAAGACCTTTGGTTTCCATGTCTTTCTTCCAATTCTTAAACATTTCTACCACTTCTTCCCTGCTTTCTTCAGTCAGAACTAAATCGTCTGCGTACAGCAGCTCCATTAAACCGCCTATCCTACGATCTTTTTTAACTTCTTCCATCACAGTGATGAAAAAAAGAGGACTGAGCACAGACCCCTGATGTACCACGACACCGATGTTGAAATCATCTGATCCATCTCCTGCGACACACACCCTCGACGTGGTATTCGCATATAGCGACATATACGAAGCTTTCCGTAAAGTTCTATCGCCTGCGGGTCCACCTAATTGTGGTTCAAGGGACTCGATCGAATGCCTTCTGGAGATCGATAGAGATATAAAATAGCTTCTTATTTTCGATGTTTTTCTCTTGAAGTCCTCTGATTGCGAAGATTGCGTCCGTGCATGATTTACCAGGACGGTATGCAAACTGCCGCTCTCCAAAGTTAAGCAGTTTTCTTGACCTCTTATTTAATCTTATTTTTTAACGTCTTATTAATCTCTCTATAATCTTCTCGAAAATCTTCATTCCGTGTTCTACAGGGTCCGCTAAAAGATCGAATATGCAGAACAAAAGCATGTCGCAACACATCGTGTATTGAGACAGTGAGAGATGTTGCCAGAAGTCTTCTCAAATCTGCGGAGCGACGTTCAATAGAGCTTCAGATATGTGAAACATCTTCAAGAAAAATCTTAAATGATGACCTGTCTTGCTATCCATGTAAAGTACAGACAGTACAGAACGTCTCTCTAGGTGACTTTGAAGCGGCATTACACTATGCGAGGCGTTTTGTTGAGTTTTTGGTGGAGAATAGTGTTTCTAAAAAAACCGGTTTTCCAAGAAACCGGTTTTTCGGATTTTTTATTCTAACTATCCGGAAACCGGTTTTAAAACCGGTTTTCAGTTAAATGTGCTCTACCTATAAGATGCGCTCATAATATGTACGGTAGGCATATATAGTAGGACCTAGCACTAAGCTATAACCTACAAATTAGGGCTGCTGAGTTTGTGCTGAGTATTGTGCTTCAGAGTTTGTAAATTCAGTAATGAATAATCCCTGAATTGATGTAATCATAATACCAGTTACAAAAGATAATGATGGATTAATTTAGAGTCCTTAGCATTTACTTCTATTAATAAGCATGTCATTTTTACCTGTAAAATGGAACTGGGATCAAAAGTTCCCACTGGATCGAGACCTACGTTTTTTTGGAAAGAAGTTAAAGAACCTATATCATGAATGATAGGGTACTTGATGAGAGATGTTTTGATATGATACTAAAAGGCCAGTCTTGAAAACTTATCTTTCATCCTGTGATAGGCTGTCCTATGAGCGATGAAAGCGTAAGAAATTCGTAGCTAGGAAACGTAGGATTCGCATTAGTGGGTTCGATAACTTAATTTCTAATTTCGAAGTTAGAAAGCATACGAATTAAGGCCTACATTCAACGATATATGCTATATATAAGCGTCTATTCTATTGTAGCCTTACGGTTAATTAGGCAAATACATCTTTAGAAGTAGGCCTACCACGGATACTTTAGTTTTGGTATGATTAGCTCATAGAAAATGTTTTAGGTATCAGAGCTACATAGGGCCTACAAGTATAGTCTGTTTATTTAAATTCGCCAATAAGTGAATTATTAGTCAGGATCGGTTTACTTCTAAGCCTACTTACTGTTTTACTAATGGATTAGAAAGGATTACTATATTTCGTATTAAATTGTAGCCTAGTACGTTATTAGATTCTAACTGCATAGGCCTTATATACAGTATATATATATACGAGTATACGCGTATTTATATATCGGACGGCAGCATGCAAAACGAGATGGTGAGTGATGAAATTTCATAACGAGAGATGGTCTTTGAAAAAACAATTTAACAATGAGACTAGAACAATTTATAACAATGAGAACTGCTAACAATATTTTCACTATTGGATTAGTCAGAGTAGTATCCCTTAAGAAACTGTAAGGTGTCAATAGTTTTGTCACCAAGACGATTTCGTATTTTTGATACGAAATTTCCGCTCGTTGAAAAGGATCGCTCCACCTCCACTGTTGTGGGAGACACGGTCTCCAGAGCGTCTTTTACCAAACGCAAGCTTTCTGGAAGTTTCTTTGTCGCTTCGAATAGATTCATTTCTTTTCTTAGTGGACTCAGTGAAGTAGAACAGATTGGTGTCGACGATGATGTTGCCTCCATAATTGAACGACTTGGCACATCATGTAATTGAGGTGTCTGTCCTTTGTTGTCAGAATTGTTTTTGTCGGAATCATTATTATCGGATATTTGGAGTTCTACTTCTTCGTCACTCGCAAACAGTCTGGTCCATATCTTCTTTATAGAATTTTCTATTTTGGATCGACTCGGCATTGATTCGAATGCAAAATCGGTCGGTTGGTGAGAGCAGTCTGGACGAGTAAGATACTTCAAAAGGTTTGTTAGTTCATGGTTTCGTCTTTCGGTGATATATTTCTCCAGTTCCTGGTATAGTGCTGTTGCTAATGTACCTGACACTGTACCATTGCGAACCTGATTCAACATGAATTTGTTGACACCCTCGGCTGAGAGCAGTGTTGTGTCTTGCCTTCCCAGAGCTTCGATACCCATCTTCACAGGTTCAAGTAACGAGATCAGACTTTGGAGAAGATTCCAATCATTTTCTGTAAACGATGCAGGAAAATCCGAAAGATCCACAGATGATTTAATCAGACAGTTCTTTAGCTACACAAATCTTGTTATCATCGCGAGTAGGCTATTCCAACGCGTCTTAACGTCGATAAGAAGAGAAAGTTCATTACCAAACTCTTGTGTAACGTACTTTTGAAGAATTTCGTTTTTCAATGGAGATTTCCTGAAGTATCTACAGACGCGTCGCACCTTCACAATAACAGGTAGAACTGTTTCGTTTAGATGAACTTGTTCCGACGTGTTATCAATGTCGTTATCGGTAAATTCACTTTCGCTGTCACAGTCACTATTCTCGTCTTCAGTTGTTGAGCTGGCTTCGTTTCCAACAGTTTCGCGATAGAGGATGTTGCAAACGGCAAGGTGGATGCCATGGGGAAAACATACTTGATGATGACAAGGAAGCATATCCGCTCCCATTTTCTTCATGGCACTGGCACCATCCGATACAACAGCAACAGCATGATTCTCAACACAAAGGCCAAACTCGTTCAGTTTTTCGTTGAAAAACTTGTGATTTGTCTGCTGTCAATCTCCCATGGAGTGGAATCATTCCAAGGCGATGAAGCTTCTGGCCATCATTACACGTGACTGACATGTAGCGACATTGTCGACAAGAAGTCCACTCATCGAGCATGAATGAAAATCGACGACCATTTTCTATCATTACTCTGAATTCTTCAGCTAACTGTTCTTTAAGTTTATCTGCATGATCGTTCAAAATACGTGTCACCGTGGATGGATGTTTTGGTAAAGTCAACCCACGCTCGCGAAATGCAGTCTGAATAAATTCCGAGTGACCAACTGCATTCATGGAGAAACCGTCTATTGCAATAAGCTTCGTGAAGATAACGTCGATTGAATTTTCTTCTTTCACGAAGTTATATATCGATGATTGTTGTAAGCGAGGTTTCTTGATGGCAACGGCTGAAACACTATCCGACGATTCAGTTTCTGTTTCGGTCAGATTTACAGAAGATGTGATGCCATGAACTTGACGCAAGTGATTATGAAGACTACTCGTAGAACCACCGCGGAAGCTTAGGTTGCGCCCACAACGATTACATTGTGCTTGCGACGACGACAACAATTTATCAAAATGATTCCACACAGTCGACTTACGGGTGCGATTCGATGAAGGTTTGCTCATGGTTCAACTACGAGTGCGTGATCTACTAGTCAGAGTGTTGGTGCAAGCTTTTTTTGAAAGCGTCATTATCGATGCGCTTGTGTTGACGTCATCATCATTACTAAGATGAGGAAGATTGACTGTGTGATTGGTCCTCACTCCTCACTTCACTGTCAGTCTGTCAGGGACGCTCACGGACAAGTATATTGTTGAATTGTTCGAGGTCATACTACCGCTCTCTAGTTGGGAAGATTCCTGTCAGTAGATAAGCAAAATACACGTGGAAGACGCTGAATAGTAATGCTGCACTGACTCTGACTACTGTGAGAGACTGCTGTTTAATGATCGAATGATAAGCAAGTATTACAGTAAAGTTTCTGATTGACTGAGCATTCAACAAAGCTGTCTGCAAAAACCGGTTTCTGAATCCTTAAAAACCGGTTTTCGAATACTAAAAAATATCCGGTATCCGGTTTTTCGGTATCCGGTTTTGAAAACACTAGTGGAGAAGACAATCTCACTTCGCTGATAATTCTCATACGATGACGAAAATCATCCCAGCAGCTATTCATAATAGAATATAATGCTTACTAATTCAAATTATTAATTGAAGTAGTCCTAATGAGGACTGATGGCGTTCTCCAATCCGCAAGTGTACAGATGCAATGCTATTGTAACCATTGGATTAATCAGTTCTTAAAGAACTCAATGGAGCTTTCTCGTGGCAACGAATTAAAATTGATCAGCTTTGGCCCAATATCTGGTAAAAGTGGAAATCTTCAGATTTGTAACACTACTCATTCTTACTGTTAATATACTAATACCATAGATTCCAAACACTGCCGTATACACGTTCAAAACAGACGTCTAATATACTGTACCGACTACAGATGCTGATAGTTGAAATAGAATAGGACAATGGTCACCCTAGGCTAAGGAAATTAAAAATGGATATTATAAAACAACAGGAAACCGATGAATAAAAATTGGAAAAGTGGAGGTAAAATATGGAACTACAACGATGCTACTACACTGATTACAAGTGAACTATATCTGACACTACACGAAGTGGATAATGGTAAGAGTGGATAACTGGAAAGTGGATAATGGAGGTAAACAATAGAACTACAATGACACTACACCGAAAGCAATGAAATTATACACACTATACCTAAGACTAAATATGGAAAATACTATTTCTTCACTTGAATTTGTTATCACCAGTTTCTTAATCCGTCTATAATACTTCATGTTATCCCACATTTTTTCATTTGTTCTTCATTTGAAATACAATACATCGATCACTACTTCAGCTACCGATTAAGGGATATAAAACATAATACTGCAGTCCGTCAGTCATCAGCAGGTACTCGTCTAGTTGTGTTTCGACCCCTAACCTGAACACTCAAACCCAGACGAGCGGGGTCCCACACATAGTGGCTGACAAAATACTGAATAGGTAATGATATGTCTTGAAAGATATGCCACAAAGATAAGTCAGACATCATTCAAATGTTACGTTTCCCACATGTAAACTGATCCTGTCATTAAATTTATGCCATCAATAAATCCTTTTTGCTTTTTTTCAATCCGCACATGTAAACAAATCCTGTACATCAATCTTTGCCTTTTCGATTCCCACAAGTAAACAGATCCTGTTCATCCTCGAATCCCATAAACATGTAATCGATGTGTGATAAATATGTAATCTGCCTTTACACAAACTTCGCCTCATACATCAACACTTAACAATGGGAGTTCTCTCAGCTCCCGTAACCGCGCTAAGCGCTCTGCATTCACTCTTCACCGCCCCCCCCCCCCCAATGACAGACGAAGCACATTTCAATTTGCGTGGATTTGTGAATAAGCTTTAGTAAGATTTGTGAATTATCGCCTTTGGTCAACAGAAAACCCTCAAGTGATTCACCAGCGACCCCTACATCTAGAGAAAATTTTTTCTGAAGACGATAATGGAAAAGCAGTCACAATAGACCATTAGAAGTACTGGGAAATTATAGGGTCGAATTTGATACCAATAGTCAAGACATTGCCAACTCAAGCTGCTTTGTGGTTTCAACAAGAAGGTGCCTAGCGTCACATTGCTAATGAGACATCGGAATTTTTACAGGAAGCTTTTGAACATCACATCAAATCAGATATCCTCAGATTTGTGACCTTTCTCCACCTCTTCTTCTTATGTTCCCAATAAGTTTCTGAATAATAACCACCGAGTTTCTGAAATAATAGCTTCTCTCCGAGTGTCAGCCAACGTGTTATCTCTGTTTTTTTGCTTATTACTCGGGACTGTGTAAAAATCTTCATATAATCGTGATCCTCTCGATTACATAAATCCATTGGTCCACATTTCATAAATCGTCGACGAATATTCATCACATTATTCTTCATTTTACTTCTCCCTACTGATTTGTGTTCATTTGTCCCTTGCTTCACTATTTCTGCCGCACGCAAGGGTAGTGACGTCACGAAGATACTACGCATGTGTTCTGGTTGTGAAATGGTGATTGATAATGATTCGATTTTTAATTAATGGTTGAGGAAGAGCCAAGGTCTAAACAATGTTGTACTTTAATTAAGATAACAATTAATTTCGGTTGCTATTCGGCAACCATCATCAGATAGAAGGAATTAAACATAGACGCAAAAGTCATGAATTCAAATTGCACATTAAAATAGGAAATAAGGGAGTAGACAAGAAATCTAGTGTAAAGTAAAAACTATGTTAACAAACTTCAGTAGGGAATAGGAGGAATAGAAATATGCAGCAGATAGTACTGGGCTACATCTTACCAATAGAATTCTATTACCAATTCTTAGTTCCTATATTAATGTGAAATTTGAATTCATGACTTTTGCGTCTATGTTTAATTCCTTCTATCTGATGATGGTTGCCGAATAGCAACCGAAATTAATTATATCTTAATTAAAGTACAACATCGTTTAGACCTTGGCTCTTCCTCAACCATTAAATAAAAATCAGGTATGAGAATCTTCCGGGTTTTCCGGGTTTTTGGCGCTGAAAAGACCATTCTCGTAATTCACCTAAATATGCAATAAAAAAGTATACCCCCTCCGAAAGTTAGACTATTTAAAAAACGTCCATTTTTTCGCCCTAGCCAACTATTTTTCTTACATTAGATTATGCCAAATATCAATAAAAAGGTCACAAAAATTTCAAGACCAGACCCCCTTCGCAAACTTGCTCGCTCGTTCCGGGTTTTTATTTGCCCTCAATCTCATGCCTGAAAAATATATGACTAGCCAAGACATCTTCAATCAATGATTCGATTGCTTGCAGCCTTTGCAAGAAGAGCTTTCATGCAAAGAGTGTGCCGGTATTCCAGCAAATGTTATGAAATTTGTCATCGCCAGTGATAACATTACCTATTTATGTAACTCTTTTAAAGCGACAAGTCTATCCGACACGTATAACCGACTTTCTGTTATTGAACAGGAGATCGCATCCCTCAGAGAACAATTGAAAATCCAGGTAAATTCTAATATTGGACAGATTGTTAATCAAGCCACCAGTGAACATGAACAACGCGTCGAGAAGCAATGTAACGTCATGATATTTGTAACGTCTTTGTGAATCGTCGCTTTCTGAAATCGAGCACGATAAGGATATTACTGATGATCTGCGTATTGAAATGGATATCGACAAAGAACAGGTTTCCTCTTACCAAACTGTTGGTGTGAAGAAAGATCATGCCAAAAGGCCCAGAACAATGCGTATACGATTTAAAACGGTGGAGGATAAACAGCGTTGTCTGTACAATTCAAAGAAGCTGAGGAATAGTAAGAATATGGTTGAGTCTTTCTCCGTCCAGATCTCACACGTGTTCAACAAGAGGAAAACAAGCGCTTAATTGAAGAGCTGAATTCAAGAAGAAATGATGGAGAAAATGTCATGATGCGTCAGGGAAGAATTGTTCATGGACGTTCTCAGCAGCGTGATTGACAGAGACTTCTTCAATCTATTTGTTTGACTAATGCGAGGTCCATAATAATCAATAAAACTGACGAACTTTTTCTGCATTTATTTTCTGACTTTTCGAGTGATTTCGTTTGCTTAACTGAAAGCTGGTTGAATGAAGGCGTCCCAAACTTTGTTATTAATTTACAAGGATACTGTGTTTATCGTGCGGATGGTCCCTTAAATCGACGTGGTGGAGGAATCTGTGCGTGGATTAAGTGCGATTTTTCTGCTGACGTTATCCTGAACGCTTCTGAGAATTCCGACGTTGAAATATTGTTGCTGAGAGTGACTCACAAACTCTCAAACAATTCTTGTTTGCTGTTGATTCTGCATTTCCCACACGGACAGACTATGAACACAGCTGCCAAGCAAGTTACTTTCAACTCCAGCGGCCCTGACATGATAAATAGTTGGACTCTGAAGAAGTATGCTTATGAACTTGCTTCTTCATTATTCTGCATCTTTAATCGTTGCTTGAATGAATCGTACTTCCCACGTGTTTGAAGAATGGCCGACACTGTCCCCATCCCAAAAGGTTACTCTGAATACAGACCTATTTCCATTCTACGATGTGCTAGCAAAGTCCTGGAGAAACTTTTTCTTAAAATGGTGCTCCTGCCATCTGTCCGATCGTTGATGAGCCCTTTCCAATTTTGTTTTCTTCCGTCTGGTTTTGGCGGATGTTGTAACGTTCTGACCTACATTCGACTGGCTACTCTTAAACACATCGCGCAAACTGGAGGATACTGCCGGATGTTTGATTTTTCAAAGGCCTTCGATCGCGCTGGTCATAATGTTATTATATCCACTGTGCAAACCAAATTTGGATGCCATGAAGGCATCATTCACTTTTTGAAGTGCTTTCTGTTAAGTAGACGCCAACGCGTGGTCTCAACTCAGAAATTCCGAAAGACTGGAGAGATGTAACTAGTGGTATGCCTCAAGGATCAGCTCTTGAGCCGTTGTTATTCGCTCTTCTCGTCAACGACTTTCCTATTCTTTCCACCAATTCTAAATTACTTGTGTATGCTGATGACAAACCATTATTCATTTCGTTGACAATGATAATCGCGATGCCTTGTAATCAGATATCGATCGTTTCGTGACATGGCTGCTGACAAAGATCTAACCATCAATGCCGAAAAGTGCAAAGCTATCACCATCAACCGATCCAACATCTCCCCGTCTCCTGTCACTATGGCAGTGCTCTCAACAGTGAAATCTCCGATGCCAAGCTCCTTGGTATTGTTCTTCAATGCAATACCAAGTGGACTCTTCAGACTGACATATGATCACCAAGACAAACAGAAACATGTTCCTGGTTAAATCATTGTGGTCTTTCGGGGCTGCTGCGCACATCATTTGGAAAGCATACATTTCCTATGTTTTCTCCGTCCTCGTCTACTGCTAGCCGACCCTCTGTGACCTCCCTACTTCCGCCATGGCCAAGATACTGAACATTGAAGAGCTTGCAAATGGGCCATTTCTTTCTCCCCGGCATCAGTGCATCAACGTCTTGATAATATTTGTGTGAAATTCTTAAAGAAAGTCGCTCATAATCCTGTCTCCCATCCTCTCGTACCATTTTTCATGTTCCGCAAACCCCTTGATTCTCTAAGACATACCCGTGGACTCTTACCACCTCGTAAAATTCGACAATCTTATTATAGCAATACCATTGCTCGCTTCTCCTCGCTGATCTGATTATTGTATTCTCTCTGTATGGTTTGAAAATTTCTATTGTAACCTAGTACTGCTCTGTATTAGGAAATAAAGTTGATTATTATTATTATTGTCATCATCATGCACCAAGGTGCTTTACTCCATTCTTTTGGACAATCTTGTGTCTACAGTATGTGTTGGAATATGGCGTGTAATTCTTTGATAGCAGATTCGCCGGCCTGTTTCAGCATCTCTGTCGTCACATCCGAGGGGCCTGGTGCTTTGCTGCTCTTTGTACTCATCATAGCATCCCTCACTTCCTCTGAAAAATTTTTTCAATGGGACCTTCAACGGGAGGAACTTCATCCAGATCGATGTCGTCTTCTTCATTTGATATCTTGCCAAAGTAACATCTCCAAGCCTTTCTTACTTCCGTTTCTTTCACTTCGATTGTCACGTTTTCGACTCCGATGTAGTGGGTGCCTTGAAGGTCAGTTCGATCTTTCTTCATCTGATGCACAATTCGAAACATTCCATTTCTCCCTTCTGGAGTCGCCAATCCCTCACTCCATTTGCACCACGCATTTTTCTTTTGAAACAGCAACACAACGTCTTGTTTCGCGTTTCTTTTTACAATATGCATGGAGATCGACCTCTTTCCTTGATCTTTGACATATTTTGAAGACATTTTTTTCTCTTTAATTGATTTTTGCACCGTTTCATTCCCCCACCAGGTCTCCCTCTCTGCCTCTTTGACCCTTCGTTACACCACAAACTTCGGCACCAACTCTCGACAAGGGGTCTCCAACTACCATCTCCATTTTCGATAGACTTGGTGACTTCTTTCTCATCGAATCTTCTTTTTTTTTGCTTCATCTTTCAGCTTCCATAGTTTGATTTTCTTCCTAAAAACTCGTTTACTGATGGTAAAGCCTATGATTCGAATCTCAGCCCTCACCATCCTTTGTTGACTCATGCAAGCTTCTCCAGTAATCGTAGTAGTAGTAGTAATAATAGTATAGTATTGAAGATCCACTTGCGTCTTTTGAACATTCACTTGCATCCAATGCTGAGAAGGCGTCAATCACTAGCTGTGACCTGATTGGCTGATTGCCCACGCAGCTCGTTCAATGAGAACAATTAAAGCGACGAATCCTTGCTTAGACATTGATGGTTTACTAGAAAAAGTCTTTATTAGACATGTCATTAAGTTCATATGTGCTACAATTAAACAGATGCTAGGCTAAAAATCTAAACAATCAGTGTCATGTCAACGGACTACGAAATTATGTCAGACTTCGCGAAGCAGCGAGGAAAGAAGGATAAGCAATGCTGCTCCCAATTCGTGCACTTTTCAGCTGTGATCACTGGGATTGCACTTTCTCCAACACTGACCAACAGATGACGTCGCCATTGACAAAGATTAATGCCTCTTTCACGGGCCACGTTTGCGTCAGAAAACTCGACTTGACGCTCGGCGAGATCATGTTTTACCTTCCACTTCCATGCAGAAAAAGAATTTTCCACAGGCGTCAAAAAAAGGTGAATACGGAGGCAAATATTTCACAATGTGAGTTTCTGACACTGGAGGAAGACTTCGGTGACAGGTGGCATTATCAAGAATGAAGATCGCCTGGTTTTCACATCCAACTCGAGAAACCAACTCGTTGAAGAAAGACGTAAAAACAGATTTTGACGTGCCTCCAACATGAAATTGATACTGTTCAACACCATTCTGTGGCGAAACCGCCATGAGCAAAGTAACATTTTGCCCTCGTTGACCGTTGACTACACGAACTGCTCGATGCCCTATCAGTGCACGCCCTCGGGTTCGTTGAGTGTGAACATTGTACCCGGTCTCGTCGATGTAGATGCGTCGACCGTAGTTTAGTGCTGTTTCCATAAACCATGTAGCGTAACTGAGTCTTTGGTTCTTCACATCCTCCCTGTTTCTGTCAGCAGGACAAACTTCAAGTTTTTTCAGAGTAAAAAACATGCCTGAAGATAGCCTCCGGTGGTGGCTGAAAGGCCTCGCTGTTCCAATAAACGAAGAAAATAAACATCTCTCGCTTTTGGGCTTTCCTCAAAACTAGTATAAAAACATGTCTTTACACACTCTTCTGAGATGTTGATCGGAAATCGATGGCTTCAAAGGAAGGCGAATGCGCAATTGCAAATTCAAATTGCGGATCGAAATTGCCGGGTTCCCTGATAGAACATCTCGAGCCGCTTCCTTCATTTCTTCGTCCACCTTTCTTGAAGTTGCTCCACCAGCTCGCCCTTCAACTATGTTCTCCGGATCTTCCTGAGCCATTGCCCTTGCCACAATACTCCGAGCCGTTTTTCTATTTATATTCAATTGGTCGGCGAGGAGAAGGTAATCTTCTAAATTAAGATGGCATCTAACAAGTCTGATCTTTTCCTGAACACTTATCTTCCCGCGCGGCATCTCACTATCAATTCTCACTTATCAGTGAATCATTCATTTCATTTATCTGCTTATTCAGAGGTGATTCAAAGCGCAATCGTTACCATTCTGCGCCATCCCATCATCACTATTCGACATCTGATCGGATTGTCTTACATTGTTCATTGTCACTTAGAGCTTATTCAATGACAGCGACTTTCACTTCAGCAGCCAATAGAAACATCGATAATTACCCAGGCAAACCAATCAATTTGCCGAGATGCAAGTCAATGTTCATGATCTCTTATTCAGTCTTCAATACTATAGCATACGTTGAAATAAAGCGCTGTGAGCGCGGCTCTCTCTCTCTCTTTTGCAGGGTCTTTCTGTAACATCTTTATGAATTTCTGGGAGAATAGCGCTATCGCTGCCTTCCCTCTAAAACCACTGGTATGGGTCAGGTACCAAGACGATATTTTTGCAGGGGCGTCGGAACGATTTTTTACTAGGGGTAGCAATTTTTTTTCATGGACAACCCTTCGATTTTTAGTAGGCCTATATTCAAGCACCATCGCCCGAATATTTCAGATTTAGTGAGGCTAACAAGACTAATTTTATTCACATGGGCGCACAGTAGACTTGTGACATAATTCTCATGCATGTATATGTACTACACGTATCATTTGTGGGATGAGAGAGAGAGAGAGAGATCAAATTTATTTTAGGTTATTGGTATCATATTGGGTTATCAGTTATTTTAGGTCATTGGTAATAAATGGGAACCATGCTGGTGCAGCATATTCGAAAAGGCTGCGGATGTGGCTTCGATATAGACGGAGAAGTCCAGTATGGTTTCCACCGAAACGTCGTAGGGTCCGCAACCAAAAGATACGTTGACATGCCGTTCGCTTACAGCTCATGATGTGTTCTCGGAATGTAAGCCGAGCATCCGTAGTCACTCCAAGAAGTTTGATAGAATGCACCTGCGCGACTGGCGAACCATCGATAAGGATTGGCGAAGGTTTTTCATATGCTTTTTTCGAGCTTACTATCAGTTCAACTGTTTTGGTGGAGCTAATCTGCATATTATTTGAGTCACACCAATGTTGCAAATGATCAATGGAGCCTTGAGCCCTGACTTTCATATCATTAGTGTTTTTGCAAGAAGAGGCGATCGAAATGGTGATATCGTCAGCGTAGATGTCATGGTCTTCTGAGAGGTTCAGATCACTTATGTATGTCAGCCACAACCACGGCCCAAGTACAGAGCCTTGGGGAACACTGCCAGTAATGTCATAGCAGTTTGATAAGACTGAATTGAGACGGACGGATTGCGCTCTACCATTCAGGAAGCTTTGTGTAAGATTAATGAGACTGGGGTCGATGTGTTGGTCTACTTGCTTTTGTAGGAGAATCGCCGGCCGAAGCTTGTCGAAAGCTTTTGTCATATCGACCATCACTGCTCGAATGTATGGGGATCCCTGGTCTAGCGATAGCGTCCATTTGTCAAAGATTGAAATAAGAGCATTGGTTGTACTGCCATCGTTGATGTAAGCATGTTGGTTAGGTAGCTCTAGTTGATTCTTGTATTGTTTGCAGATTATTCTTTCGCAGATCTTTGATATTGTGTCAAGTAGAGTGATAGGACGATAATGTTGAGGCATAGATGGAGATCTCAACTTCGGAATCGGACGTACTATGGCTGATTTCCATACCTCTGGAAAGTGGAGGTCACTGAATATGTGATTGATGATGCAAGCTATCGGTTCCAAGATTTGCTCTCTTCCGTGTTTCAGCAACCAGTTCGGGACGCCAGAAGGTCCTGCTGCCGTGTGCTCTTTGATTGAACCTAGAAGCTCGAGAATCACTTTATCTTCAGGAGGAGGGAAGAAAGTACCTGAAGGAAGGAATATTTCAGGTTCGTCTGTAGCTTTCATATTAGTAATTGACGTAAAAAATTTGCAAAGTTTATTGGAAGCTGCTGCGTTACTGAGCCATTCACTGTCGAGAAGCAGAGAAGTCGGAGTTGCAGTAGAAGCGGGGTGCCGGTTGGTGAGAAACTTGACATTAGACCACCATTGCTTAGGGCTAAGTTCTTGGTTAAGCCTATCATTGACAAACATTTGCTTCTTAGTAGCGATACGAAGATTGATTATTCTGTCAAAGAAAGCGACTTTCTCAATTTTGTTTTGACGATAGGCTTTTGTTTTGGCCCGGCGTCATTTGCATACCGTGCGGTCTATCCATGGTGGATTTCGACGATGCATAACGTGGATATGAGTTGAAGAAGAGTTTATCACTTCGATTAAGATTTCATTGAAAATTTTGATTTTTTCGTTGAGATCAGGTTCCGCTATGACACCAGACCATTCCACATCGTTTAATTTGTTCAGGGCTTCAGGAACGTTTGTGCGAAGTTTCGACGTGGTTGACGGACGTCGTCTGTGGGTCTGAGCGTTTCTCATCAAACCAATACAAGCATGGTCACCATTTGCAATAGGGCTTAACTTCTTTACGGACCAGGTGTCAAGGGAAAAGTTCGTGAAGACATGGTCCAAGTACGCGTTGTCTCTGGTTGGAAAGTTAACGATCTGAGACACCCCGAATGTGTCTGAAAGTTCTGAGCAGTCCATGGAGTTAAAGTCACCGAGGATGATAATTTGCGCGGATGGGGAAGCGTTCAAAGATGTTGCCACTTCTTCGTAGAAGTAGTCTTGAGTGAGTGAGACATTGGCGTTCGGTGGATGATAGACAACAGATAGGATTATGTCTGGAGAAGAAACGTAAGATAACGCAATTGTAAGTATCGATATCGTGTTTGTTGCGAGTTCACTCAACACTGTGAAATTCATGTCAGATAATACGTAGAAGCAGCATCCACCACCGAGGCGATCCCGACGATCACTTCTTACCACACTATAGCCAGGAATGGAAATAGCTGTGTCGTCAATGTCATCAGTGAACCATGTTTCTGTTACCGCAATGATGTCGGCTCGATTTACTAATGCAACTCAAAATGATGATGTAACTCAAAAGTCAAAAGTAAGAAATCAAAGAGTATATTTCACTCAAACTCATAAAAACTACGCGCATGCACGTGTGTAGGCTGCATGTACTGCAATCAATGTAACAAATTTATAAACATGAGTATGTATGGTGAGTATGGCAATGAATCGTCTGAACGACACTATTACGATGAAAACTGTTTCCAAAAGTGTTAGATGTGCTGAAATTCAATGATTAATCCAGCTATACTGACATTTCTATCTAAACTTCATTTTGTGAAGGTAGGTCTACTAAGGCAACATTTGATGAAAATAATTCTGAGCTTTCAAAGAACTACTAAGTACCCAGCCGCCACTATACTGCATAGCATTTAGTAATGTCAACCTATACGATGTAAACAATGTCAGCCTATTAAATACAAATGTGTCTCAAAATTTTCCCATTCATAAAAATTGTAAACCTATTTTTGAGAGACGTCACAAAGCTGCTTGACTACTTACAAATATCCGATGGTTCGGTTTTGACGTGACATGTAGGTACAATTTATGGCAACTGCTACTTCACTTTCTGCTGGTCAATGCAAAACCAGGTCGACACATCGATACACTTCGGCCCGACATGATTTTTGATTCTAAAATCTAGTATCATGTAAATGAAGATTATACATGTACATCTTTAGGTCATTACATCTCACCACACATCGTTGCCAAATCGAGCTTTCCTCTCGGGAGTACGGGAAGCAAACTCTCTCATAATAGAGGAAATGCTCAATTCCATGGTCTGATGTTTAGATACTTAATGTACATGAAGAAGAATCAAGTGAGTTAGGCGTGATTGAATCATAGTACATCGGTAATCAGACTTTAGGCGGCGCAAGGCACTGAATGTCCTTTCAGCAGATGAGGCTGACGCTGGTATGGTGATGATTATCTGAATGAGTTTAATTACCTCCGAAAGCAAAATCCTAACGGCTTTCGGCCGTTTGGCTAAATGCTTCAGCAACGCTGAAGCTTGTGTTGGATCATCCACATTTTCCGTCTTCAAGAAAGACGACAGCATTCGTAGCTGTGCAGCTAAAGACTCTAGATTGAAGTCAGTGTGGTGAACAGGCAAAATTGATTTCAACTCATTGACACTTTTGTCTCTTCTATGAAGAACACTTTCGAAATTAGTTAATGTTTCAAAATCTGGCTGATGGAATCGTCTTTTCAGTTCTGCTGTTACCCGATCGATGGCTTCGAAATAAGATACTTTCAGATTCTTATCCGATGAGTCAGTTCTTCGATGCCCGTAAGCTTCGACAGTGTATGTGTATCTCGAAGGTAGTTTTGATGATCGTGTAGTCTCTGATGTAGCTGCGTTGATGCTTGAATCTTTTTTGGTCTTCATCGTCATCATAGCACTTTCTTCAATTTCATTGAACTTGTCGTCACTCCTCATCCCTTCAAGCTCTGTAATCAATATCTCAACAATGCTCTTCACATCAGAGGCTGGAAGTCCTGCCGTCTGGAGCGTCACAGCAACCTCTTCGCATGGCTTCAGGATAGCTACAGCCATTTGAATTCCCACTAGGAATTTTTTCTTCTCCATTTTCCGGACGTGTCCCCGTAAAGTCGACCGAACTTCTGGTCTGGTGCTCCCCTTTGAGATTGAAATCCCCTTTGAAATTGATTTCAACTCATTGACACTTTTGTCTCTTCTATGAAGAACACTTTCGAAATTAGTTAATGTTTCAAAATCTGGCTGATGGAATCGTCTTTTCAGTTCTGCTGTTACCCGATCGATGGCTTCGAAATAAGATACTTTCAGATTCTTATCCGATGAGTCAGTTCTTCGATGCCCGTAAGCTTCGACAGTGTATGTGTATCTCGAAGGTAGTTTTGATGATCGTGTAGTCTCTGATGTAGCTGCGTTGATGCTTGAATCTTTTTTGGTCTTCATCGTCATCATAGCACTTTCTTCAATTTCAATGAACTTGTCGTCACTCCTCATCCCTTCAAGCTCTGTAATCAATATCTCAACAATGCTCTTCACATCAGAGGCTGGAAGTCCTGCCGTCTGGAGCGTCACAGCAACCTCTTCGCATGGCTTCAGGATAGCTACAGCCATTTGAATTCCCACTGGGAATTTTTTCTTCTCCATTTTCCGGACGTGTCCCCGTAAAGTCGACCGAACTTCTGGTCTGGTGCTCCCCTTTGAGGCTATTAGTTCATTAACAGTTGCTTTCACTCTATCAAGGTTGTCCAAAAATCGTTGCATTGCCTTGACTCGAACAACCCATCGAGTAGGACAAACAGCCAGAAGATGCAAGGGTCTTTCCTCGTCGTCTTCAAGAACAGTCTCATACAATGTCCGTCGCTTTGATGATTCTCTTATGATTTTACTTACATCTTTTACGACCAGTAAAACATCGCTGAGCAATGACTTCCTGAACGACAAGATCCAAAGCATGATTGCAACAGTGCACATGCAGGCATTTCGGTTGTATCCTTTTCAAGTTCGCTTGTACCCCATCAAGCCGTCCTGACATATTAGAAGCTCCATCAAAGCAGACTCCTCTGAGATTTCTTGCATCTAGTCCGACTCGGCGAATAACGTCAATGATGCAGTTTGTCAACGACTGTCCTGGTTGATACAGACCAGCAAAGAGCTCTGCAACATCCAAGCTATCCTGAGAGACGTAGCGAAATGTGATGGAAAATTGCTCCTCACCGCCTTTGTCTGTGGTACTGTCCGCTATAAACGAGTAAAATGTTGCTTCATCTTTCATTTTGTTCATTTGAGATCTCTGCAAGGTATGTGTCAGTAGTTCGATTACTTCATTTTGAATGTCTGCGCTGAGCCATTTATCTCTGCGAGAGAGCCATGAATCCAAAACAGGAATATCTGTACGTCTCTCCAGACCCGTAGCTAAGGGGGGCCACGGAGGCGGTGCCCCACCTGCAAAATTTTTCGCCCCCCCTAGAAAATCATGGTGAAGATACGGTTAAATGGACTGGAAACTATAATTTCTGTATTTTTGAAACTATAATTTTTAAGTTAACGAAAATTTATGAAAATTGATGTCTTCACATTTCCGAAAACTACTTTCGTTTTACTTTCGGACTGGAGCTGGATATACACAATGCGATCTATCATCAGAAAATGAAATGAAATCCATTATGTTTGAAGTAGTCGATGTCATCGTGTTTGAGTTCAAGCGTCGGTTCAAAGATAACGAATGGTTGTATGGTGCCACCTCAGCTGCATCAAGAAAGGTGTCGAATTTTTTTCTCGTCATGCTCTCATACCTCTAGAAAAATCGGTATTATCATACCAGATGATTCAGAACTCATGGTTGCGAGAAATCTACTAGAGAGGACGTTGCCGATTGCCGACCATAACGACTACAAAGAAGTTCTCGCTGAAATTTATGAGCAACCTGGGCTCGCCTTTCCCAATGTCTACAAGATGCTGGCAGACGTTTCTACGATCGGCAACAGTACAGCTACTTGTGAAAGTAGTTTTCTACTGAAGCAAGAACTGACACCCCTACGCGACGTTCCATGACACAAGAGCGAAAAGCGAATCTGGTTCTCCTGGGATTTGAAAAGGAGCGAGCTAATTCATTGGATTTGGATGAACTTTTAGTCCTTTTTTCAAAATGACCTCGTAGACTTCAGCTCTTTTGAAAAAAAACTAATTATTGAACAGGAATTGTTTTCTTTTGGCTTTAACATCTGCCTATGCGGTATATGTTGTACATGTACGTAATTGGCATATCAGCAATTACTCAGCACTCATGTATGTGAAGTACGTAGTCTTTATATACTTAAATAATTTCATATTTCAATCTAGTCAGTATCCGTCTTTATTATTTAAAACTATCATGTAAAAGCAGCACATTGTTCATTTTTGTTTTGAAAATTCATCAGAAAGTCGCCCCCCCCCCCTAAGAGCAGCGTCTGGCTACGGGGCTGCGTCTCTCCTTCAGCAACAGCATGAGATTTCCGTCAGATTCTTCGCTACTACCTCTAAGAGGTTGACCTGCAGCAGTCAAATATCGAATTGATCCGACGATCGCAGTCATGGCCTCCCAAGATTGTCTCTGTTGTTTCCTTGTAGCCTGCGAAAGCTGGACATTTGTTGAAGTGGATTTCCGTGCGCTAAGCAACTTCGAGTGGACAAGTAAATGATGATCGCTTTTCTCGTGGTTCGATAAAACGCTGACTGCTTTGCTCCAAGTAGAGAAACCGCTTGCAAGAAAAGCTGCTTCTTTAGGTAGCAGGATAAGCCTAGGTAGATATGCTTTTGTACAGGTGTAGCAGGTAATAGAATCTTACTTTTCATTACAATGAAGCCAGTTATACAATTTGAACCATTTAGCTTGGCAGCGTCGCCCATTACGAATAGGAAAATTGTAATTCTGATCAGGTTGAAATGGCTCATTTGGAAAGTCAATATCTGAGGGGTCGGTTTCAGAGTTTGAGGAGTCTTGAGATGTAGCAGAGGAGCGATTACAGGTCACAGAGATTGAGAGTCTTGCGATGTAGCAGAGGAGCGATTGCAGGTCAAAGAGATTGAGGAGTCTTGCGATGTAGCAGCAGATGAGTTGACTGAAAATTCTTCAGTAGACTGCCTGCAAAAGAATACAAGGAAGGTTATTTCCTATCTGTTTAATGATTGGAGGACCAAAAGTACAGCGTATATTTTGAGGAATCAACTACGGTCTCTAATGGAAAATCTATTATCTCAAATATAGGAATTACAAAATGCTCTGACACGTACAGGTTATTGATTGTGTAATAGGTTCACTTATTTTTAACGATAGCAACCGTTTCCTTCTAATTTTAATTTTTCCTTTTTTTCCTTTTTTGAACGATAGCAAGCGCCAAAGCTATGCTTGCTCTTGACACGATCATGAAGGGTGTGCTTCGCTAGTCTTGGTGATCTTCGTGCCGCGTTAGCATTTCGAGGACTGGGTTCGATTCCCATCTGGCAAGCCATTTTTCATGGCAATGCCAAGAGCAAGGCGTATTGAAATATCATTTCGACCTCGTGAAAGCCAGAGGCATCGAATTATTAAATCACTTACTTTTGTTTCTTTGAGCTCTTCAAGAAGAATTTGTCAAGCGGACCAATTCCTTTTCTTTTCATTTCTCTAATTTACCTGTCAGGAAAAGATGTGAAAGGTCAGAAAAATATTTGATGACAACACGTATGTGCCATAGGGTTGAAAACTACACGGTCCTCTTCGATTTCGACTACAATTATTTTGAAATCAAATTTTTAAATCATAGTCACAACTGCAAATAGGCTACATAAAATGTACATACACACTTAACGCACTGGTATGTGATATGTTTCATTGCAAATTTGCGAATGATAAATGTTGTATTTTTGTCTATATAGCTATGAACTGATAAAAAAATTAAGAAATGTCAATTCACATTCTTTGAACTCATGTATTCCCTACCGCGTGATGCACACTACCAACTCAAATCCATTATGGGAAGTGGTCATTCATCTCTAGAGCTTGCAAAAATCTAGACCCTTCTCGATTTTGGGATTCAAGATGGATAAAACCCGGAACATCAATAGTACACATCTACATATGTATATCTAAATGTTGGCCAATGAAATCATAGCTGAAATACAATCATCTTGATCCTGTGATTTTAAAAATTTGAGCATAGGTTCTGGGCTCCCGTCAGGGAGGCCATTCCCTGGGATTCACCTCTATTTATGTAGAGGTTGGCCAATGAAATCATAGATGAAAGATAGTTTAAATCATTTACAAAAGTGTGTCGAACATGAACATAGTATAATTTGTGTTAATGTGTACCATTGAAACTCCGATATTTCAAAGTTCATATTCAGAACTACAGTAGACTTACATTAATAGACTTCGTGGTATTTGTCGCATTGGCAATTGGCATTCACCTCGTAATGCTTAATCGTGTATTAAAGGATGTAGAATGCTGTTGCAGTTCAAGCACTCAACAGTCAAGCTGCGCGATTTGCTACCTGTTTGATAGTTTGTTAATGTACTATATTCCTAGTATATTTCTTCAGAAATTCTCTTACAAGTCCACTTTTGTTGTTCTATAGCTCACTCACAGCGACATTTTCTCGCTGTGTAAATATTTATGATCCAATACTACATGCAGTGTTTCATCAAATTGAAGGATTACTTTATGCTAATGAAGCGAAATGATGTGGTGATATACAAAAAAGATTCAAGATTCATAGCGATTTATGTACACAAACAATCGGTGAAAGATAAGAGCATAGTTCACAGGTTTATGCTAGCTATAAATTTGAGCAAATCCCGATATCCCGAGATAGGATTTTGGGATTTGGTCAAAATCCTAAGATTTGGTCGAGGTTGCAAGCTCTAGTGAAAGACCTTATCTCACGCGAAAAATCAGTCAACTAGTCGTATGATGGATATTTCTTCTAGTTCTTTCTAAAATTAAAATTAGGTAATCTAACTACAAATGAACTACAATTCAGTCATATAAAGCTTACCATTGATTTTTATTGCTTTCCTTGTTCTTGATGGTCCAATCGCGACTGAAAAGACAGTTTCGAAAACGGAATTCCGCATTCTTGCCATTAGGAGAGAGACCTTGGATTCCTTGGACAAAGTTTCGAGATAGATGACAAGCAGAAGTTTCGAGTAGATGACAAGCCTGAATCCTCATCTACCTGCTTACAGGAATTTTTCCGATGTCTTGTGCATCGGTATTTCAGGGGTAGCAAATGACATACTTTGCTACCCCTACTCAAATTTAGGGGTAGCAGTTGCTACCCCTGCTACCCCGGTTCCGACGCCCCTGTATTTTTGGTGTCTGGTCCCATTCCCGCGACAGTTTTGAAGCTTTTTTTGCTCATCTCAATAACTTTCATCCTAATATAAAGTTAACCTATAGTATCAATAGCAAAGAAATACCTTTTTTGGATTTAATGATAACTAACCATAATACCAGATTATCATATGGACTTTGGTTCAAACCAACAGACTCTCACTACATCCTAAACAGTAGATCTCACCATCCTCCTCACACTCATAAAGGAGTGATATATAGCCAAATTTACAGAGCCAGTACCCATAGTTCGGACCGCCAACATTTTTGTGATTCTATCAGAATTCTTAAAAGAACCTGGCTCAAACTTAATTTTTCTAGATCACTAATCCGCGAGACAAAACGTAAGGTCCTTACTGTAACTAATCAATTCACGAATTGGGAAACGGGATACTTCCCCTGCAAAAATTCTCATTGCTACTGCAGTTTTTCTGATAATGTTAAAGTTATTGATAACCCTCACAATAAAATCAAATATCCAATAATTCATAGAATCACCTGTGATATCACTGGTGTCATTTATATAATAAAATGCAAAAGATGTTCCAAACTTTATGTAGGCGAAACATCACGTACAATTGTTTGTAGAATTAAAGAGCACGTTAGTAACATCAGAAGCGGTGACCCGAACCGATCACCGATAGCCAAGCACTTTAATTCCGATTGTGCTCTGATCGATTTCACATTCTATGCCATTGAACATTGTCCTATTGATAATAAGAGAATTAAGCGAGAATCACACTGGATCAAGACTTTACGCACATACGGCGAACATGGATTGAACTCTATAGTTCAGGCCAGGAACAATGAAACTAACTTGATTCTACCATTCAGCCAGTGTTCCTACAGAATCTATAACATGATCAAGACCAAATGCAACTTTTCAACCAATACGAACATAGCGTTTAAGAATAATAAGAATCTGAAATCGTTGTTAAAATAATTCACCTCTGGTCAGCAACATATTTAAGACCGAGTCTGATCTCCTGGGCACTCTTTTGCCTTTGTTCGGAGCTGAAGAAGGTTAGTTCCGAAAGCTTCTCCGAACGTCGTTTTTTCAACCAGTCAGAGCGGGTAGCACGACGGGGGCCTCTCCCTCGTCTCTCTCTCTCTTCTCCCTCTTCTCGCTCGGAGCCTGACTGTTTGAACAAATGTACCGGCAAGCGCATTATGGAAGACAGGGCCACCAATTCAGCTATCAACAACCCAGACGCTACGATCGGACGTACCATCATCCCGATTCCTATGTTCTCTCTCTCTCTCTCGTCGGTAGGAATAGATTAACCGATGATATGCATTGCTGCAGCTGGTGACATCTACGAGCATCATACATCAAACTTGTCATCACATTGTGTGGTCACTCAGTTGTGTCCCGTATCTGCGCATTATGGCGAGTAAGAAAAAAACCAGTAAGTATGAGTCGAAGTAAAACTTTCACTGATCAGAATATTGATACAAAGGCTCAAACAGATGATACTAACGTGTCAATGTCACCATGACGTGCTCTGCACGCCTCCATCATGTGGCAATATCACCATGACGTGCTCTGCACGCATAATACTAACGTGTCAATGTCACCATGACGTGCTCTGCACGGATAATACTAACGTGTCAATGTCATCATGACGTGCTCTGCACGCATAATGCTAACGTGTCAATGTCACCATGACGTGCTCTGCACGCATCCCTATATCATGCGCCAATGTCACCATGACGTGCTCTGCACGCATCAGCAATAAGACTGAAAATTTACCTTCATTTACGGTTTCATTCCTATTATTTATGCACATGGAAATTAGTTCATAAGTAAATTTTATCCATTTAAATGCCTTTTAAATCCTTTTAATTTTTAGTTTCCGAAGTAAGCTGTTAATTAAGCTGTTTTTGCTAGTTAATGAAGAAGTCTACTATAATAAATCGAGGCTTCCATTTCATTACATTTACTCAATTCAAGACCTGAACGATCGTCTCGGAAAATATTACTCAATCAACTGTATTCCTAAAAATTTCCACAGGATATCGTTCATGTCTTCGTACAACTTGATAGAAAGTGTTATGATAGAAATTTATAAGAAGATGTCATGATTATTACTCCCAATTAGTCTACTTGCCCAAGTTTTGGAAACATAGCCTCGAAGGATGCCTACCATAGTTTGAGTGCACTGGCCAAAAGTTGCATTATTCTACCTCATGGCAACGCTGACACTGAAAGATTGTTTAGCTCGATGAAGCGCATTTTGACCACAGACTGCAACAGATTGCAGGATCCCAACTTTAACGGTATTCTGACAGTGAAATTATTTATGCGAAATCGCGGATACAAGAGTGCAGCGTTCCCAATTGGACGCAAGTTGCTCGATCGTTGCTATGAGGCATCGAATTCCTACATGCAGTACGAGTATCTGAAGCAAAAGGAAAAGGAGCGCATTGAAGCAGAAAAAAAGAAAGAGGAAGATCTGAAAGCCAGGGAGAAAGAGATGGAAAGAGAAAGAGTCAGGCAAGAAAAGGAATCAGCAGAGAAACTCGCCGAGAGTAAGCGGAAAACGGCCATGGAATACATGGAGGCAGCCAAGAGGCTTATGCTAGAAGCACAGTCGATAACAGATGCAGCTCCCGTGTCATCGAAAAAAGATGAGTCCAAAAGAAAGTTGAAGAGAACTTTGCCTTCGACCGAACCACTGATGGATACGAGGCGTCATAGACAATGATAAGACACTTGGTGCTGACTATTTTCTCGTCATCCTCAACTCAAGTTGTTGCAAATTCAATAGATGAATACAATTTTTCTTAAAAAAATATTTATTTTTCTGTCAATATGTACATCTACATTCAAATAAGCTATATGTCCTTCACACTCAGTTACCGTGAAATGTAGTAAAACGTGGACCATGAGGCCACTTTTGAATTTTTTTGCAATAATTATCATGAAGACCTTTTGTTGTAGTCACATTCCCATGCCACTTGACTCGAGAGATATTGGTACCGGAATAGTTTCTTGTTCATTTTGTTTTGTGAAGTCTTTGATTATTACTGAAAATACAGTACCTACTACACTACGCTTTGTTTAGTTACCTACTAGTACTACAAGTTACAATATGTTGACCCTATTGATAGAAACAGTTATAGTGACCCAATCAGGTTCCATCGAAAGTCTACTTAAGATTGAAAGTAAAAATTGCACATCACTATGTAGGATTCACTTTTGAATATGCAAGAAAATGAAATCCAGAAAATCACAAATATGGTCTTGAAACTGCAATGTAAACAGGGTTAGGGTCCATCTGCGCGGATTTACTTGGCTTGCGCGGATTCTCAGAGATTTTACTTTGGAAACGCTGTTGTTATTAGATTTTCATCAGTAAATTAATTGATTTGGATTACCGAGTAAATTTAGCTAATGTTTACAAATGATCGACTTCGAATGGTCTGGTTAGTAAAAGTTTAGAATAACCTTAATTTACAGAAAATGAGACAAATAGCTTTGCAGTTAGCATACGTCTTAAAAGAGGAGCACAAAGTCACACTATAGTTGACGAAACTTGTTGTCATCGAATAAGATTAAGATAACTCAGATGGCCTTTGTATTGTTCGAGGTAACGCATTTACCTGCCAGTTTTACTATTCGATGGATCAAAGAACAGCATTCTCCGCTAAAGAAAACGGTTAGCAACCTTAAGCATGAATAATGTAATGTAGATTGTCTTCTTTCACATCGTAGTCGTTGATATGGTGACGTTTGTAAATGTATAAAGCGTCTGTGTGACGTTACTGGATCCGGCAAGGTTGGGTCTTGGTTTCACTCTTGGCTTTTGGGTAGTCTTGGGGGTACCCAAGAATCTTGTGGTGCGGACCCAAGAGCTTGGGAACCCCGCCCCCCGCCAAGAGTAAAAAAATTGACCATGAATGATCATTTGCGGTTTTCTTTGAAAACTTCTGCCTGTATATGACCACATCATGTCATAGCAAGTCATCTACATGTGAGCCTACATGTATGTACATGCAAATATTTAACCTACATCAACCACACGATTGGTCTTCCTATGATAAAACTGTGCTATCATCAACTTTGATATAGACCTACCGTAAATGTCTATCTGATAGTTTGTTTAATTAGCTTTTTAAACTATGTTTTGATTCATATAATAATATTGTGTTAGAGAGAAATTTGTACATATCATTTTGCGTGAAATAAAATAAATAATACATGAAAAAATGCAATGCATCAAACCAATACCTGTATAACGCTTGTGCCGTTAAATTGGGAGCCTACACCGATTCGCAGATAACTTGCTTCATATAAAACTTGCTCTCTTGCCTTGAAAGTTAAAAACTTCGGCCTATATTGTTTATTCTACTATTAGGCCACATGTATTAGAAACAGAAAGATATCGGTATCATTTGATACAGTGACATTCATTGATTGCTTCTTACGATTAGTAAAAATATCGTTATATCTACATTTGTGCTGTTTTCATCTTATACGAGGCCTATGTTATGTGTGTTTCGTTTCTTGATCAGACATGTTGCAAGGAATGTAGCTTAGTCATGCATGTTGTTCTACAGTAGAACCCACTTATAACGGACTCGGTTATAACGAACTCTCGGATATAACGTACTCCTCTTGCAGGCACGGACAAAAATTCCTATTATGTCTATATAAAATGCCTCGTTATAACGTACTCGGATATAGCGAACTCTTTTCAACGGTCCACAGAGCAAATTTTGATTTTTTACAACGTATTTAGGGATGAAAGTACTTATCTGAATCATCGAAACGAAGCTGACACGATTCTACAATAACTTGCTGCGTTTGATGATGGCAGCAACAGCTCTTGTCAAGCTTCCTAAAGTAGACGTATACGTTACCCCTTAGTGATGTGTTTGATTAATTGCGTATAAGCTTCCATTTCAGATTGAAAAAAATTCAACAGAAGAAGAAAAAAGTGAAGGCTGAGAAAGAGGCATTGTTAAAGAAAGATGGAATCGTAGTGCTGGATGACCCTGATCAAGCTGCCAGTATTCTAACTACCGGCAAAGATACGGACATCCTATTCGGTTGAAAAGTTTAGCGAGCATCAAGTCGGGTCGGTTTGAGTGCACATAACAAAGGAGCGTTTTGATTCAATATAGAACATGAAAAGTTTTCATGTAAAATTTATGTTTGATACCTTTGTTAATTAACGTATAAACCGTAATGCGGATGAGGTTCATGGAAAATGTAAAGGTGTGCATAGATTGTTGAGGCTAAATTGTTTTTTTCTGTATGTTCATATAAAATCTCGTAATGGAATATGGGAAAGACTATGTGATGTTAATTGTTTATGTTCGTCATTATCGATGTTATCATGTTGCATACTTTTCATGAGTACCTATCAATGATTCGTTCAATAATATTTCAAATGTCTATTTATATGTTTTTCAAATGATGTCATTAATGACACGTAATCGTGCTTATTAGATGAATGTTGGACGTGAATCCTCATAAGCAAGTAGGTACACTCCTTGAATTTCTAATCATTAAAAAGAATTCAATTCGTGATTTGTAGTAAGAATCGTCTGTACGAAATATCATGAAACCACTTCATCACGCGAAATATGTTTTGCATTGATAGTTTATATTGTTAACTCTCTGGATGATGCCGAATTGACTTGCATGCTGTGGATTCATGTATAATGCATAATAACAAATTGGTGTCTTATTTCACAGTGAGGAAATTGGAAACGGTAAATAAAGCATAATCATAAAGTGAGTGAGTTTTACATCGTTAGAAAGTCAAACACTGTGGTGTATGCTATCTGGGATTATAGTGGAGGATTTCAAACCTTATTTTATTGATCACTGGCTGTCACTGTGGAGAATTCCGAAATGATCGATTTTTTTATTCGTGTGACACAGCCGAGGTGGATTTCATCCAATCAATGAAAGCACCTCTGGAGCACCAGTTGGGTTGTTGTGGAAACAATTTTGATGAAACTTTGCTTGAAGGTGAATGAGGTACTGTAGAGCTTAAGTTTGGCTCTATTGCGTTTTCCGCAAGGATGCGCAGAAGTTGTGGATCGATGTGTGTTTGAAAGTTTCAAATGTCGTTGAATAGGCCGTATTTTCAAACTTGTGAAGGCTGTGTAGGACAGAGTATTGCATGGATTTTGATGAAACTTTGCTTGAAGGTGAGTGAGGTACTGTAGATTTGAGGGTGGCTCTATTGCGTTTTCCGCAAAGATACGCAGAAGTTGTGGATCGATGTGTGTTTGAAAGTTTGAAATGTCGCTGAATAGACAATATTTTCAAACTTGTGAAGGCTGTGTAGGACGGAGTGTTGCATGGATTTTGATGAAACTTTGCTTGAAGGTGAGTGAGGTACTATAGAGCTTAAGTTTGGCTCTATTGCGTTTTCCGCAAAGATGCGCAGAAGTTGTGGATCGATGTGTGTTTGAAAGTTTGAAATGTCGTTGAATAGGCCGTATTTTCGAGCTTGTGAAGGCTGTGTAGGAGAGTATTGCATGGATCTGGATGAAACTTTGCTTGAAGGTGAGTGATGTACTGTAGAGCTTAAGTTTGGCTCTATTGCGTTTTCCGCAAAGATGCGCAGAAGTTGTGGATCGATGTGTGTTTGAAAGTTTGAAATGTCGCTGAATAGACCTTATTTTCAAACTTGTGAAGCCTGTGTACGACAGAGTATTGCATGGATTTTGATGAAACTTTGCTTGAAGGTGAGTGAGGTACTGTAGAGGTTCAGTTTGGCTCTATAGCGTTTTCCTCAAAGATGCGCAGAAGTTGTGGATCGATGTGTGTTTGAAATGTCGCTGAATAGACAATATTTTCAAACTTGTGAAGGCTGTGTAGGACAGTATTGCATGGATTTCCATGCAACTTTGCTTGAAGGTGAGTGAAGTACTGTAGAGGTTCAGTTTGGCTCTATTGCGTTTTCCGCAAAGATGCGCAGAAGTTGCTTTGCTTGAAGGTGAGTGAGGTACTGTAGAGGTGAAGTGTGTCTCTATTGCGTTTTCCGCAAAGATGCGCGCATGTTGTGGATCGATGTGTGTTTGAAAGTTTGAAATGTCGATAAAAGGCCATATTTTCAAACTTGTGAAGCCTGTTTAGGACGGAGTGTTGCATGGATTTTGATGAAACTTTGCTTGAAGGTGAGTGAGGTACTGTAGAGCTTAAGTTTATCTCTATTGCGTTTTCCGCAAAGATGCGCAGAAGTTGTGGATCGATGTGTTTGAAAGTTTGAAATGTCGCTGAATAGACCATTTTTTCAAACTTGTGAAGGCTGTGTAGGACGGAGTATTGTATGGATTTTGATGCAACTTTGCTTGAAGGTGAGTGAGGTACTGTAGAGCTTAAGTTTATCTCTATTGCGTTTTCAACAAAGATACGCAGAAGTTGTGGCAGGATGTGTGTTTGAAAGTTTGAAATGTCGCTGAATAGACCAAATTTTCAAACTTGTGAAGGCTGTGTAGGACAGAGTATTGCATGGATTTTGATGACACTTTGCTTGAAGGTGAGTGAGGTACTGTAGAGGTTCAGTTTGGCTCTATTGCGTATTCTGCAAAGATGCGCAGAAGTTGCTTTGCTTGAAGGTGAGTGAGGTACAGTAGAGGTTAAGTGTGGCTCTATTGCGTTTTCCGCAAAGATGCGCGCATGTTGTGGATCGATGTGTGTTTGAAAGTTTGAAATGTCGTTGAATAGACCATATTTTCAAACTTGTGAAGCCTGTGTAGGACAGAGTATTGCATGGATTTTGATGAAACTTCGCTTGAAGGTGAGTGAGGTACTGTAGAGCTTTCGTTTGGCTCTATTGCGGTTTTCGCGAAGATGCGCAGAAGTTGTGGATCGATGTCTGTCTGAAAGTTTGAAATGTCGCTAAAAGGTCGTATTTTCAAACTTGTGAAGGCTGTGTATGACAGAGTATTGCATGGATTTTGATGAAACTTTGCTTGAAGGTGAGTGAGGTACTGTAGAGCTTAAGTTTGTCTCTTTTGAGTTTTCCGCAAAGATGCGCAGAAGTTGTGGCAGGATGTGTGTTTGAAAGTTTGAAATGTCGCTAAAAGGTCGTATTTTCAAACTTGTGAAGGCTGTGTAGGACAGAGTGTAGCATGGATTTTGATGAAACTTTGCCTGAAGGTGAGTGAGGTACTGTAGAGGTTAAGTTTGGCTCTATTGGGTTTTCGGCAAAGATGCGCAGAACAAACTTGTGAAGGCTGTGTAGGACGGAGTGTTGCATGGAATTTGATGAAACTTTGCTTGAAGGTGGGTGAGGTACTGTAGAGCTTAAGTTTGGCTCTATTGCGTTTTCGGCAAAGATGCGCAGAAGTTGTGGCAGGATGTGTGTTTGAAAGTTTGAAATGTCGCTGAATAGACCATATTTTCAAACTTGTGAAGGCTGTGTAGGACGGAGTGTTGCATGGATTTTGATGAAACTTTGCTTGAAGGTGGTTGAGGTACTGTAGAGGTTAAGGTTGGCTCTATTGGGTTTTCGGCAAAGATGCGCAGAAGTTGTGGCAGGATGTGCGTTTGAAAGCTTGAAATGTCGATGAATAGACCATGTTTTCAAACTTGTGAAGGCTGTGTAGGACAGAGTATTGCATGGATTTTGATGAAACTTTGCTTGAAGGTGAGTGAGGTACTGTAGAGCTTAAGTTTGGCTCTATTGCGTTTTCCGCAAAGATGCGCAGAAGTTGTGGATCGATGTGTGTTTGAAAGTTTGAAATGTCGCTGAATAGACCATGTTTTCAAACTTGTGAAGGCTGTGTAGGAGAGTATTGCATGGAATTCCATGCAACTTTGCTTGAAGGTGAGTGATGTACTGTAGAGCTTAAGTTTGGCTCTATTGCGTTTTCCGCAAAGATGCGCAGAAGTTGTGGATCGATGTGTGTTTGAAAGTTTGAAATGTCGCTGAATAGACCTTATTTTCAAACTTGTGAAGCCTGTGTACGACAGAGTATTGCATGGATTTTGATGAAACTTTGCTTGAAGGTGAGTGAGGTACTGTAGAGGTTCAGTTTGGCTCTATAGCGTTTTCCTCAAAGATGCGAAGAAGTTGTGGCTCGATGTGTGTTTGAAAGTTTGAAATGTCGCTGAATAGACAATATTTTCAAACTTGTGAAGACTGTGCACGACGGAGTATTGCATGGATTTCCATGCAACTTTGCTTGAAGGTGAGTGAGGTACTGTAGAGGTTCAGTTTGGCTATATTGCGTATTCCGCAAAGATGCGCAGAAGTTGCTTTGCTTGAAGGTGAGTGAGGTACTGTAGAGGTGAAGTGTGTCTCTATTGCGTTTTCCGCAAAGATGCGCGCATGTTGTGGATCGATGTGTGTTTGAAAGTTTGAAATGTCGATAAAAGGCCATATTTTCAAACTTGTGAAGCCTGTTTAGGACGGAGTGTTGCATGGATTTTGATGAAACTTTGCTTGAAGGTGAGTGAGGTACTGTAGAGCTTAAGTTTATCTCTATTGCGTTTTCCGCAAAGATGCGCAGAAGTTGTGGCAGGATGTGTGTTTGAAAGTTTGAAATGTCGCTGAATAGACCATTTTTTCAAACTTGTGAAGGCTGTGTAGGACGGAGTATTGTATGGATTTTGATGCAACTTTGCTTGAAGGTGAGTGAGGTACTGTAGAGCTTAAGTTTATCTCTATTGCGTTTTCAACAAAGATACGCAGAAGTTGTGGCAGGATGTGTGTTTGAAAGTTTGAAATGTCGCTGAATAGACCAAATTTTCAAACTTGTGAAGGCTGTGTAGGACAGAGTATTGCATGGATTTTGATGAAACTTTGCTTGAAGGTGAGTGAGGTACTGTAGAGGTTCAGTTTGGCTCTATTGCGTATTCTGCAAAGATGCGCAGAAGTTGCTTTGCTTGAAGGTGAGTAGTGTAACTAGAGAGGTTAAGTGTGTCTCTATTGCGTTTTCCGCAAAGATGCGCGCATGTTGTGGATCGATGTGTGTTTCAAAGTTTGAAATGTCGTTGAATAGACCATATTTTCAAACTTGTGAAGCCTGTGTAGGACAGAGTATTGCATGGATTTTGATGAAACTTCGCTTGAAGGTGAGTGAGGTACTGTAGAGCTTTCGTTTGGCTCTATTGCGGTTTTCGCGAAGATGCGCAGAAGTTGTGGATCGATGTCTGTCTGAAAGTTTGAAATGTCGATAAAGGCCGTATTTTCAAACTTGTGAAGGCTGTGTATGACGGAGTATTGCATGGATTTTGATGAAACTTTGCTTGAAGGTGAGTGAGGTACTGTAGAGCTTAAGTTTGTCTCTTTTGAGTTTTCCGCAAAGATGCGCAGAAGTTGTGGCAGGATGTGTGTTTGAAAGTTTGAAATGTCGCTAAAAGGTCGTATTTTCAAACTTGTGAAGGCTGTGTATGACGGAGTATTGCATGGATTTTGATGAAACTTTGCTTGAAGGTGAGTGAGGTACTGTAGAGCTTAAGTTTGTCTCTTTTGAGTTTTCCGCAAAGATGCGCAGAAGTTGTGGCAGGATGTGTGTTTGAAAGTTTGAAATGTCGCTAAAAGGTCGTATTTTCAAACTTGTGAAGGCTGTGTAGGACAGAGTGTAGCATGGATTTTGATGAAACTTTGCCTGAAGGTGAGTGAGGTACTGTAGAGGTTAAGTTTGGCTCTATTGGGTTTTCGGCAAAGATGCGCAGAAGTTGTGGCAGGATGTGCGTTTGAAAGCTTAGAATGTCGATGAATAGACCATATTTTCAAACTTGTGAAGGCTGTGTAGGACGGAGTGTTGCATGGATTTTGATGAAACTTTGCTTGAAGGTGAGTGAGGTACTGTAGAGCTTAAGTTTGGCTCTATTGCGTTTTCCGCAAAGATGCGCAGAAGTTGTGGATCGATGTGTGTTTGAAAGTTTGAAATGTCGCTGAATAGACCATGTTTTCAAACTTGTGAAGGCTGTGTAGGAGAGTATTGCATGGAATTCCATGCAACTTTGCTTGAAGGTGAGTGAGGTACTGTAGATTTGAGGTTGGCTCTATTCCGTTTTCCGCAAAGATGCGCAGAAGTTGTGGATCGATGTGTGTTTGAAAGTTTGAAATGTCGTTGAATAGGCCGTATTTTCGAGCTTGTGAAGGCTGTGTAGGACGGAGTATTGCATGGAATTCCATGCAACTTTGCTTGAAGGTGAGTGAGGTACTGTAGATTTGAGGTTGGCTCTATTCCGTTTTTCGCAAAGATGCGCAGAAGTTGTGGCTCGATGTGTGTTTGAAAGTTTGAAATGTCGCTGAATAGACAATATTTTCAAACATGTGAAGGCTGTGTAGGACGGAGTATTGCATGGATTTTGATGAAACTTTGCTTGAAGGTGAGTGAGGTACTGTAGAGCTTAAGTTTGGCTCTATTGCGTTTTCCGCAAAGATGCGCAGAAGTTGTGGATCGATGTGTGTTTGAAATGTCGTTGAATAGGGCATATTTTCAAAATTGTGAAGGCTGTGTAGGACAGAGTATTGCATGGATTTTGATGAAACTTTGCTTGAAGGTGAGTGAGGTACTGTAGATTTGAGGGTGGCTCTATTGCGTTTTCCGCAAAGATACGCAGAAGTTGTGGATCGATGTGTGTTTGAAAGTTTGAAATGTCGCTGAATAGGCCATATTTTCAAACTTGTGAAGGCTGTGTAGGACAGAGTATTGAATGCATTTTGATGAAACTTTACTTGAAGGTGAGTGAGGTAGTGTAGAGCTTAAGTTTGCCTCGATGTGTGTTTTTCGCGAAGATGCGCAGAAGTTGTGGCTCGAATTGTGTTTGAAAGTTTGAAATGTCGCTGAATAGGCCATATTTTCAAACTCGTGAAGGCTGTGTATGACGGAGTATTGCATGGATTTTGATGAAACTTTGCTTGAAGGTGAGTGAGGTACTGTAGAGCTTAAGTTTGTCTCTTTTGAGTTTTCCGCAAAGATGCGCAGAAGTTGTGGCAGGATGTGTGTTTGAAAGTTTGAAATGTCGCTAAAAGGTCGTATTTTCAAACTTGTGAAGGCTGTGTATGACGGAGTATTGCATGGATTTTGATGAAACTTTGCTTGAAGGTGAGTGAGGTACTGTAGAGCTTAAGTTTGTCTCTTTTGAGTTTTCCGCAAAGATGCGCAGAAGTTGTGGCAGGATGTGTGTTTGAAAGTTTGAAATGTCGCTAAAAGGTCGTATTTTCAAACTTGTGAAGGCTGTGTAGGACAGAGTGTAGCATGGATTTTGATGAAACTTTGCCTGAAGGTGAGTGAGGTACTGTAGAGGTTAAGTTTGGCTCTATTGGGTTTTCGGCAAAGATGCGCAGAAGTTGTGGCAGGATGTGCGTTTGAAAGCTTAGAATGTCGATGAATAGACCATATTTTCAAACTTGTGAAGGCTGTGTAGGACGGAGTGTTGCATGGATTTTGATGAAACTTTGCTTGAAGGTGAGTGAGGTACTGTAGAGCTTAAGTTTGGCTCTATTGCGTTTTCCGCAAAGATGCGCAGAAGTTGTGGATCGATGTGTGTTTGAAAGTTTGAAATGTCGCTGAATAGACCATGTTTTCAAACTTGTGAAGGCTGTGTAGGAGAGTATTGCATGGAATTCCATGCAACTTTGCTTGAAGGTGAGTGAGGTACTGTAGATTTGAGGTTGGCTCTATTCCGTTTTCCGCAAAGATGCGCAGAAGTTGTGGATCGATGTGTGTTTGAAAGTTTGAAATGTCGTTGAATAGGCCGTATTTTCGAGCTTGTGAAGGCTGTGTAGGACGGAGTATTGCATGGAATTCCATGCAACTTTGCTTGAAGGTGAGTGAGGTACTGTAGATTTGAGGTTGGCTCTATTCCGTTTTTCGCAAAGATGCGCAGAAGTTGTGGCTCGATGTGTGTTTGAAAGTTTGAAATGTCGCTGAATAGACAATATTTTCAAACATGTGAAGGCTGTGTAGGACGGAGTATTGCATGGATTTTGATGAAACTTTGCTTGAAGGTGAGTGAGGTACTGTAGAGCTTAAGTTTGGCTCTATTGCGTTTTCCGCAAGGATGCGCAGAAGTTGTGGATCGATGTGTGTTTGAAAGTTTCAAATGTCGTTGAATAGGCCGTATTTTCAAACTTGTGAAGGCTGTGTAGGACAGAGTATTGCATGGATTTTGATGAAACTTTGCTTGAAGGTGAGTGAGGTACTGTAGATTTGAGGGTGGCTCTATTGCGTTTTCCGCAAAGATACGCAGAAGTTGTGGATCGATGTGTGTTTGAAAGTTTGAAATGTCGCTGAATAGACAATATTTTCAAACTTGTGAAGGCTGTGTAGGACGGAGTGTTGCATGGATTTTGATGAAACTTTGCTTGAAGGTGAGTGAGGTACTATAGAGCTTAAGTTTGGCTCTATTGCGTTTTCCGCAAAGATGCGCAGAAGTTGTGGATCGATGTGTGTTTGAAAGTTTGAAATGTCGTTGAATAGGCCGTATTTTCGAGCTTGTGAAGGCTGTGTAGGAGAGTATTGCATGGATCTGGATGAAACTTTGCTTGAAGGTGAGTGATGTACTGTAGAGCTTAAGTTTGGCTCTATTGCGTTTTCCGCAAAGATGCGCAGAAGTTGTGGATCGATGTGTGTTTGAAAGTTTGAAATGTCGCTGAATAGGCCGTATTTTCGAGCTTGTGAAGGCTGTGTAGGACGGAGTATTGCATGGAATTCCATGCAACTTTGCTTGAAGGTGAGTGAGGTACTGTAGATTTGAGGTTGGCTCTATTCCGTTTTTCGCAAAGATGCGCAGAAGTTGTGGCTCGATGTGTGTTTGAAAGTTTGAAATGTCGCTGAATAGACAATATTTTCAAACTTGTGAAGGCTGTGTAGGACGGAGTGTTGCATGGATTTTGATGAAACTTTGCTTGAAGGTGAGTGAGGTACTGTAGAGCTTAAGTTTGGCTCTATTGGGTTTTCGGCAAAGATGCGCAGAAGTTGTGGATCGATTTGTGTTTGAAAGCTTAGAGTGTCGTTGAATAGGCCATTTTTTCAAACTTGTGAAGGCTGTGTAGGACGGAGTATTGCATGGATTTTGATGAAACTTTGCTTGAAGGTGAGTGAGGTACTGTAGAGCTTAAGTTTGTCTCTTTTGAGTTTTCCGCAAAGATGCGCAGAAGTTGTGGATCGATGTGTGTTTGAAAGTTTGAAATGTCGCTAAAAGGTCGTATTTTCAAACTTGTGAAGGCTGTGTAGGACAGAGTGTAGCATGGATTTTGATGACACTTCGCTTGAAGGTGAGTGAGGTACTGTAGAGGTTAAGTTTGGCTCTATTGGGTTTTCGGCAAAGATGCGCAGAAGTTGTGGCAGGATGTGCGTTTGAAAGCTTAGAATGTCGATGAATAGACCATATTTTCAAACTTGTGAAGGCTGTGTAGGACAGAGTATTGCATGGATTTTGATGACACTTCGCTTGAAGGTGAGTGAGTTACTGTAGAGGTTCAGTTTGGCTCTATTGCGTATTCTGCAAAGATACCCAGAAGTTGTGGCTCGATGTGTGTTTGAAAGTTTGAAATGTCGCTGAATAGACAATATTTTCAAACTTGTGAAGGCTGTGTAGGACGGAGTGTTGCATGGATTTTGATGAAACTTTGCTTGAAGGTGAGTGAGGTACTGTAGAGCTTAAGTTTGGCTCTATTGCGTTTTCCGCAAAGATGCGCAGAAGTTGTGGATCGATGTGTGTTTGAAAGTTTGAAATGTCGCTGAATAGACGATATTTTCAAACTTGTGAAGGCTGTGTAGGAGAGTATTGCATGGATTTTGATGAAACTTTGCTTGAAGGTGAGTGAGGTACTGTAGCGATTAAGTTTGGCACTATTGCGTTTTCCGCAAAGATGCGCAGAAGTTGTGGATCGATGTGTGTTTGAAAGTTTGAAATGTCGTTGAATAGGCCGTATTTTCGAGCTTGTGAAGGCTGTGTAGGACAGAGTATTGCATGGATTTTGATGAAACTTTGTTTGAAGGTGAGTGAGGTACTGTAGAGCTTAAGTTTGGCTCTATGGCGTTTTCCTCAAAGGCGCAGAAGTTGTGGATCGATGTGTGTTTGAAATGTCGCTGAATAGACAATATTTTCAAACTTGTGAAGGCTGTGTAGGACGGAGTGTTGCATGGATTTTGATGAAACTTTGCCTGAAGGTGAGTGAGGTACTGTAGATTTGAGGTTGGCTCTATTCCGTTTTTCGCAAAGATGCGCAGAAGTTGTGGCAGGATGTGCGTTTGAAAGCTTAGAATGTCGATGAATAGACGATATTTTCAAACTTGTGAAGGCTGTGTATGACGTACTATTGCATGGATTTTGATGAAACTTTGCTTGAAGGTGAGTGAGGTACTGTAGAGCTTAAGTTTGTCTCTTTTGAGTTTTCCGCAAAGATGCGCAGAAGTTGTGGCTCGATGTGTGTTTGAAAGTTTGAAATGTCGCTGAATAGACCATTTTTTCAAACTTGTGAAGGATGTGTATGACGGAGTATTGCATCGATTTTGATGAAACTTTGCTTGAAGGTGAGTGAGGTACTGTAGAGCTTAAGTTTGTCTCTTTTGAGTTTTCCTCGAAGATGCGGAAAAGTTGTGGATCGATATGTGTTTGAAAGCTTAAAATGTCGATAAGAGGCCGTATTTTCAAACTTGTGAAGGCTGTGTAGGACAGAGTATTGCATGGACTTCCATGCAACTTTGCCTGAAGGTGAGTGAGGTACTGTAGAGCTTAAGTTTGGCTCTATTGCGTATTGTGCAAAGATGCGCAGAAGTTGTGGCAGGATGTGTGTTTGAAAGTTTGAAATGTCGCTAAAAGGTCGTATTTTCAAACTTGTGAAGGCTGTGTAGGACAGAGTATTGCATGGATTTTGATGACACTTTGCTTGAAGGTGAGTGAGGTACTGTAGAGCTTAAGTTTATCTCTATTGCGTTTTCCGCAAAGATGCGCAGAAGTTGTGGCTCGATGTGTGTTTGAAAGTTTGAAATGTCGCTGAATAGACCATTTTTTCAAACTTGTGAAGGCTGTGTATGACGGAGTATTGCATGGATTTTGATGCAACTTTGCTTGAAGGTGAGTGAGGTACTGTAGAGCTTAAGTTTGGCTCTTTTTAGTTTTCCGCAAAGATGTGCAGAAGTTGTTGATCGATGTGTGTTTGAAAGTTTAAAATGTCGATAAAAGGCCGTATTTTCAAACTTGTGAAGGCTGTGTAGGAGAGTATTGCATGGATTTGGATGAAACTTTGCTTGAAGGTGAGTGAGGTACTGTAGAGCTTAAGTTTGTCTCCTTTGAGTCTTCCGCAAAGATGCGCAGAAGTTGTGGATCGATATGTGTTTGAAAGCTTAGAATGTCGATGAATAGACCATATTTTCAAACTTGTGAAGCCTGTGTAGGAGAGAGTATCGCATGGATTTTGATGAAACTTTGCCTGAAGGTGAGTGAGGTACTATAGAGGTTAAGTTTGGCTCTATTGGGTTTTCGGCAAAGATGCGCAGAAGTTGTGGCAGGATGTGCGTTTGAAAGCTTAGAATGTCGATGAATAGACCATATTTTCAAACTTGTGAAGGCTGTGTAGGACAGAGTATTGCATGGATTTTGATGACACTTCGCTTGAAGGTGAGTGAGGTACTGTAGAGGTTAAGTTTGGCTCTATTGCGTATTGTGCAAAGATGCGCAGAAGTTGTGGATCGATGTGTGTTTGAAAGTTTGAAATGTCGCTGAATAGACAATATTTTCAAACTTGTGAAGGCTGTGTAGGAGAGTATTGCATGTATTTTGATGAAACTTTGCTTGAAGGTGAGTGAGGTACTGTAGAGATTAAGTTTGGCTCTATTGCATTTTCCGCAAAGATGCGCAGAAGTTGTGGATCGATGTGTGTTTGAAAGTTTGAAATGCCGCTAAATTGACCATGTTTTCAAACTTGTGAAGGCTGTGTAGGAGAGTATTGCATGGATTTGGATGAAACTTTGCTTGAAGGTGAGTGATGTACTGTACAGCTTAAGTTTGGCTCTATTGCATATTCCGCAAAGATGCGCAGAAGTTGTGGATCGATGTGTGTTTGAAATGTCGCTGAATAGACAATATTTTCAAACTTGTGAAGGCTGTGTAGGAGAGTATTGCATGGATTTTGATGAAACTTTGCCTGAAGGTGAGTGAGGTACGGTAGAGATTCAGTTTGGCTCTATTGCGTTTTCCGCAAAGATGCGCAGAAGTTGCTTTGCTTGAAGGTGAGTGAGGTACTGTAGAGGTTAAGTGTGTCTCTATTGCGTTTTCCGCAAAGATGCGCGCATGTTGTGGATCGATGTGTGTTTGAAATGTCGATAAAAGGCCATATTTTCAAACTTGTGAAGCCTGTGTAGGACGGAGTGTTGCATGGATTTTGATGAAACTTTGCTTGAAGGTGAGTGAGGTACTGTAGAGGTTAAGTTTGGCTCAATTGCGTTTTCCGCGAAGATGCGCAGAAGTTGTGGCTCGATGTGTGTTTGAAAGTTTGAAATGTCGCTGAATAGACCATTTCTTCAAACTTGTGAAGGCTGTGTAGGACGGAGTGTTGCATGGATTTTGATGCAACTTTGCTTGAAGGTGAGTGAGGTACTGTAGAGCTTAAGTTTGGCTCTATTGGGTTTTCGGCAAAGATGCGCAGAAGTTGTGGCAGGATGTTTGTTTGAAAGCTTAGAATGTCGATGAATAGACCATTTTTTCAAACTTGTGAAGGCTGTGTATGACGGAGTATTGCATGGATTTTGATGAAACTTTGCTTGAAGGTGAGTGAGGTACTGTAGAGCTTAAGTTTGTCTCTTTTGAGGTTTCCGCAAAGATGCGCAGAAGTTGTGGATCGATGTGTGTTTGAAAGTTTGAAATGTCGCTAAAAGGTCGTATTTTCAAACTTGTGAAGGCTGTGTAGGACAGAGTGTAGCATGGATTTTGATGACACTTCGCTTGAAGGTGAGTGAGGTACTGTAGAGGTTAAGTTTGGCTCTATTGGGTTTTCGGCAAAGATGCGCAGAAGTTGTGGCAGGATGTGCGTTTGAAAGCTTAGAATGTCGATGAATAGACCTTTCAAACTTGTGAAGGCTGTGTAGGACAGAGTATTGCATGGATTTTGATGACACTTCGCTTGAAGGTGAGTGAGTTACTGTAGAGGTTCAGTTTGGCTCTATTGCGTATTCTGCAAAGATACCCAGAAGTTGTGGCTCGATGTGTGTTTGAAAGTTTGAAATGTCGCTGAATAGACAATATTTTCAAACTTGTGAAGGCTGTGTAGGACGGAGTGTTGCATGGATTTTGATGAAACTTTGCTTGAAGGTGAGTGAGGTACTGTAGAGCTTAAGTTTGGCTCTATTGCGTTTTCCGCAAAGATGCGCAGAAGTTGTGGATCGATGTGTGTTTGAAAGTTTGAAATGTCGCTGAATAGACGATATTTTCAAACTTGTGAAGGCTGTGTAGGAGAGTATTGCATGGATTTTGATGAAACTTTGCTTGAAGGTGAGTGAGGTACTGTAGCGATTAAGTTTGGCACTATTGCGTTTTCCGCAAAGATGCGCAGAAGTTGTGGATCGATGTGTGTTTGAAAGTTTGAAATGTCGTTGAATAGGCCGTATTTTCGAGCTTGTGAAGGCTGTGTAGGACAGAGTATTGCATGGATTTTGATGAAACTTTGTTTGAAGGTGAGTGAGGTACTGTAGAGCTTAAGTTTGGCTCTATGGCGTTTTCCTCAAAGGCGCAGAAGTTGTGGATCGATGTGTGTTTGAAATGTCGCTGAATAGACAATATTTTCAAACTTGTGAAGGCTGTGTAGGACGGAGTGTTGCATGGATTTTGATGAAACTTTGCCTGAAGGTGAGTGAGGTACTGTAGCATGGATTTCCATGCAACTTTACTTGAAGGTGAGTGAGGTACTGTAGATTTGAGGTTGGCTCTATTCCGTTTTTCGCAAAGATGCGCAGAAGTTGTGGCAGGATGTGCGTTTGAAAGCTTAGAATGTCGATGAATAGACGATATTTTCAAACTTGTGAAGGCTGTGTATGACGTACTATTGCATGGATTTTGATGAAACTTTGCTTGAAGGTGAGTGAGGTACTGTAGAGCTTAAGTTTGTCTCTTTTGAGTTTTCCGCAAAGATGCGCAGAAGTTGTGGCTCGATGTGTGTTTGAAAGTTTGAAATGTCGCTGAATAGACCATTTTTTCAAACTTGTGAAGGATGTGTATGACGGAGTATTGCATCGATTTTGATGAAACTTTGCTTGAAGGTGAGTGAGGTACTGTAGAGCTTAAGTTTGTCTCTTTTGAGTTTTCCTCGAAGATGCGGAAAAGTTGTGGATCGATATGTGTTTGAAAGCTTAAAATGTCGATAAGAGGCCGTATTTTCAAACTTGTGAAGGCTGTGTAGGACAGAGTATTGCATGGACTTCCATGCAACTTTGCCTGAAGGTGAGTGAGGTACTGTAGAGCTTAAGTTTGGCTCTATTGCGTATTGTGCAAAGATGCGCAGAAGTTGTGGCAGGATGTGTGTTTGAAAGTTTGAAATGTCGCTAAAAGGTCGTATTTTCAAACTTGTGAAGGCTGTGTAGGACAGAGTATTGCATGGATTTTGATGACACTTTGCTTGAAGGTGAGTGAGGTACTGTAGAGCTTAAGTTTATCTCTATTGCGTTTTCCGCAAAGATGCGCAGAAGTTGTGGCTCGATGTGTGTTTGAAAGTTTGAAATGTCGCTGAATAGACCATTTTTTCAAACTTGTGAAGGCTGTGTATGACGGAGTATTGCATGGATTTTGATGCAACTTTGCTTGAAGGTGAGTGAGGTACTGTAGAGCTTAAGTTTGGCTCTTTTTAGTTTTCCGCAAAGATGTGCAGAAGTTGTTGATCGATGTGTGTTTGAAAGTTTAAAATGTCGATAAAAGGCCGTATTTTCAAACTTGTGAAGGCTGTGTAGGAGAGTATTGCATGGATTTGGATGAAACTTTGCTTGAAGGTGAGTGAGGTACTGTAGAGCTTAAGTTTGTCTCCTTTGAGTCTTCCGCAAAGATGCGCAGAAGTTGTGGATCGATATGTGTTTGAAAGCTTAGAATGTCGATGAATAGACCATATTTTCAAACTTGTGAAGCCTGTGTAGGAGAGAGTATCGCATGGATTTTGATGAAACTTTGCCTGAAGGTGAGTGAGGTACTATAGAGGTTAAGTTTGGCTCTATTGGGTTTTCGGCAAAGATGCGCAGAAGTTGTGGCAGGATGTGCGTTTGAAAGCTTAGAATGTCGATGAATAGACCATATTTTCAAACTTGTGAAGGCTCTGTAGGACAGAGTATTGCATGGATTTTGATGACACTTCGCTTGAAGGTGAGTGAGGTACTGTAGAGGTTAAGTTTGGCTCTATTGCGTATTGTGCAAAGATGCGCAGAAGTTGTGGATCGATGTGTGTTTGAAAGTTTGAAATGTCGCTGAATAGACAATATTTTCAAACTTGTGAAGGCTGTGTAGGAGAGTATTGCATGTATTTTGATGAAACTTTGCTTGAAGGTGAGTGAGGTACTGTAGAGATTAAGTTTGGCTCTATTGCATTTTCCGCAAAGATGCGCAGAAGTTGTGGATCGATGTGTGTTTGAAAGTTTGAAATGCCGCTAAATTGACCATGTTTTCAAACTTGTGAAGGCTGTGTAGGAGAGTATTGCATGGATTTGGATGAAACTTTGCTTGAAGGTGAGTGATGTACTGTACAGCTTAAGTTTGGCTCTATTGCATATTCCGCAAAGATGCGCAGAAGTTGTGGATCGATGTGTGTTTGAAATGTCGCTGAATAGACAATATTTTCAAACTTGTGAAGGCTGTGTAGGAGAGTATTGCATGGATTTTGATGAAACTTTGCCTGAAGGTGAGTGAGGTACGGTAGAGATTCAGTTTGGCTCTATTGCGTTTTCCGCAAAGATGCGCAGAAGTTGCTTTGCTTGAAGGTGAGTGAGGTACTGTAGAGGTTAAGTGTGTCTCTATTGCGTTTTCCGCAAAGATGCGCGCATGTTGTGGATCGATGTGTGTTTGAAATGTCGATAAAAGGCCATATTTTCAAACTTGTGAAGCCTGTGTAGGACGGAGTGTTGCATGGATTTTGATGAAACTTTGCTTGAAGGTGAGTGAGGTACTGTAGAGGTTAAGTTTGGCTCAATTGCGTTTTCCGCGAAGATGCGCAGAAGTTGTGGCTCGATGTGTGTTTGAAAGTTTGAAATGTCGCTGAATAGACCATTTCTTCAAACTTGTGAAGGCTGTGTAGGACGGAGTATTGCATGGATTTTGATGCAACTTTGCTTGAAGGTGAGTGAGGTACTGTAGAGCTTAAGTTTGGCTCTATTATGTTTTCCATAAAGATGCGCAGAAGTTGTGGCAGGATGTGTGTTTGAAAGTTTGAAATGTCGCTGAATAGACCATATTTTCAAACTTGTGAAGCCTGTGTAGGACAGAGTATTGCATGGATTTTGATGACACTTTGCTTGAAGGTGAGTGAGGTACTGTAGAGCTTAAGTTTATCTCTATTGCGTTTTCCGCAAAGATGCGCAGAAGTTGTGGCTCGATGTGTGTTTGAAAGTTTGAAATGTCGCTGAATAGACCATTTTTTCAAACTTGTGAAGGCTGTGTATGACGGAGTATTGCATGAATTTTGATGCAACTTTGCTTGAAGGTGAGTGAGGTACTGTAGAGCTTAATTTTGTCTCTTTTTAGTTTTCCGCAAAGATGTGCAGAAGTTGTTGATCGATGTGTGTTTGAAAGTTTAAAATGTCGATAAAAGGCCGTATTTTCAAACTTGTGAAGGCTGTGTAGGAGAGTATTGCATGGATTTGGATGAAACTTTGCTTGAAGGTGAGTGAGGTACTGTAGAGCTTAAGTTTGTCTCCTTTGAGTCTTCCGCAAAGATGCGCAGAAGTTGTGGATCGATATGTGTTTGAAAGTTTAAAATGTCGATAAAAGGCCGTATTTTCAAACTTGTGAAGGCTGTGTAGGACAGAGTATTGCATGGACTTCCATGCAACTTTGCCTGAAGGTGAGTGAGGTACTATAGAGGTTAAGTTTGGCTCTATTGGGTTTTCGGCAAAGATGCGCAGAAGTTGTGGCAGGATGTGCGTTTGAAAGCTTAGAATGTCGATGAATAGACCATATTTTCAAACTTGTGAAGCCTGTGTAGGAGAGAGTATCGCATGGATTTTGATGAAACTTTGCTTGAAGGTGAGTGAGGTACTGTAGAGGTTAAGGTTGGCTCTATTGCGTTTTCCGCAAAGATACGCAGAAGTTGTGGATCGATGTGTGTTTGAAAGTTTGAAATGTCGCTGAATAGACAATATCTTCAAACTTGTGAAGGCTGTGTAGGACGGAGTGTTGCATGGATTTTGATGAAACTTTGCTTGAAGGTGAGTGAGGTACTGTAGAGCTTAAGTTTGGCTCTATTGCGTTTTCCACAAAGATGCGCAGAAGTTGTGGATCGATGTGTGTTTGAAAGTTTGAAATGTCGCTGAATAGGCCGTATTTTCGAGCTTATGAAGGCTGTGTAGGACAGAGTATTGCATGGATTTTGATGAAACTTTGCCTGAAGGTGAGTGAGGTACTGTAGAGCTTACGTTTGGCTCTATTGCGTATTGTGCAAAGATGCGCAGAAGTTGTGGATCGATGTGTGTTTCAAAGTTTGAAATGCCGCTAAATACACCATGTTTTCAAACTTGTGAAGGCTGTGTAGGAGAGTATTGCATGGATTTTGATGCAACTTTGCTTGAAGGTGAGTGATGTACTGTAGAGCTTAAGTTTGGCTATATTTTCGTTTTCCGCAAAGATGCGCAGAAGTTGTGGATCGATGTGTGTTTGAAAGTTTGAAATGTCGCTGAATAGACCATATTTTCAAACTTGAGAAGGCTGTGTAGGACGGAGTATTGCATAGATTTCCATGCAACTTTGCTTGAAGGTGAGTGAGGTACTGTGGAGCTTGAGGTTGGCTCTATTGCGTTTTCCGCAAAGATGCGCAGAACTTGTGGCTCGATGTGTGTTTGAAAGTTTAGAATGTCGATGAATAGACCATTTCTTCAAACTTGTGAAGCCTGTGTAGGACAGAGTATTGCATGGATTTTGATGAAACTTTGCTTGAAGGTGAGTGAGGTACTGTAGAGCTTAAGGTTGGCTCTATTGCGTTTTCCGCAAAGATGCGCAGAAGTTGTGGCTCGATGTGTGTTTGAAAGTTTGAAATGTCGCTGAATAGGCCGTATTTTCGAGCTTATGAAGGCTGTGTAGGAGAGTATTGCATGGATTTTGATGAAACTTTGCCTGAAGGTGAGTGAGGTACTGTAGAGGTTAAGGTTGGCTCTATTGGGTTTTCGGCAAAGATGCGCAGAAGTTGTGGCAGGATCTGCGTTTGAAAGCTTAGAATGTCGATGAATAGACGATATTTTCAAACTTGTGAAGGCTGTGTAGGACGGAGTATTGCATGGATTTTGATGACACTTTGCTTGAAGGTGAGTGAGGTACTGTAGAGCTTAAGTTTGGCTCTATTGCGTATTGTGCAAAGATGCGCAGAAGTTGTGGATCGATGTGTGTTTGAAAGTTTGAAATGTCGCTGAATAGACAATATTTTCAAACTTGTGAAGGCCGTGTAGGACAGAGTATTGCATGGATTTTGATGCAACTTTGCCTGAAGGTGAGTGAGGTACTGTAGAGGTTAAGTTTGGCTCTATTGGGTTTTCGGCAAAGATGCGCGGAAGTTGTGGCAGGATGTCCGTTTGAAAGCTTAGAATGTCGATGAATAGACCATATTTTCAAACTTGTGAAGGCTGTGTAGGACAGAGTATTGCATGGATTTTGATGACACTTTGCTTGAAGGTGAGTGAGGTACTGTAGAGCTTACGTTTGGCTCTATTGCGTTTTCCGCAAAGATACGCAGAAGTTGTGGCTCGATGCGTGTTAGAAAGTTTGAAATGTCGCTAAATAGACAATATTTTCAAACTTGTGAAGGCTGTGTAGGACGGAGTGTTGCATGGATTTTGATGAAACTTTGCTTGAAGGTGAGTGAGGTACTGTAGAGCTTAAGTTTGGCTCTATTGCGTTTTCCGCAAAGATGCGCAGAAGTTGTGGATCGATGTGTGTTTGAAAGTTTGAAATGTCGCTGAATAGACCATGTTTTCAAACTTGTGAAGGCTGTGTAGGAGAGTATTGCATGGATTTTGATGAAACTTTGCTTGAAGGTGAGTGAGGTACTGTAGAGATTAAGTTTGGCTCTATTGCATTTTCCGCAAAGATGCGCAGAAGTTGTGGATCGATGTGTGTTTGAAAGTTTGAAATGCCGCTAAATACACCATGTTTTTAAACTTGTGAAGGCTGTGTAGGAGAGTATTGCATGGATTTGGATGAAACTTTGCTTGAAGGTGAGTGATGTACTGTAGAGCTTAAGTTTGGCTCTATTGCGTATTCCGCAAACATGCGCAGAAATTGTGGATCGATGTGTGTTTGAAAGTTTGAAATGTCGCTGAATAGACCATATTTTCAAACTTGTGAAGCCTGTGGACGACAGAGTATTGCATGGATTTTGATGAAACTTTGCTTGAAGGTGAGTGAGGTACTGTAGAGGTTCAGTTTGGCTCTATTGCGTTTTCCGCAAAGATGCGCAGAAGTTTCTTTGCTTGAAGGTGAGTGAGGTACTGTAGAGGTTAAGTGTGTCTCTATTGCGTTTTCCGCAAAGATGCGCGCATGTTGTGGATCGATGTGTGTTTGAAAGTTTGAAATGTCGATAAAAGGCCATATTTTCAAACTTGTGAAGGCTGTGTAGGACGGAGTATTGCATGGATTTTGATGCAACTTTGCTTTAAGGTGAGTGAGGTACTGTAGAGGTTAAGTTTGGCTCTATTGCGTTTTCCGCAAAGATACGCAGAAGTTGTGGCTCGATGTGTGTTTGAAAGTTTGAAATGTCGCTGAATAGACAATATTTTCAAACTTCTGAAGGCTGTGTAGGACGGAGTATTGCATGGATTTTGATGCAACTTTGCTTGAAGGTGAGTGAGGTACTGTAGAGCTTAAGTTTGGCTCTATTGCGTTTTCCGCAAAGATGCGCAGAAGTTGTGGCTCGATGTGTGTTTGAAAGTTTGAAATGTCGCTGAATAGACCAAATTTTCAAACTTGTGAAGGCTGTGTAGGACAGAGTATTGCATGGATTTTGATGAAACTTTGCTTGAAGATGAGTGAGGTACTGTAGAGCTTAAGTTTGGCTCTATTGCGTATTCTGCAAAGATGCGCAGAAGTTGCTTTGCTTGAAGGTGAGTGTGGTACTGTAGAGCTTAAGTTTGGCTCTATTGCGGTTTTCGCGAAGATGCGCAGAAGTTGTGGATCGATGTCTGTCTGAAAGTTTGAAATGTCGATAAAGGCCGTATTTTCAAACTTGTGAAGGCTGTTTAGGACGGAGTATTGCATGGATTTTGATGACACTTTGCTTGAAGGTGAGTGAGGTACTGTAGAAGTTAAGTTTGGCTCTATTGCGTTTTCCGCAAAGATGCGCAGAAGTTGTGGCTCGATGTGTGTTTGAAAGTTTGAAATGTCGCTGAATAGGCCGTATTTTCGAGCTTATGAAGGCTGTGTAGGACAGAGTATTGCATGGATTTTGATGAAACTTTGCCTGAAGGTGAGTGAGGTACTGTAGAGGTTAAGGTTGGCTCTATTGGGTTTTCGGCAAAGATGCGCAGAAGTTGTGGCAGGATCTTCGTTTGAAAGCTTAGAATGTCGATGAATAGACGATATTTTCAAACTTGTGAAGGCTGTGTAGGACAGAGTATTGCATGGATTTTGATGACACTTTGCTTGAAGGTGAGTGAGGTACTGTAGAGCTTAAGTTTGGCTCTATTGCGTATTGTGCAAAGATGCGCAGAAGTTGTGGATCGATGTGTGTTTGAAAGTTTGAAAGGTCGCTGAATAGACAATATTTTCAAACTTGTGAAGGCCGTGTAGGACAGAGTATTGCATGGATTTTGATGCAACTTTGCCTGAAGGTGAGTGAGGTACTGTAGAGGTTAAGTTTGGCTCTATTGGGTTTTCGGCAAAGATGCGCGGAAGTTGTGGCAGGATGTCCGTTTGAAAGCTTAGAATGTCGATGAATAGACCATATTTTCAAACTTGTGAAGGCTGTGTAGGAGAGTATTGCATGGATTTTGATGACACTTTGCTTGAAGGTGAGTGAGGTACTGTAGAGATTAAGTTTGGCTCTATTGCATTTTCCGCAAAGATGCGCAGAAGTTGTGGATCGATGTGTGTTTGAAAGTTTGAAATGCCGCTAAATACACCATGTTTTTAAACTTGTGAAGGCTGTGTAGGAGAGTATTGCATGGATTTGGATGAAACTTTGCTTGAAGGTGAGTGATGTACTGTAGAGCTTAAGTTTGGCTCTATTGCGTATTCCGCAAACATGCGCAGAAATTGTGGATCGATGTGTGTTTGAAAGTTTGAAATGTCGCTGAATAGACCATATTTTCAAACTTGTGAAGCCTGTGGACGACAGAGTATTGCATGGATTTTGATGAAACTTTGCCTGAAGGTGAGTGAGGTACTGTAGAGGTTCAGTTTGGCTCTATTGCGTTTTCCGCAAAGATGCGCAGAAGTTTCTTTGCTTGAAGGTTAGTGAGGTACTGTAGAGGTAAAGTGTGTCTCTATTGCGTTTTCCGCAAAGATGCGCGCATGTTGTGGATCGATGTGTGTTTGAAAGTTTGAAATGTCGATAAAAGGCCATATTTTCAAACTTGTGAAGGCTGTGTAGGACGGAGTATTGCATGGATTTTGATGCAACTTTGCTTTAAGGTGAGTGAGGTACTGTAGAGGTTAAGTTTGGCTCTATTGCGTTTTCCGCAAAGATACGCAGAAGTTGTGGCTCGATGTGTGTTTGAAAGTTTGAAATGTCGCTGAATATACCATATTTTCAAACTTGTGAAGGCTGTGTAGGACGGAGTATTGCATGGATTTTGATGCAACTTTGCTTGAAGGTGGGTGAGGTACTGTAGAGCTTAAGTTTGGCTCTATTGCGCATTGTGCACAGATGCACAGACGTTGTGGCTCGATGTGTGTTTGAAGGTTTGAAATGTCGCTGAATATACCATATTTTCAAACTTGTGAAGGCTGTGTAGGACGGAGTATTGCATGGATTTTGATGAAACTTTGCTTGAAGATGAGTGAGGTACTGTAGAGGTTCAGTTTGGCTCTATTGCGTATTCTGCAAAGATGCGCAGAAGTTGCTTTGCTTGAAGGTGAGTGTGGTACTGTAGAGCTTAAGTTTGGCTCTATTGCGGTTTTCGCGAAGATGCGCAGAAGTTGTGGATCGATGTCTGTCTGAAAGTTTGAAATGTCGATAAAGGCCGTATTTTCAAACTTGTGAAGGCTGTTTAGGACGGAGTATTGCATGGATTTTGATGACACTTTGCTTGAAGGTGAGTGAGGTACTGTAGAGGTTCATTTTGGCTCTATTGCGTTTTCCGCAAAGATACGCAGAAGTTGTGGCTCGATGTGTGTTTGAAAGTTTGAAATGTCGCTGAATAGACCATTTTTTCAAACTTGTGAAGGCTGTGTAGGACGGAGTATTGCATGGATTTTGATGCAACTTTGCTTGAAGGTGAGTGAGGTACTGTAGAGGTTAAGTTTGGCTCTATTGCGTTTTCCGCAAAGATGCGCAGAAGTTCTGGCTCGATGTGTGTTTGAAAGTTTGAAATGTCGCTGAATAGACCAAATTTTCAAACTTGTGAAGGCTGTGTAGGACAGAGTATTGCATGGATTTTGATGAAACTTTGCTTGAAGGTGAGTGAGGTACTGTAGAGGTTCAGTTTGGCTCTATTGCGTATTCTGCAAAGATGCGCAGAAGATGCTTTGCTTGAAGGTGAGTGAGGTACTGTAGAGCTTAAGTTTGGCTCTATTGCGGTTTTCGCGAAGATGCGCAGAAGTTGTGGCTGGATGTTTGTTTGAAAGTTTGAAATGTCGCTGAATAGGCCGTATTTTCGAGCTTATGAAGGCTGTGTAGGACAGAGTATTGCATGGACTTCCATGCAACTTTGCCTGAAGGTGAGTGAGGTACTGTAGAGCTTAAGTTTGGCTCTATTGCGTATTGTGCAAAGATGCGCAGAAGTTGTGGATCGATGTGTGTTTGAAAGTTTGAAATGTCGCTGAATAGACAATATTTTCAAACTTGTGAAGGCTGTGTAGGACAGAGCATGGATTTTGATGCAACTTTGCCTGAAGGTGAGTGAGGTACTGTAGAGGTTTAGTTTGGCTCTATTGGGTTTTCGGCAAAGATGCGCAGAAGTTGTGGCTCGATGTGTGTTTGAAAGTTTGAAATGTCGCTGAATAGACAATATTTTCAAACTTGTGAAGGCTGTGTAGGACGGAGTATTGCATGGATTTTGATGACACTTTGCTTGAAGGTGAGTGAGGTACTGTAGAGCTTATGTTTGGCTCTATTGCGTTTTCCGCAAAGATACGCAGACGTTGTGGATCGATGTGTGTTTGAAAGTTTGAAATGTCGCTGAATAGACAATATTTTCAAACTTGTGAAGGCTGTGTAGGACTGAGTATTGCAAGGATTTTGATGACACTTTGCTTGAAGGTGAGTGAGGTACTGTAGAGCTTACGTTTGTCTCTATTGCGTTTTCCGCAAAGATACGCAGAAGTTGTGGCTCGATGTGTGTTTGAAAGTTTGAAATGTCGCTGAATAGGCCGTATTTTCGAGCTTATGAAGGCTGTGTAGGAGAGAGTATTGCATGGATTTTGATGAAACTTTGCCTGAAGGTGAGTGAGGTACTGTAGAGGTTAAGTTTGGCTCTATTGGGTTTTCGGCAAAGATGCGCAGAAGTTGTGGCAGGATCTGCGTTTGAAAGCTTAGAATGTCGATGAATAGACGATATTTTCAAACTTGTGAAGGCTGTGTAGGACAGAGTATTGCATGGACTTCCATGCAACTTTGCCTGAAGGTGTGTGAGGTACTGTAGAGCTTAAGTTTGGCTCTATTGCGTATTGTGCAAAGATGCGCAGAAGTTGTGGATCGATGTGTGTTTGAAAGTTTGAAATGTCGCTGAATAGACAATATTTTCAAACTTGTGAAGGCTGTGTAGGACAGAGTATTGCATGGATTTTGATGCAACTTTGCCTGAAGGTGAGTGAGGTACTGTAGAGGTTAAGGTTGGCTCTATTGGGTTTTCGGCAAAGATGCGCAGAAGTTGTGGCAGGATGTGCGTTTGAAAGCTTAGAATGTCGATGAATAGACCATATTTTCAAACTTGTGAAGGCTGTGTAGGACAGAGTATTGCATGGATTTTGATGACACTTTGCTTGAAGGTGAGTGAGGTACTGTAGAGCTTACGTTTGGCTCTATTGCGTTTTCCGCAAAGATACGCAGAAGTTGTGGATCGATGTGTGTTTGAAAGTTTGAAATGTCGCTGAATAGACAATATTTTCAAACTTGTGAAGGCTGTGTAGGACGGAATGTTGCATGGACTTCCATGCAACTTTGCCTGAAGGTGAGTGAGGTACTGTAGAGGTTAAGTTTGGCTCTATTGGGTTTTCGGCAAAGATGCGCAGAAGTTGTGGCAGGATGTGCGTTTGAAAGCTTAGTATGTCGATGAATAGACGATATTTTCAAACTTGTGAAGGCTGTGTAGGACACAGTATTGCATGGATTTTGATGACACTTTGCTTGAAGGTGAGTGAGGTACTGTAGAGCTTACGTTTGGCTCTATTGCGTTTTCCGCAAAGATACGCAGAAGTTGTGGATCGATGTGTGTTTGAAAGTTTGAAATGTCGCTGAATAGACCAAATTTTCAAACTTGTGAAGGCTGTGTAGGACAGAGTATTGCATGGATTTTGATGAAACTTTGCTTGAAGGTGAGTGAGGTACTGTAGAGGTTCAGTTTGGCTCTATTGCGTATTCTGCAAAGATGCGCAGAAGATGCTTTGCTTGAAGGTGAGTGAGGTACTGTAGAGCTTAAGTTTGGCTCTATTGCGGTTTTCGCGAAGATGCGCAGAAGTTGTGGATCGATGTCTGTCTGAAAGTTTGAAATGTCGATAAAGGCCGTATTTTCAAACTTGTGAAGGCTGTTTAGGACGGAGTATTGCATGGATTTCCATGCAACTTTGCTTGAAGGTGAGTGAGGTACTGTAGAGCTTGAGGTTGGCTCTATTGCGTTTTCCGCAAAGATGCGCAGAAGTTGTGGCAGGATGTGTGTTTGAAAGTTTAGAATGTCGATGAATAGACCATATTTTCAAACTTGTGAAGCCTGTGTAGGACAGAGTATTGCATGGATTTTGATGACACTTTGCTTGAAGGTGAGTGAGGTACTGTAGAGCTTAAGGTTGGCTCTATTGCGTTTTCCGCAAAGATGCGCAGAAGTTGTGGCTCGATATGTGTTTGAAAGTTTGAAATGTCGCTGAATAGGCCGTATTTTCGAGCTTATGAAGGCTGTGTAGGACAGAGTATTGCATGGATTTTGATGAAACTTTGCTTGAAGATGAGTGAGGTACTGTAGAGGTTCAGTTTGGCTCTATTGCGTATTCTGCAAAGATGCGCAGAAGTTGCTTTACTTCAAGGTGAGTGAGGAACTGTAGAGCTTAAGTTTGGCTCTATTGCGTTTTTCGCGAAGATGCCCAGAAGTTGTTGATCGATGTCTGTCTGAAAGTTTGAAATGTCGATAAAGGCCGTATTTTCAAACTTGTGAAGGCTGTGTAGGACGGAGTATTGCATGGATTTCCATGCAACTTTGCTTGAAGGTGAGTGAGGTATTGTGGAGCTTTAGGTTGGCTCTATTGCGTTTTCCGCAAAGATGCGCAGAAGTTGTGGCTCGATGTGTGTTTGAAAGTTTGAAATGTCGATAAAAGGCCATATTTTCAAACTTGTGAAGCCTGTGTAGGACAGAGTATTGCATGGATTTTGATGAAACTTCGCTTGAAGGTGAGTGAGGTACTGTAGAGGTTAACTTTGGCTCTATTGGGTTTCCGGCAAAGATGCGCAGAAGTTGTGGCAGGATCTGCGTTTGAAAGCTTAGAATGTCGATGAATAGACCATATTTTCAAAATTGTGAAGGCTGTGTAGGACAGAGTATTGCATCGACTTCCATGCAACTTTGCCTGAAGGTGAGTGAGGTACTGTAGAGCATAAGTTTGGCTCTATTGCGTATTGTGCAAAGATGCGCAGAAGTTGTGGATCGATGTGTGTTTGAAAGTTTGAAATGTCGCTGAATAGACAATATTTTCAAACTTGTGAAGGCTGTGTAGGACAGAGCATGGATTTTGATGCAACTTTGCCTGAAGGTGAGTGAGGTACTGTAGAGGTTTAGTTTGGCTCTATTGGGTTTTCGGCAAAGATGCGCAGAAGTTGTGGCTCGATGTGTGTTTGAAAGTTTGAAATGTCGCTGAATAGACAATATTTTCAAACTTGTGAAGGCTGTGTAGGACGGAGTATTGCATGGATTTTGATGACACTTTGCTTGAAGGTGAGTGAGGTACTGTAGAGCTTACGTTTGGCTCTATTGCGTTTTCCGCAAAGATACGCAGACGTTGTGGATCGATGTGTGTTTGAAAGTTTGAAATGTCGCTGAATAGACCATATTTTCAAACTTGTGAAGGCTGTGTAGGACAGAGTATTGCATGGATTTTGATGACACTTTGCTTGAAGGTGAGTGAGGTACTGTAGAGCTTACGTTTGGCTCTATTGCGTTTTCCGCAAAGATACGCAGAAGTTGTGGCTCGATGTGTGTTTGAAAGTTTGAAATGTCGCTGAATAGACAATAGTTTCAAACTTGTGAAGGCTGTGTAGGACGGAGTGTTGCATGGATTTTGATGACACTTTGCTTGAAGGTGAGTGAGGTACTGTAGAGCTTAAGTTTGGCTCTATTGCGTTTTCCGCAAAGATACGCAGAAGTTGTGGATCGATGTGTGTTTGAAAGTTTGAAATGTCGATAAAAGGCCGTATTTTCAAACTTGTGAAGGCTGTGTAGGACGGAGTATTGCATGGATTTTGATGAAACTTTGCCTGAAGGTGAGTGAGGTACTGTAGAGGTTAAGTTTGGCTCTATTGGGTTTTCCGCAAAGATGCGCAGAAGTTGTGGCAGGATGTGCGTTTGAAAGTTTGAAATGTCGCTGAATAGACAATAGTTTCAAACTTGTGAAGGCTGTGTAGGACGGAGTGTTGCATGGATTTTGATGACACTTTGCTTGAAGGTGAGTGAGGTACTGTAGAGCTTACGTTTGGCTCTATTGCGTTTTCCGCAAAGATACGCAGAAGTTGTGGATCGATGTGTGTTTGAAAGTTTGAAATGTCGCTGAATAGACAATAGTTTCAAACTTGTGAAGGCTGTGTAGGACGGAGTGTTGCATGGATTTTGATGAAACTTTTCCTGAAGGTGGGTGAGGTACTGTAGAGCTTAAGTTTGGCTCTATTGCGTATTGTGCAAAGATGCGCAGAAGTTGTGGATCGATGTGTGTTTGAAAGTTTGAAATGTCGCTAAGTAGGCCGTATTTTCGAGCTTATGAAGGCTGTGTAGGACAGAGTATTGCATGGATTTTGATGAAACTTTGCCTGAAGGTGAGTGAGGTACTGTAGAGGTTAAGTTTGGGTCTATTGGGTTTTCGGCAAAGATGCGCAGAAGTTGTGGCAGGATCTGCGTTTGAAAGCTTAGAATGTCGATGAATAGACGATATTTTCAAACTTGTGAAGGCTGTGTAGGACAGAGTATTGCATGGACTTCCATGCAACTTTGCCTGAAGGTGAGTGAGGTACTGTAGAGCTTAAGTTTGGCTCTATTGCGTATTGTGCAAAGATGCGAAGAAGTTGTGGATCGATGTGTGTTTGAAAGTTTGAAATGTCGCTGAATAGACAATATTTTCAAACTTGTGACGGCTGTGTAGGACAGAGTATTGCATGGATTTTGATGACACTTTGCTTGAAGGTGAGTGATGTACTGTAGAGGTTAAGTTTGGCTCTATTGGGTTTTCGGCAAAGATGCGCAGAAGTTGTGGCAGGATCTGCGTTTGAAAGCTTAGAATGTCGATGAATAGACCATATTTTCAAACTTGTGAAGGCTGTGTAGGAGAGTATTGCATGGATTTTGATGAAACTTTGCTTGAAGGTGAGTGAGGTACTGTAGAGATTAAGTTTGGCTCTATTGCGTTTTCCGCAAAGATGCGCAGAAGTTGTGGATCGATGTGTGTTTGAAAGTTTGAAATGTCGTTGAATAGGCCGTATTTTCGAGCTTGTGAAGGCTGTGTAGGACAGAGTATTGCATGGATTTGGATGAAACTTTGTTTGAAGGTGAGTGAGGTACTATAGAGCTTAAGTTTTGTCTCTATTGCGTTTTCCGCAAGGTTGCGCAGAAGTTGTGGATCGATGTGTGTTTGAAAGTTTGAAATGTCGCTGAATAGACAATATTTTCAAACTTCTGAAGGCTGTGTAGGAGAGTATTGCATGGTTTTGGATGAAACTTTGCTTGAAGGTGAGTGAGGTACTGTAGAGGTTAATTTTGGCTCTATTGCGTTTTCCGCAAAGATGCGCAGAAGTTGTGGATCGATGTGTGTTTGAAAGTTTGAAATGTCGCTGAATAGACCATATTTTCAAACTTGTGAAGCCTGTGTACGACAGAGTATTGCATGGATTTTGATGAAACTTTGCTTGAAGATGAGTGAGGTGCTGTAGAGGTTCAGTTTGGCTCTATTGCGTATTCTGCAAAGATGCGCAGAAGTTGTGGATCTGCGTTGAGCTTTTAAAATTCGATGAATAGAGACGATTTTTTCAAACTTGGAAAGTGCTGTAGGGACCAGGAGTATTGCATGGACTTCCATGCAACTTTGCCTGAAGGTGAGTGAGGTGCTGTAGAGCTTAAGTTTGGCTCTATTGCGGTTTTCGCGAAGATGCGCCGAAGTTGTTGATCGATGTCTGTCTGAAAGTTTGAAATGTCGATAAAGGCCGTATTTTCAAACTTGTGAAGGCTGTGTAGGACGGAGTATTGCATGGATTTCCATGCGACTTTGCTTGAAGGTGAGTGAGGTACTGTAGATTTGAGGTTGGCTCTATTGCGTTTTCCGCAAAGATGCGCAGAAGTTGTGGCAGGATGTGTGTTTGAAAGTTTAGAATGTCGATGAATAGACCGTATTTTCAAACTTGTGAAGCCTGTGTAGGAAAGAGTATTGCATGGATTTTGATCAAACTTTGCTTGAAGATGAGTGAGGTACTGTAGAGCTTAAGGTTGGCTCTATTGCGTTTTCCGCAAAGATGCGCAGAAGTTGTGGCTCGATGTTTGTTTGAAAGTTTGAAATGTCGCTGAATAGGCCGTATTTTCGAGCTTATAAAGGCTGTGTAGGACAGAGTATTGCATGGACTTCCATGCAACTTTGCCTGAAGGTGAGTGAGGTACTGTAGAGCTTAAGTTTGGCTCTATTGCGTATTGTGCAAAGATGCGCAGAAGTTGTGGATCGATGTGTGTTTGAAAGTTTGAAATGTCGCTGAATAGACAATATTTTCAAACTTGTGAAGGCTGTGTAGGACAGAGTATTGCATGGATTTTGATGCAACTTTGCTTGAAGGTGAGTGAGGTACTGTAGATTTGAGGTTGGCTCTATTGCGTTTTCCGCAAAGATACGCAGAAGTTGTGGATCGATGTGTGTTTGAAAGTTTGAAATGTCGCTGAATAGACAATATTTTCAAACTTGTGAAGGCTGTGTAGGACGGAGTGTTGCATGGATTTTGATGAAACTTTGCTTGAAGGTGAGTGAGGTACTGTAGAGCTTAAGTTTGTCTCCATTGCGTTTTCCGCAAAGATGCGCCGAAGTTGTGGATCGATGTGTGTTTGAAAGTATAAAATGTCGATAAAAGGCCGTATTTTCAAACTTGTGAATCCTGTGTAGGACAGAGTATTGCATTGATTTCCATGCAACTTTGCCTGAAGGTGAGTGAGGTACCGTAGAGTTTAAGTTTGGCTCTATTGGGTTTTCGGCAAAGATGCGCAGAAGTTGTGGATCGATGTGTGTTTGAAAGTTTGAAATGGCGCTTAATAGACCATGTTTTTAAACTTGTGAATGCTGTGTAGGAGAGTATTGCATGGATTTGGATGAAACTTGATTGAAGGTGAGTGATGTACTGTAGAGCATAAGTTTGGCTCTATTGCGTATTCCGCAAAGATGCGCAGAAGTTGTGGATCGATGTGTGTTTGAAAGTTTGAAATGTCGCTGAATAGACAATATTTTCAAACTTGTGACGGCTGTGTAGGACAGAGTATTGCATGGATTTTGATGACACTTTGCTTGAAGGTGAGTGATGTACTGTAGAGGTTAAGTTTGGCTCTATTGGGTTTTCGGCAAAGATGCGCAGAAGTTGTGGCAGGATCTGCGTTTGAAAGCTTAGAATGTCGATGAATAGACCATATTTTCAAACTTGTGAAGGCTGTGTAGGAGAGTATTGCATGGATTTTGATGAAACTTTGCTTGAAGGTGAGTGAGGTACTGTAGAGATTAAGTTTGGCTCTATTGCGTTTTCCGCAAAGATGCGCAGAAGTTGTGGATCGATGTGTGTTTGAAAGTTTGAAATGTCGTTGAATAGGCCGTATTTTCGAGCTTGTGAAGGCTGTGTAGGACAGAGTATTGCATGGATTTGGATGAAACTTTGTTTGAAGGTGAGTGAGGTACTATAGAGCTTAAGTTTTGTCTCTATTGCGTTTTCCGCAAGGTTGCGCAGAAGTTGTGGATCGATGTGTGTTTGAAAGTTTGAAATGTCGCTGAATAGACAATATTTTCAAACTTCTGAAGGCTGTGTAGGAGAGTATTGCATGGTTTTGGATGAAACTTTGCTTGAAGGTGAGTGAGGTACTGTAGAGGTTAAGGTTGGCTCTATTGCGTTTTCCGCAAAGATGCGCAGAAGTTGTGGATCGATGTGTGTTTGAAAGTTTGAAATGTCGCTGAATAGACCATATTTTCAAACTTGTGAAGCCTGTGTACGACAGAGTATTGCATGGATTTTGATGAAACTTTGCTTGAAGATGAGTGAGGTGCTGTAGAGGTTCAGTTTGGCTCTATTGCGTATTCTGCAAAGATGCGCAGAAGTTGCTTTGCTTGAGGGTGAGTGAGGTACTGTAGAGCTTAAGTTTGGCTCTATTGCGGTTTTCGCGAAGATGCGCCGAAGTTGTTGATCGATGTCTGTCTGAAAGTTTGAAATGTCGATAAAGGCCGTATTTTCAAACTTGTGAAGGCTGTGTAGGACGGAGTATTGCATGGATTTCCATGCGACTTTGCTTGAAGGTGAGTGAGGTACTGTAGATTTGAGGTTGGCTCTATTGCGTTTTCCGCAAAGATGCGCAGAAGTTGTGGCAGGATGTGTGTTTGAAAGTTTAGAATGTCGATGAATAGACCGTATTTTCAAACTTGTGAAGCCTGTGTAGGAAAGAGTATTGCATGGATTTTGATCAAACTTTGCTTGAAGATGAGTGAGGTACTGTAGAGCTTAAGGTTGGCTCTATTGCGTTTTCCGCAAAGATGCGCAGAAGTTGTGGCTCGATGTTTGTTTGAAAGTTTGAAATGTCGCTGAATAGGCCGTATTTTCGAGCTTATGAAGGCTGTGTAGGACAGAGTATTGCATGGACTTCCATGCAACTTTGCCTGAAGGTGAGTGAGGTACTGTAGAGCTTAAGTTTGGCTCTATTGCGTATTGTGCAAAGATGCGCAGAAGTTGTGGATCGATGTGTGTTTGAAAGTTTGAAATGTCGCTGAATAGACAATATTTTCAAACTTGTGAAGGCTGTGTAGGACAGAGTATTGCATGGATTTTGATGCAACTTTGCTTGAAGGTGAGTGAGGTACTGTAGATTTGAGGTTGGCTCTATTGCGTTTTCCGCAAAGATACGCAGAAGTTGTGGATCGATGTGTGTTTGAAAGTTTGAAATGTCGCTGAATAGACAATATTTTCAAACTTGTGAAGGCTGTGTAGGACGGAGTGTTGCATGGATTTTGATGAAACTTTGCTTGAAGGTGAGTGAGGTACTGTAGAGCTTAAGTTTGTCTCCATTGCGTTTTCCGCAAAGATGCGCCGAAGTTGTGGATCGATGTGTGTTTGAAAGTATAAAATGTCGATAAAAGGCCGTATTTTCAAACTTGTGAATCCTGTGTAGGACAGAGTATTGCATTGATTTCCATGCAACTTTGCCTGAAGGTGAGTGAGGTACCGTAGAGTTTAAGTTTGGCTCTATTGGGTTTTCGGCAAAGATGCGCAGAAGTTGTGGATCGATGTGTGTTTGAAAGTTTGAAATGGCGCTTAATAGACCATGTTTTTAAACTTGTGAATGCTGTGTAGGAGAGTATTGCATGGATTTGGATGAAACTTTGCTTGAAGGTGAGTGAGGTACTGTAGAGCTTAAGTTTTGTCTCTATTGCGTTTTCCGCAAAGATGCGCAGAAGCTTTGGATCGATGTGTGTTTGAAAGTTTGAAATGTCGCTGAATAGACAATATTTTCAAACTTGTGACGGCTGTGTAGGACAGAGTATTGCATGGATTTTGATGAAACTTTGCCTGAAGGTGAGTGAGGTACTGTAGAGGTTAAGTTTGGCTCTATTGCGTTTTCCGCAAAGATGCGCAGAAGTTGTGGATCGATGTGTGTTTGAAAGTTTAGAATGTCGATGAATAGACCATATTTTCAAACTTGTGAAGGCTGTGTAGGAGAGTATTGCATGGATTTTGATGAAACTTTGCTTGAAGGTGAGTGAGGTACTGTAGAGATTAAGTTTGGCTCTATTGCGTTTTCCGCAAAGATGCGCAGAAGTTGTGGATCGATGTGTGTTTGAAAGTTTGAAATGTCGTTGAATAGGCCGTATTTTCGAGCTTGTGAAGGCTGTGTAGGACAGAGTATTGCATGGATTTTGATGAAACTTTGTTTGAAGGTGAATGAGGTACTGTAGACCTTAAGTTTTGTCTCTATTGCGTTTTCCGCATAGATGCGCAGAAGCTTTGGATCGATGTGTGTTTGAAAGTTTGAAATGCCGCTAAATAGACAATATTTTCAAACTTCTGAAGGCTGTGTAGGAGAGTATTGCATGGTTTTGGATGAAACTTTGCTTGAAGGTGAGTGAGGTACTGTAGAGGTTAATTTTGGCTCTATTGCGTTTTCCGCAAAGATGCGCAGAAGTTGTGGATCGATGTGTGTTTGAAAGTTTGAAATGTCGCTGAATAGACCATATTTTCAAACTTGTGAAGCCTGTGTAGGACAGAGTATTGCATGGATTTTGATGAAACTTTGCTTGAAGGTGAGTGAGGTACTGTAGAGGTTCAGTTTGGCTCTATTGCGTATTGTGCAAAGATGCGCAGAAGTTGTGGATCGATGTGTGTTTGAAAGTTTGAAATGTCGCTGAATAGACAATATTTTCAAACTTGTGAAGGCTGTGTAGGACAGAGTATTGCATGGATTTTGATGCAACTTTGCTTGAAGGTGAGTGAGGTACTGTAGATTTGAGGTTGGCTCTATTGCGTTTTCCGCAAAGATGCGCAGAAGTTGTGGATCGATGTGTGTTTGAAAGTTTGAAATGTCGCTGAATAGACAATATTTTCAAACTTGTGAAGGCTGTGTAGGACGGAGTGTTGCATGGATTTTGATGAAACTTTGCTTGAAGGTGAGTGAGGTACTGTAGAGCTTAAGTTTGTCTCTATTGCGTTTTCCGCAAAGATGCGCAGAAGTTGTGGATCGATGTGTGTTTGAAAGTTTAGAATGTCGATGAATATACAGTATTTTGAAACTTGTGAAGCCTGTGTAGGACAGAGTATTGCATGGATTTTGATGCAACTTTGCCTGAAGGTGAGTGAGGTACTGTATAGGATAAGTTTGGCTCTATTGGGTTTTCGGCAAAGATGCGCAGAAGTTTTGGATCGATGTGTGTTTGAAGGTTTGAAATGCCGCTAAATAGACCATGTTTTTAAACTTGTGAAGGCTGTGTAGGAGAGTATTGCATGGATTTTGATGAAACTTTGCTTGAAGGTGAGTGATGTACTGTAGAGGTTTAGTTTGGCTCTATAGCGTATTCCGCAAAGATGCGCAGAAGTTGTGGATCGATGTGTGTTTGAAAGTTTGAAATGTCGCTGAATAGACCATTTTTTCAAACTTGTGAAGGCTGTGTAGGACGGAGTATTGCATGGATTTTGATGCAACTTTGCCTGAACGTGAGTGAGGTACTGTAGAGGTTAAGGTTGGCTCTATTGAGTTTTCGGCAAAGATGCGCAGAAGTTGTGGCAGGAGGTGTGTTTGAAAGTTTAGAATGTCGATGAATAGACCATATTTTCAAACTTGTGAAGGCTGTGTAGGAGAGTATTGCATGGATTTTGATGAAACTTTGCTTGAAGGTGAGTGAGGTACTGTAGAGATTAAGTTTGGCTCTATTGCGTTTTCCGCAAAGATGCGCAGAAGTTGTGGATCGATGTGTGTTTGAAAGTTTGAAATGTCGATGAATAGTCCATATTTTCAAACTTGTGAAGGCTGTGTAGGACAGAGTATTGCATGGATTTGGATGAAACTTTGCTTGAAGGTGAGTGAGGTACTGTAGAGCTTAAGTTTTGTCTCTATTGCGTTTTCCGCAAAGATGCGCAGAAGCTTTGGATCGATGTGTGTTTGAAAGTTTGAAATGTCGCTGAATAGACAATATTTTCAAACTTGTGAAGGCTGTGTAGGACAGAGTATTGCATGGATTTTGATGAAACTTTGCTTGAAGGTGAGTGAGGTACTGTAGAGGTTAAGTTTGGCTCTATTGCGTTTTCCGCAAAGATGCGCAGAAGTTGTGGATCGATGTGTGTTTGAAAGTTTGAAATGTCGCTGAATAGACCATATTTTCAAACTTGTGAAGCCTGTGTAGGACAGAGTATTGCATGGATTTTGATGAAACTTTGCTTGAAGATGAGTGAGGTGCTGTAGAGGTTCAGTTTGGCTCTATTGCGTATTCTGCAAAGATGCGCAGAAGTTGCTTTGCTTGAGGGTGAGTGAGGTACTGTAGAGCTTAAGTTTGGCTCTATTGCGTTTTCCGCAAAGATGCGCAGAAGTTGTTGATCGATGTGTGTTTGAAAGTTTAAAATGACGATAGTAAGCCGTATTTTCAAACTTGTGAAGGCTGTGTAGGACGGAGTGTTGCATGGATTTTGACAAAACTTTGCTTGAAGGTGAGTGAGGTACTGTAGAGTTTAAGTTTGGCTCTATTGCGTTTTCCGCAAAGATGCGCAGAAGTTGTGGCAGGATGTGTGTTTGAAAGTTTAGAATGTCGATGAATAGACAGTATTTTGAAACTTGTGAAGCCTGTGTAGGACAGAGTATTGCATGGATTTTGATGAAACTTTGCTTGAAGGTGAGTGAGGTACTGTAGAGCTTAAGGTTGGCTCTATTGCGTTTTCCGCAAAGATGCGCAGAAGTTGTGGCTCGATGTGTATTTGAAAGTTTGAAATGTCGCTGAATAGGCCGTATTTTCGAGCTTATGAAGGCTGTGTAGGACAGAGTATTGCATGGACTTCCATGCAACTTTGCCTGAAGGTGAGTGAGGTGCTGTAGAGGTTCAGTTGTTGCGTTTTCCGCAAAGATACGCAGAATTTGTGGATCGATGTGTGTTTGAAAGTTTGAAATGTCGCTGAATAGGCCATATTTTCAAACTTGTGAAGCCTGTGTAGGACGGAGTGTTGCATGGATTTTGATGAAACTTTGCTTGAAGGTGAGTGAGGTACTGTAGAGCTTAAGTTTGTCTCTATTGCGTTTTCCGCAAAGATGCGCAGAAGTTGTGGATCGATGTGTGTTTCAAAGTATAAAATGTCGATAAAAGGTCGTATTTTCAAACTTGTGAATCCTGTGTAGGACAGAGTATTGCATGGATTTTGATGAAACTATGCTTGAAGGTGGGTGAGGTACTGTAGAGCTTAAGTTTGGCTCTATTGCGTTTTCCGCAAAGATGCGCAGAAGTTGTGGCTCGATGTGTGTTTGAAAGTTTGAAATGACGCTGAATAGACCATATTTTCAAACTTGAGAAGGCTGTGTAGGTCAGAGTATTGCATGGATTTTGATGAAACTTTGCTTGAAGGTGAGTGAGGTACTATAGATCTCAAGTTTGTCTCTATTGCGTTTTCCGCAAAGATGCGCAGAAGTTGTGGATCGATGTGTGTTTGAAAGTTTGAAATGTCGCTGAATAGACAATATTTTCAAACTTGTGAAGCCTGTGTAGGACAGAGTATGGGATGGATTTTGATGAAACTTTGCTTGAAGCTGAGTGAGGTACTGAAGAGCTGAAATTTGGCTCTATTGGGTTTTCGGCAAAGATGCGCAGAAGTTTTGGATCGATGTGTGTTTGAAAGCTTAGAGTGTCGTTGAATAGGCCATATCTTCAAACTTGTGAAGGCTGTGTAGGACAGAGTATTGCATGGATTTTGATGAAACTTTGCTTGAAGGTGAGTGAGGTACTGTAGAGCTTAAGTTTGGCTCTATTGCGTTTTCCGCAAAGATGCGCAGAAGTTGTGGATCGATGTGTGTTTGAAAGTTTGAAATGTCGTTGAATAGGCCATATTTTCAAGCTTATGAAGGCTGTGTAGGACAGAGTATTGCATGGATTTTGATGAAACTTTGCTTGAAGGTGAGTGAGGTAGTGTAGAGCTTAAGTTTGGCTCTATTGCGTTTTCCGCAAAGATGCGCAGAAGTTGTGGATCGATGTGTGTTTGAAAGTTTGAAATGTCGCTGAATAGACAATATTTTCAAACTTGTGAAGGCTGTGTAGGAGAGTATTGCATGGATTTTGATGAAACTTTGCCTGAAGGTGAGTGAGGTACTGTAGAGGTTAAGTTTGGCTCTATTGCGTTTTCCGCAAAGATGCGCAGAAGTTGTGGATCGATGTGTGTTTGAAAGTTTGAAATGTCGCTGAATAGACCATTTTTTCAAACTTGTGAAGGCTGTGTAGGACAGAGTGTTGCATGGATTTTGATGAAACTTTGCTTGAAGATGGGTGAGGTACTGTAGAGGTTCAGTTTGGCTCTATTGCGTTTTCCGCAAAGATGCGCAGAAGTTGCTTTACTTCAAGGTGAGTGAGGAACTGTAGAGCTTAAGTTTGGCTCTATTGCGTTTTTCGCGAAGATGCCCAGAAGTTGTTGATCGATGTCTGTCTGAAAGTTTGAAATGTCGATAAAGGCCGTATTTTCAAACTTGTGAAGGCTGTGTAGGACGGAGTATTGCATGGATTTCCATGCATTTTTGCTTGAAGGTGAGTGAGGTACTGTAGAGCTTAAGTTTGGCTCTATTGCGTTTTCCGCAATGATGCGTAGAAGTTGTGGCAGGATGTGTGTTTGAAATGTCGATGAATAGGCCATATTTTCAAACTTGTGAAGCCTGTGTAGGACAGAGTATTGCATGGATTTTGATGAAACTTTGCTTGAAGGTGAGTGAGGTACTGTAGAGCTTAAGGTTGGCTCTATTGCGTTTTCCGCAAAGATGCGCAGAAGTTGTGGCTCGATGTGTATTTGAAAGTTTGAAATGTCGCTGAATAGGCCGTATTTTCGAGCTTATGAAGGCTGTGTAGGACAGAGTATTGCATGGATTTTGATGAAACTTTGCCTGAAGGTGAGTGAGGTACTGTAGAGGTTAAGTTTGGCTCTATAGCGTTTTCCGCAAAGATGCGCCGAAGTTTTAAATCGATGTGTGGTTGAAAGTTTGAAATGTCGCTGAATAGACAATATTTTCAAACTTGTGAAGGCTGTGTAGGAGAGTATTGCATGGATTTTGATGAAACTTTGCCTGAAGGTGAGTGAGGTACTGTAGAGGTTCAGTTTGGCTCTATTGCGTTTTCCGCAAAGATGCGCAGAAGTTGTGGATCGATGTGTGTTTGAAAGTTTGAAATGTCGCTGAATAGACCATATTTTCAAACTTGTGAAGCCTGTGTAGGACAGAGTATTGCATGGATTTTGATGAAACTTTGCTTGAAGATGAGTGAGGTACTGTAGAGCTTAAGTTTGGCTCTATTGCGTATTCTGCAAAGATGCGCAGAAGTTGCTTTGCTTGAAGGTGAGTGAGGTACTGTAGAGCTTAAGTTTGGCTCTATTGCGGTTTTCGCGAAGATGCGCAGAAGTTGTTGATCGATGTCTGTCTGAAAGTTTGAAATGTCGATAAAGGCCGTATTTTCAAACTTGTGAAGGCTGTGTAGGACGGAGTATTGGATGGATTTTGATTCAACTTTGCGTGAAGGTGAGTGAGGTACTTTAGAGGTTAAGGTTGGCTCTATTGCGTTTTCCGCAAATTTGCGCAGAAGTTGTGGCAGGAGGTGTGTTTGAAAGTTTAGAATGCCGATGATCAGACCATATTTTCAAACTTGTGAAGGCTGTGTAGGACAGAGTATTGCATGGATTTCCATGCAACTTTGCCTGAAGGTGAGTGAGGTACTGTAGAGCTTAAGGTTGGCTCCATTGCGTTTTCCGCAAAGATGCGCAGAAGTTGTGGCTCGATGTGTATTTGAAAGTTTGAAATGTCGCTGAATAGATCATATTTTCAAACTTGTGAAGGCTGTGTAGGACAGAGTATTGCATGGATTTTGATGCAACTTTTCTTGAAGGTGGGTGAGGTACTGTAGAGCTGAAGTTTGGCTCTATTGCGCATTGTGCACAGATGCACAGACGTTGTGGCTCGATGTGTGTTTGAAGGTTTGAAATGTCGCTGAATATACCATATTTTGAAACTTGTGAAGGCTGTGTAGGGCGGAGTATTGCATGGATTTTGATGAAACTTTGCTTTAATATGAGTGAGGTACTGAGCTTGAGGTTGGCTCTATTGCGTTTTCCGCAAATATGCGCGGAAGTTGTGGATCGATGTGTGTTTGAAAGTTTGAAATGTCGATAAAAGGCCATATTTTCAAACTTGTGAAGGCTGTGTAGGACAGAGTGTTGAATGGATTTTGATGAAACTTTACTTGAAGGTGAGTGAGGTACTGTAGAGCTTAAGTTTGGCTCTATTGCGTTTTCCGCAAAGATGCGCAGAAGTTGTGGATCGATGTGTGTTTGAAAGTATAAAATGTCGATAAAAGGCCGTATTTTCAAACTTGTGAATCCTGTGTAGGACAGAGTATTGCATGGATTTTGATGCAACTTTGCCTGAAGGTGAGTGAGGTACTGTATAGGATAAGTTTGGCTCTATTGGGTTTTCGGCAAAGATGCGCAGAAGTTTTGGATCGATGTGTGTTTGAAAGTTTGAAATGTCGTTGAATAGGCCGTATTTTCGAGCTTGTGAAGGCTGTGTAGGACAGAGTATTGCATGGATTTTGATGAAACTTTGTTTGAAGGTGAGTGAGGTACTGTAGAGCTTAAGTTTTGTCTCTATTGCGTTTTCCGCAAAGATGCGCAGAAGCTTTGGATCGATGTGTGTTTGAAAGTTTGAAATGTCGCTGAATAGACAATATTTTCAAACTTGTGACGGCTGTGTAGGACAGAGTATTGCATGGATTTTGATGACACTTTGCTTGAAGGTGAGTGATGTACTGTAGAGGTTAAGTTTGGCTCTATTGGGTTTTCGGCAAAGATGCGCAGAAGTTGTGGCAGGATCTGCGTTTGAAAGCTTAGAATGTCGATGAATAGACCATATTTTCAAACTTGTGAAGGCTGTGTAGGAGAGTATTGCATGGATTTTGATGAAACTTTGCTTGAAGGTGAGTGAGGTACTGTAGAGATTAAGTTTGGCTCTATTGCGTTTTCCGCAAAGATGCGCAGAAGTTGTGGATCGATGTGTGTTTGAAAGTTTGAAATGTCGTTGAATAGGCCGTATTTTCAAACTTGTGAAGGCTGTGTAGGACAGAGTATTGGATGGATTTTGATGAAACTTTGTTTGAAGGTGAGTGAGGTAGTGTAGAGCTTAAGTTTTGCTCTATTGCGTTTTCCGCAAAGATGCGCAGAAGTTGTGGATCGATGTGTGTTTGAAAGTTTGAAATGTCGCTGAATAGACAATATTTTCAAACTTCTGAAGGCTGTGTTGGAGAGTATTGCATGGATTTTGATGAAACTTTGCTTGAAGGTGAGTGAGGTACTGTAGAGGTTAATTTTGGCTCTATTGCGTTTTCCGCAAAGATGCGCAGAAGTTGTGGATCGATGTGTGTTTGAAAGTTTGAAATGTCGCTGAATAGACCATATTTTCAAACTTGTGAAGGCTGTGTAGGACAGAGTATTGCATGGATTTTGATGAAACTTTGCTTGAAGATGAGTGAGGTACTGTAGAGGTTCAGTTTGGCTCTATTGCGTATTCTGCAAAGATGCGCAGAAGTTGCTTTACTTCAAGGTGAGTGAGGAACTGTAGAGCTTAAGTTTGGCTCTATTGCGGTTTTCGCGAAGATGCGCCGAAGTTGTTGATCGATGTCTGTCTGAAAGTTTGAAATGTCGATAAAGGCCGTATTTTCAAACTTGTGAAGGCTGTGTAGGACGGAGTATTGCATGGATTTCCATGCGACTTTGCTTGAAGGTGAGTGAGGTACTGTAGATTTGAGGTTGGCTCTATTGCGTTTTCCGCAAAGATGCGCAGAAGTTGTGGCAGGATGTGTGTTTGAAAGTTTAGAATGTCGATGAATAGACCGTATTTTCAAACTTGTGAAGCCTGTGTAGGAAAGAGTATTGCATGGATTTTGATCAAACTTTGCTTGAAGATGAGTGAGGTACTGTAGAGCTTAAGGTTGGCTCTATTGCGTTTTCCGCAAAGATGCGCAGAAGTTGTGGCTCGATGTTTGTTTGAAAGTTTGAAATGTCGCTGAATAGGCCGTATTTTCGAGCTTATGAAGGCTGTGTAGGACAGAGTATTGCATTGATTTCCATGCAACTTTGCCTGAAGGTGAGTGAGGTACTGTAGAGCTTAAGTTTGGCTCTATTGCGTATTGTGCAAAGATGCGCAGAAGTTGTGGATCGATGTGTGTTTGAAAGTTTGAAATGTCGCTGAATAGACAATATTTTCAAACTTGTGAAGGCTGTGTAGGACAGAGTATTGCATGGATTTTGATGAAACTTTGCTTGAAGGTGAGTGAGGTACTGTAGATTTGAGGTTGGCTCTATTGCGTTTTCCGCAAAGATACGCAGAAGTTGTGGATCGATGTGTGTTTGAAAGTTTGAAATGTCGCTGAATAGACCATATTTTCAAACTTGTGAAGGCTGTGTAGGACGGAGTGTTGCATGGATTTTGATGAAACTTTGCTTGAAGGTGAGTGAGGTACTGTAGAGCTTAAGTTTGTCTCTATTGCGTTTTCCGCAAAGATGCGCAGAAGTTGTGGATCGATGTGTGTTTGAAAGTATAAAATGTCGATAAAAGGCCGTATTTTCAAACTTGTGAATCCTGTGTAGGACAGAGTATTGCATGGATTTTGATGAAACTATGCTTGAAGGTGGGTGAGGTACTGTAGAGCTTAAGGTTGGCTCTATTGCGTATTGTGCAAAGATGCGCAGAAGTTGTGGATCGATGTGTGTTTGAAAGTTTGAAATGTCGCTCAATAGACCATATTTTCAAACTTGTGAATCCTGTGTAGGACAGAGTATGGGATGGATTTTGATGAAACTTTGCTTGAAGCTGAGTGAGGTACTGAAGAGCTGAAATTTGGCTCTATTGGGTTTTCGGCAAAGATGCGCAGAAGTTGTGGCTCGATGTGTGTTTGAAAGTTTGAAATGTCGCTGAATAGACAATATTTTCAAACTTGTGACGGCTGTGTAGGACAGAGTATTGCATGGATTTTGATGACACTTTGCTTGAAGGTGAGTGATGTACTGTAGAGGTTAAGTTTGGCTCTATTGGGTTTTCGGCAAAGATGCGCAGAAGTTGAGGCAGGAGGTGTGTTTGAAAGCTTAGAATGTCGATGAATAGACCATATTTTCAAACTTGTGAAGGCTGTGTAGGACGGAGTATTGCATGGATTTTGATGAAACTTTGCTTGAAGGTGAGTGAGGTACTGTAGAGATTAAGTTTGGCTCTATTGCGTTTTCCGCAAAGATGCGCAGAAGTTGTGGATCGATGTGTGTTTGAAAGTTTGAAATGTCGCTGAATAGACAATATTTTCAAAATGTGAAGGCTGTGTAGGACAGAGTATTGCATGGATTTGGATGAAACTTTGTTTGAAGGTGAGTGAGGTACTATAGAGCTTAAGTTTTGTCTCTATTGCGTATTCCGCAAAGATGCGCAGAAGTTGTGGATCGATGTGTGTTTGAAAGTTTGAAATGTCGCTGAATAGACAATATTTTCAAACTTCTGAAGGCTGTGTAGGAGAGTATTGCATGGTTTTGGATGAAACTTTGCTTGAAGGTGAGTGAGGTACTGTAGAGGTTAATTTTGGCTCTATTGCGTTTTCCGCAAAGATGCGCAGAAGTTGTGGATCGATGTGTGTTTGAAAGTTTGAAATGTCGCTGAATAGACCATATTTTCAAACTTGTGAAGCCTGTGTAGGACAGAGTATGGGATGGATTTTGATGAAACTTTGCCTGAAGGTGAGTGAGGTACTGTAGAGGTTCAGTTTGGCTCTATTGCGTATTCTGCAAAGATGCGCAGAAGTTGCTTTGCTTGAGGGTGAGTGAGGTACTGTAGAGCTTAAGTTTGGCTCTATTGCGGTTTTCGCGAAGATGCGCCGAAGTTGTTGATCGATGTCTGTCTGAAAGTTTGAAATGTCGATAAAGGCCGTATTTTCAAACTTGTGAAGGCTGTGTAGGACGGAGTATTGCATGGATTTCCATGCGACTTTGCTTGAAGGTGAGTGAGGTACTGTAGATTTGAGGTTGGCTCTATTGCGTTTTCCGCAAAGATGCGCAGAAGTTGTGGCAGGATGTGTGTTTGAAAGTTTGAAATGTCGCTGAATAGACCATATTTTCAAACTTGTGAAGCCTGTGTAGGAAAGAGTATTGCATGGATTTTGATCAAACTTTGCTTGAAGATGAGTGAGGTACTGTAGAGCTTAAGGTTGGCTCTATTGCGTTTTCCGCAAAGATGCGCAGAAGTTGTGGCAGGATGTTTGTTTGAAAGTTTGAAATGTCGCTGAATAGGCCGTATTTTCGAGCTTATGAAGGCTGTGTAGGACAGAGTATTGCATGGACTTCCATGCAACTTTGCCTGAAGGTGAGTGAGGTACTGTAGAGCTTAAGTTTGGCTCTATTGCGTATTGTGCAAAGATGCGCAGAAGTTGTGGATCGATGTGTGTTTGAAAGTTTGAAATGTCGCTGAATAGACAATATTTTCAAACTTGTGAAGGCTGTGTAGGACAGAGTATTGCATGGATTTTGATGCAACTTTGCTTGAAGGTGAGTGAGGTACTGTAGATTTGAGGTTGGCTCTATTGCGTTTTCCGCAAAGATTCGCAGAAGTTGTGGATCGATGTGTGTTTGAAAGTTTGAAATGTCGCTGAATAGACAATATTTTCAAACTTGTGAAGGCTGTGTAGGACGGAGTGTTGCATGGATTTTGATGAAACTTTGCTTGAAGGTGAGTGAGGTACTGTAGAGCTTAAGTTTGGCTCTATTGCGTTTTCCGCAAAGATGCGCCGAAGTTGTGGCTCGATGTGTGTTTGAAGATATAAAATGTCGCTGAATAGGCCGTATTTTCAAACTTGTGAATCCTGTGTAGGACAGAGTATTGCATTGATTTCCATGCAACTTTGCCTGAAGGTGAGTGAGGTACCGTAGAGTTTAAGTTTGGCTCTATTGGGTTTTCGGCAAAGATGCGCAGAAGTTGTGGATCGATGTGTGTTTGAAAGTTTGAAATGTCGCTTAATAGACCATATTTTCAAACTTGTGAATGCTGTGTAGGACGGATTGTTTCATGGATTTGGATGAAACTTTGCTTGAAGGTGAGTGAGGTACTGTAGAGCTTAAGTTTTGTCTCTATTGCGTTTTCCGCAAAGATGCGCAGAAGCTTTGGATCGATGTGTGTTTGAAAGTTTGAAATGCCGCTAAATAGACCATGTTTTTAAACTTGTGAAGGCTGTGTAGGAGAGTATTGCATGCATTTTGGTGAAACTTTGCTTGAAGGTGAGTGATGTACTGTAGAGCATAAGTTTGGCTCTATTGCGTATTCCGCAAAGATGCGCAGAAGTTGTGGATCGATGTGTGTTTGAAAGTTTGAAATGTCGCTGAATAGACCATATTTTCAAACTTGTGAAGCCTGTGTACAACAGAGTATTGCATGGATTTGGATGAAACTTTGCTTGAAGGTGAGTGATGTACTGTAGAGCTTAAGTTTGGCTCTATTGCTTATTCCGCAAAGATGCGCAGAAGTTGTGGCTCGATGTTTGTTTGAAAGTTTGAAATGTCGCTGAATAGGCCGTATTTTCGAGCTTATGAAGGCTGTGTAGGAGAGTATTGCATGGATTTTGATGAAACTTTGCCTGAAGGTGAGTGAGGTACTGTAGAGGTTCAGTTTGGCTCTATTGCGTTTTCCGCAAAGATGCGCAGAAGTTGTGGATCGATGTGTGTTTGAAAGTTTAGAATGTCGATGAATAGACAGTATTTTGAAACTTGTGAAGCCTGTGTAGGACAGAGTATTGCATGGATTTTGATGCAACTTTGCCTGAAGGTGAGTGAGGTACTGTATAGGATAAGTTTGGCTCTATTGGGTTTTCGGCAAAGATGCGCAGAAGTTTTGGATCGATGTGTGTTTGAAGGTTTGAAGTGCCGCTAAATAGACCATGTTTTTAAACTTGTGAAGGCTGTGTAGGACAGAGTATTGCATGGATTTTGATGCAACTTTGCCTGAAGGTGAGTGATGTACTGTAGAGCATAAGTTTGGCTCTATTGCTTATTCCGCAAAGATGCGCAGAAGTTGTGGATCGATGTGTGTTTGAAATGTCGCTGAATAGACAATATTTTCAAACTTGTGAAGGCTGTGTAGGAGAGTATTGCATGGATTTTGATGAAACTTTGCCTGAAGGTGAGTGAGGTACTGTAGAGGTTCAGTTTGGCTCTATTGCGTTTTCCGCAAAGATGCGCAGAAGTTGTGGCTCGATGTGTGTTTGAAAGTTTGAAATGTCGATAAATAGGCCATATTTTCAAACTTGTGAAGGCTGTGTAGGACAGAGTATTGGATGGATTTTGATGAAACTTTACTTGAAGGTGAGTGAGGTACTGTAGAGGTTAAGTTTGGCTCTATTGCGTTTTCCGCAAAGATGCGCAGAAGTTGTGGATCGATGTGTGTTTGAAAGTTTAGAATGTCGATGAATAGACCATATTTTCAAATTTGTGAAGGCTGTGTAGGACAGAGTCGTTCATTGATTTCCATTCAACTTTGCCTGAAGGTGAGTGAGGTACTACAGAACTTAAGTTTGGCTCTATTGCGTTTTCCGCAAAGATGCATAGACGTTGTGGCTCGATGTGTGTTTGAAAGTTTGAAATGTCGCTGAATAGACAATATTTTCAAACTTGTGAAGGCTGTGTAGGACAGAGTATTGCATGGATTTTGATGCAACTTTGCCTGAAGGTGAGTGAGGTACTGTAGAGGTTTAGTTTGGCTCTATTGCGTTTTCCGCAAAGATGCGCAGAAGTTGTGGATCGATGTGTGTTTGAAAGTTTGAAATGTCGCTGAATAGACAATATTTTCAAACTTGTGAAGGCTGTGTAGGACGGAGTATTGCATGGATTTTGATGAAACTTTGCTTGAAGGTGAGTGAGGTACTGTAGAGCTTAAGTTTGGCTCTATTGCGTTTTCCGCAAAGATGCGCAGAAGTTGTGGATCGATGTGTGTTTGAAAGTTTGAAATGTCGCTGAATAGACAATATTTTCAAACTTGTGAAGCCTGTGTAGGACAGAGTATTGCATGGATTTTGATGAAACTTTGCTTGAAGGTGAGTGAGGTACTGTAGAGCTTAAGTTTGGCTCTATTGCGTTTTCCGCAAAGATGCGCAGAAGTTGTGGCTCGATGTGTGTTTGAAAGTTTGAAATGTCGCTGAATAGACCATTTTTTCAAACTTGTGAAGCCTGTGTAGGACAGAGTATGGGATGGATTTTGATGAAACTTTGCCTGAAGGTGAGTGAGGTACTGTAGAGCTTAAGGTTGGCTCCATTGCGTTTTCCGCAAAGATGCGCAGAAGTTGTGGCAGGAGTTGTGTTTGAAAGTTTAGAATGTCGATGAATAGACCATATTTTCAAATTTGTGAAGGCTGTGTAGGACAGAGTCGTTCATTGATTTCCATTCAACTTTGCCTGAAGGTGAGTGAGGTACTACAGAACTTAAGTTTGGCTCTATTGCGTTTTCCGCAAAGATGCGCAGAAGTTGTGGCTCGATGTGTGTTTGAAAGTTTGAAATGTCGCTGAATAGACAATATTTTCAAACTTGTGAAGGCTGTGTAGGACGGAGTATTGGATGGATTTTGATGCAACTTTGATTGAAGGTGAGTGAGGTACTGTAGAGGTTCAGTTTGGCTCTATTGCGTATTCCGCAAAGATGCGCAGAAGTTGTGGCTCGATGTGTGTTTGAAAGTTTGAAATGTCGCTGAATAGACCATTTTTTCAAACTTGTGAAGCCTGTGTAGGACAGAGTATGGGATGGATTTTGATGAAACTTTGCCTGAAGGTGGGTGAGGTACTGTAGAACTTAAGTTTGGCTCTATTGCGTATTGTGCAAAGATGCGCAGAATGTGTGGCTCGATGTGTGTTTGAAAGCTTAGAATGTCGATGAATAGACCATATTTTCAAACTTGTGAAGGCTGTGTAGGACAGAGTATTGCATGGATTTTGATGAAACTTTGCTTGAAGGTGAGTGAGGTACTGTAGAGCTTAAGTTTGGCTCTATTGCGTTTTCCGCAAAGATGCGCAGAAGTTGTGGATCGATGTGTGTTTGAAAGTTTGAAATGTCGATAAAAGGCCATATTTTCAAACTTGTGAAGGCTGTGTAGGACAGAGTATTGCATGGATTTTGATGCAACTTTGCCTGAAGGTGAGTGAGGTACTGTAGAGGTTAAGTTTGGCTCTATTGGGTTTTCGGCAAAGATGCGCAGAAGTTGTGGCAGGATGTGTGTTTGAAAGCTTAGAATGTCGATGAATAGACCATATTTTCAAACTTGTGAAGGCTGTGTAGGACGGAGTATTGCATGGATTTTGATGAAACTTTGCTTGAAGGTGAGTGAGGTACTGTAGAGCTTAAGTTTGGCTCTATTGCGTTTTCCGCAAAGATGCGCAGAAGTTGTGGATCGATGTGTGTTTGAAAGTTTGAAATGTCGCTGAATAGACAATATTTTCAAACTTGTGAAGGCTGTGTAGGACAGAGTATTGCATGGATTTTGATGAAACTTTTCCTGAAGGTGGGTGAGGTACTGTAGAGCTTAAGTTTGGCTCTATTGCGTATTGTGCAAAGATGCGCAGAAGTTGTGGATCGATGTGTGTTTGAAAGTTTGAAATGTCGATAAAAGGCCATATTTTCAAACTTGTGAAGCCTGTGTAGGACAGAGTATTGCATGGATTTTGATGAAACTTCGCTTGAAGGTGAGTGAGGTACTGTAGAGCTTACGTTTGTCTCTATTGCGTTTTCCGCAAAGGTGCGCAGAAGTTGTGGCTCGATGTGTGTTTGAAAGTTTGAAATGTCGCTGAATAGACCATATTTTCAAACTTGTGAAGGCTGTGTAGGACAGAGTATTGCATGGATTTTGATGAAACTTCGCCTGAAGGTGAGTGAGGTACTGTAGAGCTTAAGTTTGGCTCTATTGCGTTTTCCGCAATGATGCGTAGAAGTTGTGGATCGATGTGTGTTTGAAATGTCGTTGAATAGGCCATATTTTCAAACTTGTGAAGCCTGTGTAGGACAGAGTATTGCATGGATTTTGATGAAACTTTGCTTGAAGGTGAGTGAGGTACTGTAGAGCTTAAGTTTGGCTCTATTGCGTTTTCCGCAAAGATGCGCAGAAGTTGTGGATCGATGTGTGTTTGAAAGTTTGAAATGTCGCTGAAAAGGCCATATTTTCAAACTTGTGAAGGCTGTGTAGGACAGAGTATTGGATGGATTTTGATGAAACTTTACTTGAAGGTGAGTGAGGTACTGTAGAGCTTAAGTTTGGCTCTATTGCGTTTTCCGCAAAGATGCACAGAAGTTGTGGATCGATGTGTATTTGAAGGTTTGAAATGTCGCTGAATAGACCATATTTTCAAACTTGTGAAGGCTGTGTAGGACGGAGTATTGCATGGATTTTGATGAAACTTTGCCTGAAGGTGAGTGAGGTACTGTAGAGGTTAAGTTTGGCTCTATTGCGTTTTCCGCAAAGATGCGCAGAAGTTGTGGATCGATGTGTGTTTGAAAGTTTGAAATGTCGCTGAATAGACCATATTTTCAAACTTGTGAAGGCTGTGTAGGACGGAGTATTGCATGGATTTCCATGCAACTTTGCCTGAAGGTGAGTGAGGTACTGTAGAGCTTAAGTTTGGCTCTATTGCGTATTGTGCAAAGATGCGCAGAAGTTGTGGATCGATGTGTGTTTGAAAGTATAAAATGTCGCTGAATAGACAATATTTTCAAACTTGTAAAGGCTGTGTAGGACGGAGTATTGGATGGATTTTGATTCAACTTTGCGTGAAGGTGAGTGAGGTACTTTAGAGGTTAAGGTTGGCTCTATTGCGTTTTCCGCAAATTTGCGCAGAAGTTGTGGCGAGATGTGTGTTTGAAAGTTTGAAATGTCGCTGAATAGACCATATTTTCAAACTTGTGAAGGCTGTGTAGGACAGAGTATTGCATGGATTTTGATGCAACTTTGCCTGAAGGTGAGTGAGGTACTGTAGAGCTTAAGTTTGGCTCTATTGCGTTTTCCGCAAAGATGCGCAGAAGTTGTGGCTCGATGTGTGTTTGAAAGCTTGAAATGTCGCTGAATAGGCCATATTTTCAAACTTATGAAGGCTGTGTAGGACAGAGTATTGCATGGATTTTGATGACACTTTGCTTGAAGGTGAGTGAGGTACTGTAGAGCTTACGTTTGGCTCTATTGCGTTTTCCGCAAAGATGCGCAGAAGTTGTGGATCGATGTGTGTTTGAAAGTTTGAAATGTCGATAAAAGGCCGTATTTTCAAACTTGTGAAGGCTGTGTAGGACAGAGTATTGCATGGATTTTGATGCAACTTTGCCTGAAGGTGAGTGAGGTACTGTAGAGGTTAAGTTTGGCTCTATTGCGTTTTCCGCAAAGATGCGCAGAAGTTGTGGCAGGATGTGTGTTTGAAAGTTTGAAATGTCGCTGAATAGACAATATTTTCAAACTTGTGAAGGCTGTGTAGGACGGAGTATTGCATGGATTTTGATGACACTTTGCTTGAAGGTGAGTGAGGTACTGTAGAGCTTAAGTTTGGCTCTATTGCGTTTTCCGCAAAGATGCGCAGAAGTTGTGGATCGATGTGTGTTTGAAAGTTTGAAATGTCGCTGAATAGACCATATTTTCAAACTTGTGAAGGCTGTGTAGGACAGAGTGTTGCATGGGTTTTGATGAAACTATGCCTGAAGGTGGGTGAGGTACTGTAGAGCTTAAGTTTGGCTCTATTGCGTATTGTGCAAAGATGCGCAGAAGTTGTGGATCGATGTGTGTTTGAAAGTTTGAAATGTCGCTGAATAGACCATATTTTCAAACTTGTGAAGGCTGTGTAGGACAGAGTATTGGATGGATTTTGATGAAACTTTACTTGAAGGTGAGTGAGGTAGTGTAGAGCTTAAGTTTGGCTCTATTGCTATTTCCGCAAAGATGCGCAGAAGTTGTGGATCGATGTGTGTTTGAAAGTTTGAAATGTCGCTGAATAGGCCATATTTTCAAACTTGTGAAGCCTGTGTAGGACGGAGTATTGCATGGATTTTGATGCAACTTTGCCTGAAGGTGAGTGAGGTACTGTAGAGCTTAAGTGTGGCTCTATTGCCTTTTCCGCAAAGATGCGCAGAAGTTGTGGATCGATGTGTGTTTGAAAGTTTGAAATGTCGTTGAATAGGGCATATTTTCAAACTTGTGAAGGCTGTGTAGGACAGAGTATTGCATGGATTTTGATGAAACTTCGCCTGAAGGTGAGTGAGGTACTGTAGAGGTTAAGTTTGGCTCTATTGCGTTTTCCGCAAAGATGCGCAGAAGTTGTGGATCGATGTGTGTTTGAAAGTTTAAAATGTCGTTGAATAGGCCGTATTTTCAAGCTTATGAAGGCTGTGTAGGACAGAGTATTGCATGGATTTTGATGAACCTTTGCTTGAAGGTGAGTGAGGTACTGTAGAGCTTACGTTTGACTCTATTGCGTTTTCCGCAAAGATGCGCAGAAGTTGTGGGTCGATGTGTGTTTGAAAGTTTAAAAAGTCGCTTAATAGACCATATTTTCAAACTTGTGAAGCCTGTGTAGGACAGAGTATGGGATGGATTTTGATGAAACTTTGCCTGAAGGTGAGTGAGGTACTGTAGAGGTTCAGTTTGGCTCTATTGCGTTTTCCGCAAAGATGCGCAGAAGTTGTGGCTCGATGTGTGTTTGAAAGTTTGAAATGTCGATAAAAGGCCATATTTTCAAACTTGTGAAGCCTGTGTAGGACAGAGTATTGCATGGATTTTGATGAAACTTCGCTTGAAGGTGAGTGTGGTACTGTAGAGCTTAAGTTTGGCTCTATTGCGTTTTCCGCAAAGATGCGCAGAAGTTGTGGATCGATGTGTGTTTGAAAGTTTAGAATGCCGATGATCAGACCATATTTTCAAACTTGTGAAGGCTGTGTAGGACAGAGTATTGCATGGATTTCCATGCAACTTTGCCTGAAGGTGAGTGAGGTACTGTAGAGGTTCAGTTTGGCTCTATTGCGTATTTCGCAAAGATGCGCAGAAGTTGTGGGTCGATGTGTGTTTGAAAGTTTAAAAAGTCGCTTAATAGACCATATTTTCAAACTTGTGAAGCCTGTGTAGGACAGAGTATGGGATGGATTTTGATGAAACTTTGCCTGAAGGTGAGTGAGGTACTGTAGAGGTTCAGTTTGGCTCTATTGCGTTTTCCGCAAAGATGCGCAGAAGTTGTGGCTCGATGTGTGTTTGAAAGTTTGAAATGTCGCTGAATAGACCATTTTTTCAAACTTGTGAAGGCTGTGTAGGACGGAGTATTGCATGGATTTTGTTGAAACTTCGCCTGAAGGTGAGTGAGGTACTGTAGAGGTTACGTTTGGCTCTATTGCGTTTTCCGCAAAGATGCGCAGAAGTTGTGGATCGATGTGTGTTTGAAAGTTTGAAATGTCGATAAAAGGCCATATTTTCAAACTTGTGAAGCCTGTGTAGGACGGAGTGTTGCATGGATTTTGATGAAACTTTGCTTGAAGCTGAGTGAGGTACTGAAGAGCTTAAGTTTGGCTCTATAGTGTTTTCCGCAAAGATGCGCCGAAGTTTTGGATCGATGTGTGTTTGAAAGCTTAGAGTGTCGCTGAATAGGCCATATTTTCAAGCTTGTGAAGCCTGTGTAGGACGGAGTACTGCATGGATTTTGATGAAACTTTGCTTGAAGGTGAGTGAGGTACTGTAGAGGTTCAGTTTGGCTCTTCTGCGTATTCCGCAAAGATGCGCAGAAGTTGTGGCTCGATGTGTGTTTGAAAGTTTGAAATGTCGCTGAATAGACCATATTTTCAAACTTGTGAAGCCTGTGTAGGACAGAGTATGGAATGGATTTTGATGCAACTTTGCTTGAAGGTGAGTGAGGTACTGTAGAGGTTCATTTTGGCTCTATTGCGTTTTCCGCAAAGATGCGCTGAAGTTGAGGCTCGATGTGTGTTTGAAAGTTTGAAATGTCGCTGAATAGGCCGTATTTTCAAGCTTATGAAGGCTGTGTAGGACAGAGTATTGCATGGATTTTGATGAAACTTCGCCTGAAGGTGAGTGAGGTACTGTAGAGCTTAAGTTTGGCTCTATTGCGTTTTCCGCAAAGATGCGCAGAAGTTGTGGATCGATGTGTGTTTGAAAGTTTGAAATGTCGATAAAAGGCCATATTTTCAAACTTGTGAAGCCTGTGTAGGACAGAGTATTGCATGGATTTTGATGAAACTTTGCCTGAAGGTGAGTGAGGTACTGTAGAGGTTAAGTTTGGCTCTATAGCGTTTTCCGCAAAGATGCGCCGAAGTTTTAAATCGATGTGTGGTTGAAAGCTTAGAGTGTCGCTGAATAGGCCATATTTTCAAACTTGTGAAGCCTGTGTAGGACGGAGTGTTGCATGGATTTTGATGAAACTTTGCTTGAAGGTGAGTGAGGTACTGTAGAGGTTCAGTTTGGCTCTATTGCGTTTTCCGCAAAGATGCGCAGAAGTTGTGGATCGATGTGTGTTTGAAAGTTTGAAATGTCGCTGAATAGACCATATTTTCAAACTTGTGAAGGCTGTGTAGGACGGAGTATTGCATGGATTTTGATGCAACTTTGCCTGAAGGTGAGTGAGGTACTGTAGAGCTTAAGTTTGGCTCTATTGCGTTTTCCGCAAAGATGCGCAGAAGTTGTGGCTCGATGTGTGTTTGAAAGTTTGAAATGTCGCTGAATAGGCCATATTTTCAAGCTTGTGAAGCCTGTGTAGGACGGAGTATTGCATGGATTTTGATGAAACTTTGCTTTAATATGAGTGAGGTACTGAGCTTGAGGTTGGCTCTATTGCGTTTTCCGCAAATATGCGCGGAAGTTGTGGATCGATGTGTGTTTGAAAGTTTGAAATGTCGATAAAAGGCCATATTTTCAAACTTGTGAAGCCTGTGTAGGACAGAGTATGGAATGGATTTTGATGCAACTTTGCTTGAAGGTGAGTGAGGTACTGTAGAGGTTCATTTTGGCTCTATTGCGTTTTCCGCAAAGATGCGCTGAAGTTGAGGCTCGATGTGTGTTTGAAAGTTTGAAATGTCGCTGAATAGGCCGTATTTTCAAGCTTATGAAGGCTGTGTAGGACAGAGTATTGCATGGATTTTGTTGAAACTTCGCCTGAAGGTGAGTGAGGTACTGTAGAGGTTAAGTTTGGCTCTATTGCGATTTCCGCAAAGATGCGCAGAAGTTGTGGATCGATGTGTGTTTGAAAGTTTGAAATGTCGTTGAATAGGCCATATTTTCAAGGTTATGAAGGCTGTGTAGGACAGAGTATTGCATGGATTTTGATGAAACTTTGCTTGAAGGTGAGTGAGGTAGTGTAGAGCTTAAGTTTGGCTCTATTGCGTTTTCCGCAAAGATGCGCAGAAGTTGTGGCAGGATGTGTGTTTGAAAGTTTGAAATGTCGCTGAATAGACAATATTTTCAAATTTGTGAAGCCTGTGTACGACAGAGTATTGCATGGATTTTGATGAAACTTTGCTTTAATATGAGTGAGGTACTGTAGAGGTTAAGTTTGGCTCTATTGCGTTTTCCGCAAAGATGCGCAGAAGTTGTGGATCGATGTGTGTTTGAAAGTTTGAAATGTCGATAAAAGGCCATATTTTCAAACTTGTGAAGCCTGTGTAGGACGGAGTGTTGCATGGATTTCCATGCAACTTTGATTGAAGGTGAGTGAGGTACTGTAGAGCTTAAGTTTGTCTCTATTGCGTTTTCCGCAAAGATGCGCAGAAGTTGTGGCTCGATGTGTGTTTGAAAGTTTGAAATGTCGCTGAATAGGCCATATTTTCAAACTTGTGAAGCCTGTGTAGGACGGAGTATTGCATGGATTTTGATGAAACTTTGCCTGAAGGTGGGTGAGGTACTGTAGAGCTTAAGTTTTGCTCTATTACGTATTGTGAAAAGATGCGAAGAAGTTGTGGCTCGATGTGTGTTTGAAAGTTTGAATTGTCGCTGAATAGACCATTTTTTCAAACTTGTGAAGGTTGTGTAGGGCGGAGTATTGCATGGATTTTGATGAAACTTTGCCTGAAGGTGAGTGAGGTACTGTAGAGGTTCAGTTTGGGTCTATTGCGTTTTCCGCAAAGATGCGCAGAAGTTGTGGCAGGATGTGTGTTTGAAAGTTTGAAATGTCGCTTAATAGACCATATTTTCAAACTTGTGAAGCCTGTGTAGGACAGAGTATGGGATGGATTTTGATGAAACTTTGCCTGAAGGTGAGTGAGGTACTGTAGAGGTTCAGTTTGGCTCTATTGCGTATTCCGCAAAGATGCGCAGAAGTTGTCTCTCGATGTATTTCTGAAAGTTTGAAATGTCGCCGAATAGACCATATTTTCAAACTTGTGAAGCCTGTGTAGGACAGAGTATGGGATGGATTTTGATGAAACTTTGCTTGAAGCTGAGTGAGGTACTGAAGAGCTGAAATTTGGCTCTATTGGGTTTTCGGCAAAGATGCGCAGAAGTTGTGGCTCGATGTGTGTTTGAAAGTTTGAAATGTCGATAAAAGGCCATATTTTCAAACTTGTGAAGCCTGTGTAGGACAGAGTGTTGCATGGATTTTGATGCAACTTTGCTTGAAGGTGAGTGAGGTACTGTAGAGGTTAAGTTTGGCTCTATTGCGTTTTCCGCAAAGATGCGCAGAAGTTGTGGCTCGATGTGTGTTTGAAAGTTTGAAATGTCGCTGAATAGACCATTTTTTCAAGCTTATGAAGGCTGTGTAGGACGGAGTATTGCATGGATTTTGATGAAACTTTTCCTGAAGGTGGGTGAGGTACTGTAGAGCTTAAGTTTTGCTCTATTGCGTATTCCGCAAAGATGCGCAGAAGTTGTGGCTCGATGTGTGTTTGAAAGTTTGAAATGTCGCTGAATAGACAATATTTTCAAACTTGTGAAGCCTGTGTAGGACAGAGTATGGGATGGATTTTGATGAAACTTTGCCTGAAGGTGAGTGAGGTACTGTAGAGGTTCAGTTTGGCTCTATTGCGTATTCCGCAAAGATGCGCAGAAGTTGTGGATCGATGTGTGTCTGAAAGTTTGAAATGTCGATAAAAGGGCGTATTTTCAAACTTGTGAAGGCTGTGCAGGACGGAATATTGCATGGATTTCCTTGCAACTTTGCCTGAAGGTGAGTGAGGTACTGTAGAGGTTAAGTGTCGCTCTATTGCGTATTCCGCAAAGATGCGCAGAAGTTGTGGCTCGATGTGTATTTGAAAGTTTGAAATGTCGCTGAATAGACCATTTTTTCAAACTTGTGAAGCCTGTGTAGGACAGAGTATTGGATGGATTTTGATGAAACTTTGATTGAAGGTGAGTGAGGTAGTGTAGAGCTTAAGTTTGGCTCTATTGCGTTTTCCGCAAAGATGCGCAGAAGTTGTGGCTCGATGTGTGTTTGAAAGTTTGAAATGTCGCTGAATAGGCCATATTTTCAAACTTGTGAAGCCTATGTAGGACGGAGTGTTGCATGGATTTCCATGCAACTTTGATTGAAGGTGAGTGAGGTACTGTAGAGCTTAAGTTTGTCTCTATTGCATTTTCCGCAAAGATGCGCAGAAGTTGTGGCAGGATGTGTGTTTGAAAGTTTGAAATGTCGCTGAATAGGCCATATTTTCAAACTTGTGAAGCCTGTGTAGGACGGAGTATTGCATGGATTTTGATGAAACTTTACTTGAAGGTGAGTGAGGTAGTGTAGAGCTTAAGTTTGGCTCTATTGCGTATTCCGCAAAGATGCGCAGAAGTTGTGGCTCGATGTGTGTTTGAAAGTTTGAAATGTCGCTGAATAGACAATATTTTCAAACTTGTGAAGCCTGTGTAGGACAGAGTGTTGCATGGATTTTGATGAAACTTTGCTTGAAGGTGAGTGAGGTACTGTAGAGGTTCAGTTTGGCTCTATTGCGTATTCCGCAAAGATGCGCAGAAGTTGTGGATCGATGTGTGTCTGAAAGTTTGAAATGTCGATAAAAGGCCGTATTTTCAAACTTGTGAAGGCTGTGCAGGACGGAGTATTGCATGGATTTCCTTGCAACTTTGCCTGAAGGTGAGTGAGGTACTGTAGAGGTTTAGTTTGGCTCTATAGCGTATTCCGCAAAGATGCGAAGAAGTTGTGGCTCGATGTGTGTTTGAAAGTTTGAAATGTCGATGAATAGACCATATTTTCAAACTTGTGAAGCCTGTGTAGGACAGAGTATGGGATGTATTTTGATGAAACTTCGCCTGAAGGTGAGTGAGGTACTGTAGAGCTTAAGTTTGGCTCTATTGCGTTTTCCGCAATGATGCGTAGAAGTTGTGGATCGATGTGTGTTTGAAATGTCGTTGAATAGGCCATATTTTCAAACTTGTGAAGGCTGTGTAGGACGGAGTATTGCATTGATTTTGATGAAACTTTGCTTTAATATGAGTGAGGTACCATAGAGCTTGAGGTTGGCTCTATTGCGTTTTCCGCAAAGATGCGCAGAAGTTGCTTTGCTTTAAGGTGAGTGAGGTACTGTAGAGGTTAAGTGTGGCTCTATTGCCTTTTCCGCAAAGATGCGCGCATGTTGTGGATCGATGTGTGTTTGAAAGTTTGAAATGTCGATAAAAGGCCATATTTTCAAACTTGTGAAGCCTGTGTAGGACGGAGTATTGCATGGATTTCCATGCAACTTTGATTGAAGGTGAGTGAGGTACTGTAGAGCTTAAGTTTGGCTCTATTGCGTTTTCCGCAAAGATGCGCAGAAGTTGTGGATCGATGTGTGTTTGAAAGTTTGAAATGTCGTTGAATAGTCAAACTTGTGAAGGCTATGTAGGACGGAGTATCGCATGGATTTTGATGAAACTTTTCCTGAAGGTGGGTGAGGTACTGTAGAGCTTAAGTTTTGCTCTATTGCGTATTGTGCAAAGATGCGAAGAAGTTGTGGCTCGATGTGTGTTTTAAAGTTTGAAATGTCGTTGAATAGACAATATTTTCAAACTTCTGAAGCCTGTGTAGGACAGAGTATGGGATGGATTTTGATGAAACTTTGCTTGAAGCTGAGTGAGGTACTGAAGAGCTTAAAGGCCGCCATACACGCTCAGTTGGCATGCACAGTTCTTCATGAGTGAGCGATTTGCGCATGCCAGTTTGAGCGTGTATGGTAGGAGTTTGTGTGAATGCGCATGCCAAATTCGGGAACTGTGCAACTTCAGGTTGGGATGGAAGTTCCACGCGCAGTTATAGGGCTGCGCGTGGGAAGTTTGTGCGTGTATGGGGAGAAATGAATCATTTGTTCATTTCTGTTCACTCTCCTCCTGCGCGCTACACCTCCTACTCGGCAAATATGTCATCCGAAAACATTGAAGACCGCATATTTTGGAGAGAATTTCTCGAAACTTATAAAGGATTTCAGTGCCTTTGGAACACGAAATCTCGGGAATATTCGGACCGAGATAAAAAATCTTCGGTCTACAACGTCCTGACAAGAAAAATGAAGGAGAAGATACCTGAAGCTACGAGGGATAGTGTAGTGAGGAAAATAAACACATTCCGATCGTCCTTTCGAAAAGAACATAAGAAAGTGATGGAATCATCGAAATCTGGAGCAGCAGCGGATGATATTTATCGACCTTCACTGTGGTATTACAGTGATTTATCATTCCTCCTGGACAGTGAACCCCAAAGACTATCGGTGAGCAATATGATGGTGAGTAGACTGAATAATTTATATAATTATTTATAATTAATAATTTATAATAATTATTCATTAATAAAAGTTATCAGGTGTTGCCAAATGGCAACAATGTGAGCAAGCATCACTTCTGTACGGTACACGCATTTCTGTAAATTAAAGAACAATATTTTATCTCAACACAGATTTTATTCTTTAAATATGATGTCCGTAGACCATTTTAGATTGATTTTGCATAGTGTTGCATTCCATAAAAAATAAAAAAATGCGTTGTGTCGACGCTTTGCATCCTGAACATGTTCACAATGCCCATACATGTAGATTCAAAAATTCCGTGAGCCTTCGTAAATGTGATGATCTGAAAGAGGACTCGAACTTCGGCATATTGCACGAAAATCTGATATTCTCGGTACGTAATATTTCGAGAGAGCTAATTAATTGATTAAGAATTAATTGCAATTAATTGATATTTAATTTATATTCAAATGTTCACACGTATAGCTTATTGTTCATAAGTCTATTTTTATTCATTTCAAAAAACTAATTAAACTTGCAGTTTGCAACAATGCTATATTGAAAGCGCAACTAAAAAGTGCTCACATGCATGTAATTACGTATATTGCATTACAAAAGAAATGAGAGCATCACAAGTCTCTCAAAGGAAATTATGTTACAAAAGTGAAGAAGCATGGAATGAATGCCATTAAATGTAGTTTGTCTGCCACGAGAGAGCACCTGGACCTGAAAAGTAGTCACAAAAGTCTTGCCGGACTTTCTTCGCACTAGCGGTGGCTTGGCGACTCTTCGTCTTCTCTAAATTGTCCAGAAAATCAGTTGGGACTGCTTCATCATTCTCACATATGATGCTCTGTCTTTTATCTAAAGATACTTGACTGGCTCGTCGCTTCCTATGAAGATAGTTATGCAGCACACAACATGCCATAACAACAGCATCGATATTTTCCAATTTCATATGTATCGGAGCTCGAAAAATTCGAAAGCGTGACGCCATTATGCCCAACGCATTTTCCACTATCCTTCTGGCCCGTGATAAGCGATAATTAAAAATTTTGAATGAGATTTTTGATTCATCGCCATCGTTGAGATCCTTCCTGGGGAATGGTTTCAAAAAATCCTCACGGAGAGCGAAAGCTTCATCTCCTATGAAAACGTACTTCAACTTAGTTGCTGAGCCCTCAGGTTTGCGAGGTGACGGTAAATTCAACTTGCCCTCATCCAGCTTTTCGAAAAATTTAGTGTGTCTTAAAACACCACCATCTGAGATGCGACCATTGATGCCAAAATCACACATGATGAATTCATAGTCAGCATTCACGATAGCCATCAACACCATAGAATGATGACCTTTGTAATTGTAAAAGTAAGATCCAGAAGATGGAGGTGGAACAATCAAGACATGTTTACCATCAACACTACCTAAACAATTAGGAAAATTCCATTTTTCTTCAAAGTCATTAGCAATTCGTTCCCAGTCGCCCTTATTGCTTGGAAACTGAAGGAGAAAAATTGTCTCATTTAGAATAATAATAAAAAACTTACATATTCTTTTATAAAACTCGTTATAAATAAAAACTTACGTACACAGCAAACTAATTATTGTTGAATGCTTTGTATGTCAAAAATATTTCAGGAGAAGATATACATTTTTAAATTACTAAAAAATTGTTTTTTTCCAGGGCTCTCCCAACAACAATGATGATGATGATGTGGAAAAAGATGGAAGAGAGTATCAATCATTTACTGAAGATATTGGCGCATCCATTCCTTCATCAATGATGACTATGGTTCAATCTACCCCAACTTCTTCCTTGAAGGAAAACGAGCCTCCTCGTAAAAGAAGAAGAATTTCTTCCAAACAGGGAGCTTTGTCCACTGATGAACAGTTATGCAAAATGATGACTTTGGTAACTGAACAAATAAGTAAGGACCACGAGGAAGATGAATTCGATATAGTTGGAAAGAATGTGGCAAAGAAACTGAAACGCTTGGATAATCAAACTAGAGTGATTGCTGAAAAATTGATAAATGATGTTCTGTTCAAAGCAGAAACAAATCAACTTGACTTTAATTCTCAGATTCTTTCATACATTCCTGTGCCTGTGCCTTCTAATGAATATCAAAGCTATTCTTCAATTCAGTGAATTTAATTCTCTATGTAAATTGAATATACAATTATGGAGTTACAAACATGCCTTTTTTAATCATAGAACAATATTTCTAGCATCATCATCATCCATTAGGGTTGCGATATTTTAAATATGCATTTAAGATATGTTTTAAATGGGTTTTAAATATGGATAAAAAAACAAAATTTTTAATATGTTTTTTATGATGGAGTTGCTTATGATGTTGTGTAATTTTGCGCTTACAAACATTTTTTTAAATGTAGGCTTACTAGTTTACATTCCATCAATTTTATTAGCCTAAAAGAGTTTCCTATACAAATCCGGCTGCGTAAGGCCTATTTGCGTATTCGGTAAAAGTTTTTATGAAAATATTGCTTAATTCTCGACCATCATAACAAATACAAAACATAAAAAATAATTATAAATAGATGACAAATTACACATTTGAGTCATGCATGAGCTTTAATTATGCATATTATTTGATATCGAATTCGCTTACCTTAAAATACTCCTCCCAGAGAACTTTCAAAATTGCTCTACAAGTTTCTGGAATTATTCTGCCTAGCGATTGGGCTGAGACAGCAGCAGAAAACTTCAAATCTTCATAAGATCTCCCTGTTGCCAGAAATCGTAGAGTTGCACTCAGCCTTTCATGAGGCGAAATGGCCTGACGCATGCAAGTATCCTCCTTTTGAATGATAGGGGCTACCATACTCAAAAGTTCAGAATAAGTATTTTTATCCATTCGTAGATAATTCAACAGGTCTGTCGGCACCTTATGAAGTTCGTCAATAAGAACCACATGAGAAAATTTGCTTCTGGAGAGTAGCCACTCCTTCGTCCAAAGTGAGCGTTTTCGTCGATTTCTCCTCTTCATTCTCATTTTGGCATACAGAGTCACAGTCACACCTACTAAAGACATTTTGCTGAAGACGCGAGACATGTTGACACGTCGAACTGAGGAAGGAAAAATGAGCTAACCGGAAATCTGTTGGTTGACGTGTATGGGTTGAACTGTGTAACTGTGCATTTTAGCACTGCGCATGCGACATGCACATTTCACTGAGCGTGTATGGCGGCCTTAAGTGTGGCTCTATTGCGTTTTCGGCAAAGATGCGCAGAAGTTTTGGATCGATGTGTGTTTAAAAGCTTAGAGTGTCGCTGAATAGGCCATATTTTCAAACTTGTGAAGCCTGTGTAGGACGGAGTGTTGCATGGATTTTGATGAAACTTTGCTTGAAGGTGAGTGAGGTACTGTAGAGCTTAAGTTTGTCTCTATTGCGTTTTCCGCAAAGATGCGCAGAAGTTGCTTTGCTTGAAGGTGAGTGAGGTACTGTAGAGGTTAAGTGTGGCTCTATTGCGTTTTCCGCAAAGATGCGCGCATGTTGTGGATCGATGTGTGTTTGAAAGTTTGAAATGTCGATAAAAGGCCATATTTTCAAACTTGTGAAGCCTGTGTAGGACGGAGTATTGCATGGATTTCCATGCAACTTTGATTAAAGGTGAGTGAGGTACTGTAGAGGTTCAGTTTGTCTCTATTATGTTTTCCGCAAAGATGCGCGCATGTTGTGGATCGATGTGTGTTTGAAAGTTTGAAATGTCGCTGAATAGACCATTTTTTCAAACTTGTGAAGGCTGTGTAGGACGGAGTATTGCATGGACTTCCATGCAACTTTGCCTGAAGGTGGGTGAGGTACTGTAGAGCTTAAGTTTTGCTCTATTGCGTATTGTGCAAAGATGCGAAGAAGTTGTGGCTCGATGTGTGTTTGAAAGTATAAAATGTCGATAAAAGGCCGTATTTTCAAATTGCGAATCCTGTGTAGGACAGAGTATTGCATTGATTTCCATGCAACTTAGCCTGAAGGTGGGTGAGGTATTGTAGAGCTTAGGTTTGGCTCTATTGCGTATTGTGCGAAGATGCGCAGAAGTTGTGGATCGATGTGTGTTTGAAAGTTTGAAATGTCGCTGAATAGACCATTTTTTCAAACTTGTGAAGGCTGTGTAGGACAGAGTATTGCAGGGATTTTGATGAAACTATGCTTTAATATGAGTGAGGTACTGAGCTTGAGGTTGGCTCTATTGCGTTTTCCGCAAAGATGCGCAGAAGGTGCTTTGCTTTAAGGTGAGTGAGGTACTGTAGAGGTTAAGTGTGGCTCTATTGCGTTTTCCGCAAAGATGCGCGCATGTTGTGGATCGATGTGTGTTTGAAAGTTTGAAATGTCGATAAAAGGCCATATTTTCAAACTTGTGAAGCCTGTGTAGGACGGAGTGTTGCATGGATTTCCATGCAACTTTGATTGAAGGTGAGTGAGGTACTGTAGAGCTTAAGTTTGTCTCTATTGCATTTTCCGCAAAGATGCGCAGAAGTTGTGGCAGGATGTGTGTTTGAAAGTTTGAAATGTCGCTGAATAGACCATTTTTTCAAGCTTATGAAGGCTGTGTAGGACGGAGTATTGCATGGATTTTGATGAAACTTTTCCTGAAGGTGGGTGAGGTACTGCTGTAGAGCTTAAGTTTTGCTCTATTGGGTATTGTGCAAGATGCGAAGAAGTTGTGGCTCGATGTGTGTTTGAAAGTTTGAAATGTCGATAAAAGGCCGTATTTTCAAACTTGTGAAGCCTGTGTAGGACAGAGTATTGCATTGATTTCCATGCAACTTAGCCTGAAGGTGGGTGAGGTACTGTAGAGCTTAAGTTTGGCTCTATTGCGTATTGTGCAAAGATGCGCAGAATGTGTGGCTCGATGTGTGTTTGAAAGTATAAAATGTCGCTGAATAGACCATTTTTTCAAACTTGTGAAGGCTGTGTAGGACAGAGTATTGCATGGATTTTGATGAAACTATGCTTGAAGGTGAGTGAGTTACTGTAGAGGTTCAGTTTGTCTCCATTGCGTTTTCCGCAAAGATGCGCAGAAGTTGTGGCAGGATGTGTGTTTGAAAGTTTAGAATGTCGATGAATAGACCATATTTTCAAACTTGTGAAGGCTGTGTAGGACGGAGTATTGCATGGATTTTGATGAAACTTTGCTTGAAGGTGAGTGAGGTACTGTAAAGGTTCAGTTTGTCTCCATTGCGTTTTCCGCAAAGATGCGCAGAAGTTGTGGCAGGAGGTGTGTTTGAAAGTTTAGAATGTCGATGAATAGACCATATTTTCAAACTTGTGAAGGCTGTGTAGGACGGAGTTTTGCATGGATTTTGATGAAACTTTGCTTGAAGGTGAGCGAGGTACTGTAGAGCTTAAGTTTGGCTCTATTGCGTATTGTGCAAAGATGCGCAGAATGTGTGGCTCGATGTGTGTTTGAAAGTATAAAATGTCGCTGAATAGACCATATTTTCAAACTTGTGAAGGCTGTGTAGGACGGAGTATTGCATGGATTTTTAAGCAACTTTCCCTGAAGGTGAGTGAGGTACTGTAGAGCTTAAGTTTGTCTCCATTGCGTATTGCGCAAAGATGCGCAGAAGTTGTGGATCGATGTGTGTTTGAAAGTATAAAATGTCGATCAAAGGTCGTATTTTCAAACTTTCGAAGGCTGTGTAGGACAGAGTGTTGCATGGGTTTTGATAAAACTGTGCCTGAAGGTGGGTGAGGTACTGTAGAGCTTAAGTTTGGCTCTATTGCGTTTTCCGCAAAGATGCATAGACGTTGTGGCTCGATGTGTGTTTGAAAGTTTGAAATGTCGCTGAATAGACCATTTTTTCAAACTTGTGAAGGCTGTGTAGGACGGAGTATTGCATGGAATTTGATGAAACTTTGCTTGAAGGTGAGTGAGGTACTGTAGAGCTTACGTTTGTCTCCATTGCGTTTTCCGCAAAGATGCGCAGAAGTTGTGGATCGATGTGTGTTTCAAAGTATAAAATGTCGATAAAAGGTCGTATTTTCAAACTTGTGAAGGCTGTGTAGGACGGAGTGTTGCATGGATTTTGATGAAACTTTGCCTGAAGGTGGGTGAGGTACTGTAGAGGTTAGGTGTGGCTCTATTGCGTATTGTGCAAAGATGCGCAGAATGTGTGGCTCGATGTGTGTTTGAAAGTATAAAATGTCGCTGAATAGACCATATTTTCAAACTTTTGAAGGCTGCGTAGGACGGAGTATTGCATGTATTTTGAAGCAACTTTCACTGAATGTGAGTGAGGTACTGTAGAGCTTAAGTTTGTCTCCATTGCGTTTTCCGCAAAGATTCGCAGAAGTTGTGGATCGATGTGTTTTTGAAAGTATAAAATGTCGATAAAAGGCCGTATTTTCAAACTTGTGAATCCTGTTTAGGACGGAGTATTGCATGGATTTTGATGCAACTTTGCCTGAAGGTGGGTGAGGTACTGTAGAGGTTCAGTTTGTCTCCATTGCGTTTTCCGCAAAGATGCGCAGAAGTTGTGGATCGATGTGTGTTTGAAAGTTTAAATGTCGATGAAAGGCCGTATTTTCAAACTTGTGAAGGCTGTGTAGGACAGAGTGTTGCATGGATTTTGATGAAACTTTGCTTCAAGGTGAGTGAGGTACTGTAGAGCTTAATTTTGTCTCTATTGCGTTTTCCGCAAAGATGAGCAGAAGTTGTGGATCGATGTGTGTTTGAAAGCTTAGATTGTCGCTGAATAGACCATATTTTAGAACTTGTGAAGGCTGTGTAGGACGGAGTATTGCATGGATTTCCATGCAATTCTGCCTGAAGGTGGGTGAGGTACTGTAGAGCGTAAGTTTGGCTCTATTGCGTTTTCCGCAACGATGCGCAGAAGTTGTGGCAGGAGGTGTGTTTGAAAGTTTGAAATGTCGCTGAATAGACCATTTTTTCAAACTTGTGAAGGCTGTGTAGGACAGAGAGTTGCATGGGTTTTGATGAAACTTTGCTTGAAGGTGAGTGAGGTACTGTAGAGGTTCAGTTTGTCTCCATTGCGTTTTCCGCAAAGATGCGCAGAAGTTGTGGATCGATGTGTGTTTGAAAGTTTGAAATGTGGATAAAAGGCCATATTTTCAAACTTGTGAAGGCTGTGTAGGACAGAGTATTGCATGGGTTTTGATGAAACTATGCCTGAAGGTGGGTGAGGTACTGTAGAGCTTAAGTTTGGCTCTATTGCGTTTTCCGCAAAGATGCGCAGAAGTTGTGGATCGATGTGTGTTTGAAAGTTTGAAATGTCGTTGAATAGGCCGTATTTTCGAACTTGTGAAGGCTGTGTAGGACGGAGTATTGCGTGGATTTTGATGAAACTTTGTTTGAAGGTGAGTGAGGTACTATAGAGCTTAAGTTTTGGCTCTATTGCGTTTTCCACAAAGATGCGCAGAAGTTGTGGATCGATGTGTGTTTGAAAGTTTGAAATGCCGCTAAATTGACCATGTTTTCAAACTTGTGAAGGCTGTGTAGGAGAGTATTGCATTGATTTCCATGCAACTTAGCCTGAAGGTGGGTGAGGTACTGTAGAGCTTAAGTTTGGCTCTATTGCGTATTGTGCAAAGATGCGCAGAATGTGTGGCTCGATGTGTGTTTGAAAGTTTGAAATGTCGCTGAATAGACAATATTTTCAAATTTGTGAAGCCTGTGTACGACAGAGTATTGCATGGATTTTGATGAAACTTTGCTTTAATATGAGTGAGGTACTGAGCTTGAGGTTGGCTCTATTGCGTTTTCCGCAAAGATGCGCAGAAGTTGCTTTGCTTTAAGGTGAGTGAGGTACTGTAGAGGTTAAGTGTCGCTCTATTGCGTTTTCCGCAAAGATGCGCGCATGTTGTGGATCGATGTGTGTTTGAAAGTTTGAAATGTCGATAAGAGGCCATATTTTCAAACTTGTGAAGCCTGTGTAGGACGGAGTGTTGCATGGATTTCCATGCAACTTTGATTGAAGGTGAGTGAGGTACTGTAGAGCTTAAGTTTGTCTCTATTGCATTTTCCGCAAAGATGCGCAGAAGTTGTGGCAGGATGTGTGTTTGAAAGTTTGAAATGTCGCTGAATAGACCATTTTTTCAAGCTTATGAAGGCTGTGTAGGACGGAGTATTGCATGGATTTTGATGAAACTTTTCCTGAAGGTGGGTGAGGTACTGCTGTAGAGCTTAAGTTTTGCTCTATTGGGTATTGTGCAAGATGCGAAGAAGTTGTGGCTCGATGTGTGTTTGAAAGTTTGAAATGTCGCTGAATAGACCATTTTTTCAAACTTGTGAAGGCTGTGTAGGACGGAGTATTGCATGGATTTTGATGCAACTTTGCTTGAAGGTGGGTGAGGTACTGTAGAGCTTAAGTTTGGCTCTATTGCGTATTGTGCAAAGATGCGCAGAATGTGTGGCTCGATGTGTGTTTGAAAGTTTGAAATGTCGCTGAATAGACCATTTTTTCAAACTTGTGAAGGCTGTGTAGGACAGAGTATTGCATGGATTTTGATGAAACTATGCTTGAAGGTGAGTGAGGTACTGTAGAGGTTCAGTTTGTCTCCATTGCGTTTTCCGCAAAGATGCGCAGAAGTTGTGGCAGGAGGTGTGTTTGAAAGCTCAGAATGTCGATGAATAGACCATATTTTCAAAATTGTGAAGGCTGTGTAGGACGGAGTATTGCATGGATTTTGATGAAACTTTGCTTGAAGGTGAGTGAGGTACTGTAAAGGTTCAGTTTGTCTCCATTGCGTTTTCCGCAAAGATGCGCAGAAGTTGTGGCAGGAGGTGTGTTTGAAAGTTTAGAATGTCGATGAATAGACCATATTTTCAAACTTGTGAAGGCTGTGTAGGACGGAGTGTTGCATGGATTTTGATGCAACTTTGCCTGAAGGTGAGTGAGGTACTGTAGAGCTTAAGTTTGGCTCCATTGCGTATTGTGCAAAGATGCGCAGAAGTTGTGGCTCGATGTGTGTTTGAAAGTAAAAAATGTCGCTGAATAGACCATATTTTCAAACTTGTGAAGGCTGTGTAGGACGGAGTATTGCATGGATTTTGATGCAACTTTGCCTGAAGGTGAGTGAGGTACTGTAGAGCTTAAGTTTGGCTCCATTGCGTATTGTGCAAAGATGCGCAGAAGTTGTGGATCGATGTGTGTTTGAAAGTATAAAATGTCGATCAAAGGTCGTATTTTCAAACTTTCGAAGGCTGTGTAGGACAGAGTGTTGCATGGGTTTTGATAAAACTGTGCCTGAAGGTGGGTGAGGTACTGTAGAGCTTAAGTTTGGCTCTATTGCGTTTTCCGCAAAGATGCATAGACGTTGTGGCTCGATGTGTGTTTGAAAGTTTGAAATGTCGCTGAATAGACCATTTTTTCAAACTTGTGAAGGCTGTGTAGGACGGAGTATTGCATGGAATTTGATGAAACTTTGCTTGAAGGTGAGTGAGGTACTGTAGAGCTTACGTTTGTCTCCATTGCGTTTTCCGCAAAGATGCGCAGAAGTTGTGGATCGATGTGTGTTTCAAAGTATAAAATGTCGATAAAAGGTCGTATTTTCAAACTTGTGAAGGCTGTGTAGGACGGAGTGTTGCATGGATTTTGATGAAACTTTGCCTGAAGGTGGGTGAGGTACTGTAGAGGTTAGGTGTGGCTCTATTGCGTATTGTGCAAAGATGCGCAGAATGTGTGGCTCGATGTGTGTTTGAAAGTATAAAATGTCGCTGAATAGACCATATTTTCAAACTTTTGAAGGCTGCGTAGGACGGAGTATTGCATGTATTTTGAAGCAACTTTCACTGAATGTGAGTGAGGTACTGTAGAGCTTAAGTTTGTCTCCATTGCGTTTTCCGCAAAGATTCGCAGAAGTTGTGGATCGATGTGTTTTTGAAAGTATAAAATGTCGATAAAAGGTCGTATTTTCAAACTTGTGAATCCTGTGTAGGACAGAGTATTGCATGGATTTTGATGAAACTATGCTTGAAGGTGAGTGAGGTACTGTAGAGGTTCAGTTTGTCTCCATTGCGTTTTCCGCAAAGATGCGCAGAAGTTGTGGATCGATGTGTGTTTGAAAGTTTAAATGTCGATGAAAGGCCGTATTTTCAAACTTGTGAAGGCTGTGTAGGACAGAGTGTTGCATGGATTTTGATGAAACTTTGCTTCAAGGTGAGTGAGGTACTGTAGAGCTTAATTTTGTCTCTATTGCGTTTTCCGCAAAGATGAGCAGAAGTTGTGGATCGATGTGTGTTTGAAAGCTTAGATTGTCGCTGAATAGACCATATTTTAGAACTTGTGAAGGCTGTGTAGGACAGAGTATTGCATTGATTTCCATGCAACTTTGCCTGAAGGTGGGTGAGGTACTGTAGAGCTTAAGTTTGGCTCTATTGCGTTTTCCGCAACGATGCGCAGAAGTTGTGGCAGGAGGTGTGTTTGAAAGTTTGAAATGTCGCCGAATAGACCATATTTTCAAACTTGTGGAGGCTGTGTAGGACGGAGTGTTGCATGGATTTTGATGAAACTTTGCTTGAAGGTGAGTGAGGTACTGTAGAGGTTCAGTTTGTCTCCATTGCGTTTTCCGCAAAGATGCGCAGAAGTTGTGGATCGATGTGTGTTTGAAAGTTTGAAATGTGGATAAAAGGCCATATTTTCAAACTTGTGAAGGCTGTGTAGGACAGAGTATTGCATGGGTTTTGATGAAACTATGCCTGAAGGTGGGTGAGGTACTGTAGAGCTTAAGTTTGGCTCTATTGCGTTTTCCGCAAAGATGCGCAGAAGTTGTGGATCGATGTGTGTTTGAAAGTTTGAAATGTCGTTGAATAGGCCGTATTTTCGAACTTGTGAAGGCTGTGTAGGACGGAGTATTGCGTGGATTTTGATGAAACTTTGTTTGAAGGTGAGTGAGGTACTATAGAGCTTAAGTTTTGGCTCTATTGCGTTTTCCACAAAGATGCGCAGAAGTTGTGGATCGATGTGTGTTTGAAAGTTTGAAATGCCGCTAAATTGACCATGTTTTCAAACTTGTGAAGGCTGTGTAGGAGAGTATTGCATGGATTTTGATGAAACTTTGCCTGAAGGTGGGTGAGGTACTGTAGAGGTTAGGTGTGGCTCTATTGCGTATTGTGCAAAGATGCGCAGAATGTGTGGCTCGATGTGTGTTTGAAAGTATAAAATGTCGCTGAATAGACCATATTTTCAAACTTTTGAAGGCTGTGTAGGACGGAGTATTGCATGTATTTTGAAGCAACTTTCCCTGAATGTGAGTGAGGTACTGTAGAGCTTAAGTTTGTCTCCATTGCGTTTTCCGCAAAGATTCGCAGAAGTTGTGGATCGATGTGTGTTTGAAAGTATAAAATGTCGATAAAAGGCCGTATTTTCAAACTTGTGAAGGCTGTGTAGGACGGAGTGTTTCATGGATTTCAATGCAACTTTGCTTGAAGGTGAGTGAGAAACTGTAGAGGTTCAGTTTGTCTCCATTGCGTTTTCCGCAAAGATGCGCAGAAGTTGTGGCTCGATGTGTGTTTGAAAGTTTGAAATGTGGATAAAAGGCCATATTTTCAAACTTGTGAAGGCTGTGTAGGACAGAGTGTTGCATGGGTTTTGATGAAACTATGCCTGAAGGTGGGTGAGGTACTGTAGAGCTTAAGTTTGGCTCTATTACGGTTTCCGCAGAGATGCATAGACGTTATGGCTCGATGTGTGTTTGAAGGTTTGAAATGTCGCTGAATAGACCACTTTTTCAAACTTGTGAAGGCTGTGTAGGACGGAGTATTGCATGGATTTTGATGCAACTTTGCCTGAAGGTGAGTGAGGTACTGTAGAGCTTAAGTTTGTCTCCATTGCGTTTTCCGCAAAGATGCGCAGAAGTTGTGGATCGATGTGTGTTTCAAAGTATAAAATGCCGATAAAAGGTCGTATTTTCAAACTTGTGAAGGCTGTGTAGGACGGAGTGTTGCATGGATTTTGATGAAACTTTGCCTGAAGGTGGGTGAGCTACTGTAGAGGTTAGGTGTGGCTCTATTGCGTATTGTGCAAAGATGCGCAGAATGTGTGGCTCGATGTGTGTTTGAAAGTATAAAATGTCGCTGAATAGACCATATTTTCAAACTTGTGAAGGCTGTGTAGGACGGAGTATTGCATGGATTTTGAAGCAACTTTCCCTGAAGGTGAGTGAGGTACTGTAGAGCTTAAGTTTGTCTCCATTGCGTTTTCCGCAAAGATTCGCAGAAGTTGTGGATCGATGTGTGTTTGAAAGTATAAAATGTCGATAAAAGGTAGTATTTTCAAACTTCTGAATCCTGTGTAGGACGGAGTGTTGCATGGATTTTGATGAAACTTTGCTTGAAGGTGAGTGAGGTACTGTCGAGGTTAAGGTTGTCTCCATTGCGTTTTCCGCAAAGATGCGCAGAAGTTGTGGATCGATGTGTGTTTGAAAGTTTGAAATGTCGCTGAATAGACCATTTTTTCAAACTTGTGAAGGCTGTGTAGGACGGAGTGTTGCATGGATTTTGATGAAACTTTGCCTGAAGGTGGGTGAGGTACTGTAGAGCTTAAGTTTGGCTCTATTGCGTTTTCCGCAAAGATGCATAGACGTTGTGGCTCGATGTGTGTTTGAAGGTTTGAAATGTCGCTGAATAGACCATTTTTTCAAACTTGTGAAGGCTGTGTAGGACGGAGTATTGCATGGATTTTGATGCAACCATGCTTGAAGGTGAGTGAGTTACTGTAGAGGTTCAGTTTGTCTCCATTGCGTTTTCCGCAAAGATGCGCAGAAGTTGTGGCAGGATGTGTGTTTGAAAGTTTAGAATGTCGATGAATAGACCATATTTTCAAACTTGTGAAGGCTGTGTAGGACGGAGTATTGCATGGATTTTGATGAAACTTTGCTTGAAGGTGAGTGAGGTACTGTAGAGGTTCAGTTTGGCTCCATTGCGTTTTCCGCAAAGATGCGCAGAAGTTGTGGATCGATGCGTGTTTGAAAGTTTGAAATGTCGCTGAATAGACCATTTTTTCAAACTTGTGAAGGCTGTGTAGGACGGAGTATTGCATGGATTTTGATGCAACTTTGCCTGAAGGTGAGTGAGGTACTGTAGAGCTTAAGTTTGTCTCCATTGCGTTTTCCGCAAAGATGCATAGACGGTGTGGCTCGATGTGTGTTTGAAAGTAAAAAATGTCGCTGATTAGACCATATTTTCAAACTTGTGAAGGCTGTGTAGGACGGAGTGTTGCATGGATTTTGATGACACTTTGCTTCAAGGTGGGATAGGTACTGTCGAGATTAAGGTTGTCTCCATTCCGTTTTCCGCAAAGATGCGCAGAAGTTGTGGATCGATGTGTGTTTGAAAGTATAAAATGTCGATGAAAGGCCGTATTTTCAAACTTGTGAATCCTGTGTAGGACAGAGTATTGCATTGATTGCAGGAGGTGTGTTTGAAAGCTTAGAAAGTCGCTGAATAGAGCATATTTTCAAATTTGTGAAGGCTGTGTAGGACGGAGTGTTGCATGGATTTTGATGAAACTTTGCTTGAAGGTGAGTGAGGTACTGTAGAGGTTCAGTTTGTCTCCATTGCGTTTTCCGCAAAGATGCGCAGAAGTTGTGGATCGATGTGTGTTTGAAAGTATAAAATGTCAATAAAAGGTGGTATTTTCAAACTTGTGAAGGCTGTGTAGGACAGAGTGTTGCATTGATTTCCATGAAACTTTGCCTGAAGGTGAGTGAGGTACTGTAGAGCTTAATTTTGTCTCTATTGCGTTTTCCGCAAAGATTCGCAGAAGTTGTGGATTGATGTACGTTGGAAAGTTCAAAATTTCGATAAAAGGCCGTATTTTCAAACTTCTGAATCCTGTGTAGGACATAGTATTGCATTGATTTCCATGCAACTTTGCTTGAAGGTGAGTGAGGTACTGTAGAGGTTAAGTTTGTCTCCATTGCGTTTTCCGCAAAGATGCGCAGAAGTTGTGGATCGATGTGTGTTTGAAAGTATAAAATGTCGATAAAAGGTAGTATTTTCAAATTGTGAATCCTGTGTAGGACAGAGTATTGCATTGATTTCCATGCAACTTTGCCTGAAGGTGAGTGAGGTACTGTAGAGCTTAAGTTTGTCTCCATTGCGTTTTCCGCAAAGATTCGCAGAAGTTGTGGATCGATGTGTGTTTGAAAGTATAAAATGTCGATAAAAGGTAGTATTTTCAAACTTGTGAATCCTTTGTAGGACGGAGTGTTGCATGGATTTTCATGAAACTTTGCTTGAAGGTGAGTGAGGTACTGTCGAGGTTAAGGTTGTCTCCATTGCGTTTTCCGCAAAGATGCGCAGAAGTTGTGGATCGATGTGTGTTTGAAAGTTTGAAATGTCGCTGAATAGACCATTTTTTCAAACTTGTGAAGGCTGTGTAGGACGGAGTGTTGCATGGATTTTGATGAAACTTTGCTTGAAGGTGAGTGAGGTACTGTAGAGCTTAAGTTTGGCTCTTTTGCGTTTTCCGCAAAGATGCATAGACGTTGTGGCTCGATGTGTGTTTGAAAGTTTGAAATGTCGCTGAATAGACCATATTTTCAAACTTGTGTAGGCTGTGTAGGACGGAGTATTGCATGGAATTTGATGAAACTTTGCCTGAAGGTGAGTGAGGTACTGTAGAGTTTACGTTTGTCTCCATTGCGTTTTCCGCAAAGATGCGCAGAAGTTGTGGATCGATGTGTGTTTCAAAGCATAAAATGTCAATAAAAGGTCGTATTTTCAAACTTGTGAAGGCTGTGTAGGACGGAGTGTTGCATGGATTTTGATGAAACTTTGCCTGAAGGTGGGTGAGGTACTGTAGAGCTTAAGTTTGTCTCCATTGCGTTTTCCGCAAAGATGCGCAGAAGTTGTGGATCGATGTGTGTTTCAAAGTATAAAATGTCGATAAAAGGTCGTATTTTCAAACTTGTGAATCCTGTGTAGGACAGAGTATTGCATTGATTTCCATGCAACTTTGCCTGAAGGTGAGTGAGGTACTGTAGAGCTTAAGTTTGGCTCTATTGCGTTTTCCGCAAAGATGCATAGACGTTGTGGCTCGATGTGTGTTTGAAAGTTTGAAATGTCGCTGAATAGACCATTTTTTCAAACTTGTGAAGGCTGTGTAGGACGGAGTGTTGCATGGATTTTGATGAAACTTTGCTTGAAGGTGGGTGAGGTACTGTAGAGCTTAAGTTTGGCTCTATTGCGTATTGTGCAAAGATGCGCAGAAGTTGTGGATCGATGTGTGTTTGAAAGTTTGAAATGTCGCTGAATAGACCATTTTTTCAAACTTGTGAAGGCTGTGTAGGACGGAGTGTTGCATGGATTTTGATGAAACTTTGCTTGAAGGTGAGTGAGGTACCGTCGAGGTTAAGGTTGTCTCCATTCCGTTTTCCGCAAAGATGCGCAGAAGTTGTGGATCGATTTGTGTTTGAAAGTTTGAAATGTCGATAAAAGGCCGTATTTTCAAACTTGTGAAGCCTGTGTAGGACAGAGTATTGCATTGATTTCCATGCAACTTAGCCTGAAGGTGGCCGAGGTACTGTAGAGCTTAAGTTTGGCTCTATTGCGTTTTCCGCAAAGATGCATAGACGTTGTGGCTCGATGTGTGTTTGAAAGTTTGAAATGTCGCTGAATAGACCATTTTTTCAAACTTGTGAAGGCTGTGTAGGACGGAGTATTGCATGGATTTTGATGCAACTATGCTTGAAGGTGAGTGAGTTACTGTAGAGGTTCAGTTTGTCTCTATTGCGTTTTCCGCAAAGATGCGCAGAAGTTGTGGCAGGATGTGTGTTTGAAAGTTTAGAATGTCGATGAATAGACCATATTTTCAAACTTGTGAAGGCTGTGTAGGACGGAGTATTGCATGGATTTTGATGAAACTTTGCTTGAAGGTGAGTGAGGTACTGTAGAGGTTCAGTTTGGCTCCATTGCGTTTTCCGCAAAGATGCGCAGAAGTTGTGGATCGATGCGTGTTTGAAAGTTTGAAATGTCGCTGAATAGACCATTTTTTCAAACTTGTGAAGGCTGTGTAGGACGGAGTATTGCATGGATTTTGATGCAACTTTGCCTGAAGGTGAGTGAGGTACTGTAGAGCTTAAGTTTGTCTCCATTGCGTTTTCCGCAAAGATGCATAGACGTTGTGGCTCGATGTGTGTTTGAAAGTTTGAAATGTCGCTGAATAGACCATTTTTTCAAACTTGTGAAGGCTGTGTAGGACGGAGTGTTGCATGGATTTTGATGACACTTTGCTTCAAGGTGGGATAGGTACTGTCGAGATTAAGGTTGTCTCCATTCCGTTTTCCGCAAAGATGCGCAGAAGTTGTGGATCGATGTGTGTTTGAAAGTATAAAATGTCGATGAAAGGCCGTATTTTCAAACTTGTGAATCCTGTGTAGGACAGAGTATTGCAATGATTGTTGTGGCAGGAGGTGTGTTTGAAAGCTTAGAAAGTCGCTGAATAGAGCATATTTTCAAATTTGTGAAGGCTGTGTAGGACGGAGTGTTGCATGGATTTTGATGAAACTTTGCTTGAAGGTGAGTAAGGTACTGTAGAGGTTCAGTTTGTCTCCATCGCGTTTTCCGCAAAGATGCGCAGAAGTTGTGGATCGATGTCTGTTTCAAAGTATAAAATGTCAATAAAAGGTCGTATTTTCAAACTTGTGAAGGCTGTGTAGGACGGAGTGTTGCATGGATTTTGATGAAACTTTGCCTGAAGGTGGGTGAGGTACTGTAGAGCTTCAGTTTGGCTCTATTGCGTATTGTGCAAAGAGGCGCAGAAGTTGTGGATCGATGTGTATTTGAAAGTTCAAAATGTCGATAAAAGGCCGTATTTTCAAACTTGTGAATCCTGTGTAAGACATAGTATTGCATTGACTTCCATGCAACTTTGCCTGAAGGTGAGTGAGGTACTGTAGAGCTTAAGTTTGTCTCCATTGCGTTTTCCGCAAAGATGCGCAGAAGTTGTGGATCGATGTGTGTTTGAAAGTATAAAATGTCGATAAAAGGTAGTATTTTCAAATTGTGAATCCTGTGTAGGACAGAGTATTGCATTGATTTCCATGCAACTTTGCCTGAAGGTGAGTGAGGTACTGTAGAGCTTTAGTTTGTCTCCATTGCGTTTTCCGCAAAGATGCATAGACGTTGTGGCTCGATGTGTGTTTGAAAGTTTGAAATGTCGCTGAATAGACCATTTTTTCAAACTTGTGAAGGCTGTGTAGGACGGAGTGTTGCAAGGATTTTGATGAAACTTTGCTTGAAGGAGGGTGAGGTACTTTAGAGCTTAAGTTTGGCTCTATTGCGTTTTCCGCAAAGATGCGCAGAAGTTATGGATCGATGTGTGTTTGAAAGTTTGAAATGTCGCTGAATAGACCATTTTTTCAAACTTGTGAAGGCTGTGTAGGACGGAGTGTTGCATGGATTTTGATGAAACTTTGCTTGAAGGTGAGTGAGGTACCGTCGAGGTTAAGGTTGTCTCCATTCCGTTTTCCGCAAAGATGCGCAGAAGTTGTGGATCGATTTGTGTTTGAAAGTTTGAAATGTCGATAAAAGGCCGTATTTTCAAACTTGTGAAGCCTGTGTAGGACAGAGTATTGCATTGATTTCCATGCAACTTTGACTGAAGGTGGCCGAGGTACTGTAGAGCTTAAGTTTGGCTCTATTGCGTTTTCCGCAAAGATGCATAGACGTTGTGGCTCGATGTGTGTTTGAAAGTTTGAAATGTCGCTGAATAGACCATTTTTTCAAACTTGTGAAGGCTGTGTAGGACGGAGTATTGCATGGAATTTGATGAAACCATGCTTGAAGGTGAGTGAGTTACTGTAGAGGTTCAGTTTGTCTCCATTGCGTTTTCCGCAAAGATGCGCAGAAGTTGTGGCAGGATGTGTGTTTGAAAGTTTAGAATGTCGATGAATAGACCATATTTTCAAAATTGTGAAGGCTGTGTAGGACGGAGTATTGCATGGATTTTGATGAAACTTTGCTTGAAGGTGAGTGAGGTACTGTCGAGGTCAAGGTTCTCTCCATTGCGTTTTCCGCAAAGATGCGCAGAAGTTGTGGATCGATGTGTGTTTGAAAGTATAAAATGTCGATAAAAAACCGTATTTTCAAACTTGTGAAGGCTGTGTAGGACGGAGTATTGCATGGATTTTGATGCAAGTTTGCCTGAAGGTGAGTGAGGTACTGTAGAGCTTACGTTTGTCTCCATTGCGTTTTCCGCAAAGATGCATAGACGTTGTGGCTCGATGTGTGTTTGAAAGTATTAAATGTCGCTGAATAGACCATTTTTTCAAACTTGTGAAGGCTGTGTAGGACGGAGTGTTGCATGGATTTTGATGACACTTTGCTTCAAGGTGGGATAGGTACTGTCGAGATTAAGGTTGTCTCCATTCCGTTTTCCGCAAAGATGCGCAGAAGTTGTGGATCGATGTGTGTTTGAAAGTATAAAATGTCGATGAAAGGCCGTATTTTCAAACTTGTGAATCCTGTGTAGGACAGAGTATTGCATTGATTTCCATGCAACTTTGCCTGAAGGTGAGTGAGGTACTGTAGAGGTTAAGTTTGGCTCTATTGGGTTTTCGGCAAAGATGCGCAGAAGTTGTGGCAGGAGGTGTGTTTGAAAGCTTAGAAAGTCGCTGAATAGAGCATATTTTCAAACTTGTGAAGGCTGTGTAGGACGGAGTATTGCATGGATTTTGATGCAACTTTCTGAAGGTGAGTGAGGTACTGTAGAGCTTAAGTTTGTCTCTATTGCGTTTTCCGCAAAGATGCATAGACGTTGTCGCTCGATGTGTGTTTGAAGGTTTGAAATGTCGCTGAATAGACCATATTTTCAAACTTGTGAAGGCTGTGTAGGACAGAGTGTTGCATGGGTTTTGATGAAACTATGCCTGAAGGTGGGTAAGGTACTGTAGAGGTTAAGGTTGGCTCTATTGCGTATTGTGCAAAGATGCGCAGAAGTTGTGGATCGATGTGTGTTTGAGAGTTTGAAATGTCGCTGAATAGACCATATTTTCAAACTTGTGAAGGCTGTGTAGGACGGAGTGTTGCATGGATTTTGATGCAACTTTGCTTGAAGGTGAGTGAGGTACTGTAGAGCTTAAGTTTGTCTCCATTGCGTTTTCCGCAAAGATGCGCAGAAGTTGTGGCAGGATGTGTGTTTGAAAGTTTAGAATGTCGATGAATAGACCATATTTTCAAAATTGTGAAGGCTGTGTAGGACGGAGTATTGCATGGATTTTGATGAAACTTTGCTTGAAGGTGAGTGAGGTACTGTAGAGCTTAAGTTTGGCTCTATTGCGTTTTCCGCAAAGATGCGCAGAAGTTGTGGCTCGATGTGTGTTTGAAAGTTAGAAATGTCGCTGAATAGACCATATTTTCAAATTTGTGAAGGCTGTGTAGGACGGAGTGTTGCATGGATTTTGATGAAACTTTGCTTGAAGGTGAGTGAGGTACTGTAGAGCTTAAGTTTGTCTCCATTGCGTTTTCCGCAAAGATGCGCAGAAGTTGTGGATCGATGTGTGTTTGAAAGTTTGAAATGTCGCTGAAAAGGACACATTTTCAAACTTGTGAAGGCTGTGTAGGACGGAGTGTTGCATGGATTTTGATGCAACTTTGCTTGAAGGTGAGTGAGGTACTGTAGAGCTTAAGTTTGTCTCCATTGCGTTTTCCGCAAAGATGCGCAGAAGTTGTGGATCGATGTGTGTTTGAAAGTATAAAATGTCGATAAAAAACCGTATTTTCAAACTTGTGAAGGCTGTGTAGGACGGAGTATTGCATGGATTTTGATGCAAGTTTGCCTGAAGGTGAGTGAGGTACTGTAGAGCTTACGTTTGTCTCCATTGCGTTTTCCGCAAAGATGCATAGACGTTGTGGCTCGATGTGTGTTTGAAAGTATTAAATGTCGCTGAATAGACCATTTTTTCAAACTTGTGAAGGCTGTGTAGGACGGAGTGTTGCATGGATTTTGATGACACTTTGCTTCAAGGTGGGATAGGTACTGTCGAGATTAAGGTTGTCTCCATTCCGTTTTCCGCAAAGATGCGCAGAAGTTGTGGATCGATGTGTGTTTGAAAGTATAAAATGTCGATGAAAGGCCGTATTTTCAAACTTGTGAATCCTGTGTAGGACAGAGTATTGCATTGATTTCCATGCAACTTTGCCTGAAGGTGAGTGAGGTACTGTAGAGGTTAAGTTTGGCTCTATTGGGTTTTCGGCAAAGATGCGCAGAAGTTGTGGCAGGAGGTGTGTTTGAAAGCTTAGAAAGTCGCTGAATAGAGCATATTTTCAAATTTGTGAAGGCTGTGTAGGACGGAGTGTTGCATGGATTTTGATGAAACTTTGCTTGAAGGTGAGTGAGGTACTGTAGAGCTTAATTTTGTCTGTTTTTAGTTTTCCGCAAAGATGCGCAGAAGTTGTGCATCGATGTGTGTTTGAAAGCTTAAAATGTCGATAAGAGGCCGTATTTTCAAATTGCGAATCCTGTGTAGGACAGAGTATTGCATTGATTTCCATGCAACTTTGCCTGAAGGTGGGTGAGGTACTGTAGAGGTTAAGTTTGGCTCTATTGGGTTTTCGGCAAAGCTGCGCAGAAGTTGTGGCAGGATGTGTGTTTGAAAGCTTAGAATGTCGCTGAATAGACCATATTTTCAAACTTGTGAAGGCTGTGTAAGACGGAGTATTGCATGGATTTTGATGCAACTTTCTGAAGGTGAGTGAGGTACTGTAGAGCTTAAGTTTGTCTCCATTGCGTTTTCCGCAAAGATGCATAGACGGTGTGGCTCGATGTGTGTTTGAAAGTTTGAAATGTCGCTGAATAGACCTTTTTTTTCAAACGTGTGAAGGCTGTGTAGGACCGAGTGTTGCATGGATTTTGATGAAACTTTGCCTGAAGGTGGGTGAGGTACACCAGAGGTTAAGGTTGGCTCTATTGCGTATTGTGCAAAGATGCGCAGAAGTTGTGGATCGATGTGTGTTTCAAAGTTTGAAATGTCGCTGAATAGACCATTTTTTCAAACTTGTGAAAGCTGTGTAGGACGGAGTGTTGCATGGATTTTGATGCAACTTTGCTTGAAGGTGAGTGAGGTACTGTAGAGCTTAAGTTTGTCTCCATTGCATTTTCCGCAAAGATGCGCAGAAGTTGTGGATCGATGTGTGTTTGAACGTATAAGATGTCGATAAAAGGTCGTATTTTCAAACTTGTGAAGGCTGTGTAGGACGGAGTGTTGCATGGATTTTGATGAAACTTTGCCTGAAGGTGAGTGAGGTACTGTCGAGGTCAAGGTTCTCTCCATTGCGTTTTCCGCAAAGATGCGCAGAAGTTGTGGATCGATGTGTGTTTGAAAGTTTAAATGTCGATAAAAGGCCGTATTTTCAAACTTGTGAAGGCTGTGTAGGACAGAGTGTTGCATGGAATTTGATGAAACTTTGCTTCAAGGTGAGTGAGGTACTGTAGAGCTTAATCTTGTCTCCATTGCGTTTTCCGCAAAGATGCGCAGAAGTCTGGATCGACGTGTGTTTGAAAGTATACAATGTCGATAAAAGGCCGTATTTTCAAACTTGTGAAGGCTGTGTAGGACGGAGTATTGCATGGATTTTGATGCAACTTTCTGAAGGTGAGTGAGGTACTGTAGAGCTTAAGTTTGTCTCCATTGCGTTTTCCGCAAAGATTCATAGACGGTGTGGCTCGATGTGTGTTTCAAAGTTTGAAATGTCGCTGAATAGACCATTTTTTCAAACTTGTGAAGGCTGTGTAGGACAGAGTGTTGCATGGATTTTGATGCAACTTTGCCTGAAGGTGGGTGAGGTACTGTAGAGGTTAAGGTTGGCTCTATTGTGTATTGTGCAAAGATGCGCAGAAGTTGTGGATCGATGTGTGTTTCAAAGTTTGAAATGTCGCTGAATAGACCATTTTTTCAAACTTGTGAAAGCTGTGTAGGACGGAGTGTTGCATGGACTTTGATGCAACTTTACTTGAAGGTGAGTGAGGTACTGTAGAGCTTAAGTTTGTCTCCATTGCGTTTTACGCAAAGATGCGCAGAAGTTGTGGATCGATGTGTGTTTGAAAGTATAAAATGTCGATAAAAGGCCGTATTTTCAAACTTGTGAAGGCTGTGTAGGACGGAGTGTTGCATGGATTTTGATGAAACTTTGCTTGAAGGTGAGTGAGGTACTGTCGAGGTCAAGGTTCTCTCCATTGCGTTTTCCGCAAAGATGCGCAGAAGTTGTGGATCGATGTGTGTTTGAAAGTATAAAATGTCGATAAAAGGCCGTATTTTCAAACTTGTGAAGGCTGTGTAGGACGGAGTGTTGCATGGATTTCCATGCAACTTTGCTTGAAGGTGAGTGAGGTACTGTAGAGCTTAATTTTGTCTCTATTGCGTTTTCCGCAAAGATGCGCAGAAGTCTGGATCGACGTGTGTTTGAAAGTATAAAATTTCGATAAAAGGCCGTATTTTCAAATTTGTGAAGGCTGTGTAGGACGGAGTGCTTCATGGATCTTGATGAAACTTTGCCTGAAGGTGGGTGAGGTACTGTAGAGCTTAAGTTTGGCTCTATTGCGTATTGTGCAAAGATGCGCAGAATGTGTGGCTCGATGTGTGTTTGAAAGTATAAAATGTCGATAAAAGGCCGTATTTTAAAATTGTGAATCCTGTGTAGGACGGAGTATTGCATTGATTTCCATGCAACTTAGCCTGAAGGTGGGTGAGGTACTGTAGAGGTTAAGGTTGGCTCTATTGCGTTTTCCGCAAAGATGCGCAGAAGTTGTGGATCGATGTGTGTTTGAAAGCTTAGAATGTCGCTGAATAGACCATATTTTCAAACTTGTGAAGGCTGTGTAGGACGGAGTGTTGCATGGATTTTGATGAAACTTTGCTTGAAGGTGAGTGAGGTACTGTAGAGCTTAAGTTTGTCTCCATTGCGTTTTACGCAAAGATGCGCAGAAGTTGTGGATCGATGTGTGTTTGAAAGTATAAAATGTCGATAAAAGGCCGTATTTTTAAATTGCGAATCCTGTGTAGGACGGAGTATTGCATTGATTTCCATGCAACTTAGCCTGAAGGTGGGTGAGGTACTGTAGAGGTTAAGGTTGGCTCTATTGCGTTTTCGGCAAAGCTGCGCAGAAGTTGTGGCAGGATGTGTGTTTGAAAGCTTAGAATGTCGCTGAATAGACCATATTTTCAAACTTGTGAAGGCTGTGTAGGACGGAAAGTTGCATGGATTTTGATGAAACTTTGCTTGAAGGTGAGTGAGGTACGTTAGAGCTTAAGTTTGTCTCATTTGCGTTTTCCGCAAAGATGCATAGACGTTGTGGCTGGATGTGTGTTTGAAAGTTTGAAATGTCGCTTAATAGACCATATTTTCAAACTTGTGAAGGCTGTGTAGGACGGAGTATTGCATGGATTTTGATGCAACTTAGGCTGAAGGTGGGTGAGGTACTGTCGAGGTCAAGGTTCTCTCCATTGCGTTTTCCGCAAAGATGCGCAGAAGTTGTGGATCGATGTGTGTTTGAAAGTATAAAATGTCGATAAAAAACCGTATTTTCAAACTTGTGAAGGCTGTGTAGGACGGAGTATTGCATGGAATTTAATGAAACTTTGCTTGAAGGTGAGTGAGGTACTGTAGAGCTTGCGTTTGTCTCCATTGCGTTTTCCGCAAAGATGCGCAGATGTTCTGGATCGATGTGTGTTTCAAAGTATAAAATGCCGATAAAAGGCCGTATTTTCAAATTTGTGAAGGTGTGTAGGACGGAGTGCTTCATGGATCTTGATGAAACTTTGCCTGAAGGTGAGTGAGGTACTGTAGAGCTTAAGTTTGGCTCTATTGCGTATTGTGCAAAGATGCGCAGAATGTGTGGCTCGATGTGTGTTTGAAAGTATAAAATGTCGATAAAAGGCCGTATTTTAAAATTGTGAATCCTGTGTAGGACGGAGTATTGCATTGATTTCCATGCAACTTAGCCTGAAGGTGGGTGAGGTACTGTAGAGGTTAAGGTTGGCTCTATTGCGTTTTCCGCAAAGATGCGCAGAAGTTGTGGATCGATGTGTGTTTGAAAGCTTAGAATGTCGCTGAATAGACCATATTTTCAAACTTGTGAAGGCTGTGTAGGACGGAGTGTTGCATGGATTTTGATGAAACTTTGCTTGAAGGTGAGTGAGGTACTGTAGAGCTTAAGTTTGTCTCCATTGCGTTTTACGCAAAGATGCGCAGAAGTTGTGGATCGATGTGTGTTTGAAAGTATAAAATGTCGATAAAAGGCCGTATTTTTAAATTGCGAATCCTGTGTAGGACGGAGTATTGCATTGATTTCCATGCAACTTAGCCTGAAGGTGGGTGAGGTACTGTAGAGGTTAAGGTTGGCTCTATTGCGTTTTCGGCAAAGCTGCGCAGAAGTTGTGGCAGGATGTGTGTTTGAAAGCTTAGAATGTCGCTGAATCGACCATATTTTCAAACTTGTGAAGGCTGTGTAGGACGGAAAGTTGCATGGATTTTGATGAAACTTTGCTTGAAGGTGAGTGAGGTACGTTAGAGCTTAAGTTTGTCTCATTTGCGTTTTCCGCAAAGATGCATAGACGTTGTGGCTGGATGTGTGTTTGAAAGTTTGAAATGTCGCTTAATAGACCATATTTTCAAACTTGTGAAGGCTGTGTAGGACGGAGTATTGCATGGATTTTGATGCAACTTAGGCTGAAGGTGGGTGAGGTACTGTACAGGTTAAGTTTGGCTCTATTGCGTTTTCCGCAAAGATGCGCAGAAGTTGTGGCAGGAGGTGTGTTTGAAAGTTTAGAATGTCGATGAATAGACCATATTTTCAAACTTGTGAAGGCTGTGTAGGACGGAGTGTTGCATGGATTTTGATGAAACTTTGCTTGAAGGTGAGTGAGGTACTGTAGAGGTTAAGTTTGTCTCCATTGCGTTTTCCGCAAAGATGCGCAGAAGTTGTGGATCGATGTGTGTTTGAAAGTATAAAATGTCGCTGAATAGACCATATTTTCAAACTTGTGAAGGCTGTGTAGGACGGAGTGTTGCATGGATTTTGATGAAACTTTGCTTGAAGGTGAGTGAGGTACTGTCGAGGTCAAGGTTCTCTCCATTGCGTTTTCCGCAAAGATGCGCAGAAGTTGTGGATCGATGTGTGTTTGAAAGTATAAAACGTCGATCAATATACCTTATTTTCAAACTTGTGAAGGCTGTGTAGGACGGAGTGTTGCATGGATTTTGATGAAACTTTGCTTGAAGGTGAGTGAGGTACTGTAGAGCTTAAGTTTGTCTCCATTGATTTTCCGCAAAGATGCGCAGAAGTTGTGGATCGATGTGTGTTTCGAAGTATAAAATGTCGATAAAAGGCCGTATTTTCAAATTTGTGAAGGTGTGTAGGACGGAGTGCTTCATGGATCTTGATGAAACTTTGCCTGAAGGTGAGTGAGGTACTGTAGAGCTTAAGTTTGGCTCTATTTCGTATTGTGCAAAGATGCGCAGAATGTGTGGCTCGATGTGTGTTTGAAAGTATAAAATGTCAATAAAAGGCCGTATTTTCAAACTTGTGAAGGCTGTGCAGGACAGAGTGTTGCATGGGTTTTGATGAAACTATCCCTGAAGGTGGGTGAGGTACTGTAGAGGTTAAGGTTGGCTCTATTGGGTTTTCGGCAAAGATGCGCAGAAGTTGTGGATCGATGTGTGTTTGAAAGCTTAGAATGTCGCTGAATAGACCATATTTTCAAACTTGTGAAGGCTGTGTAGGACGGAGTGTTGCATGGATTTTGATGAAACTTTGCTTGAAGGTGAGTGAGGTACTGTAGAGCTTAAGTTTGTCTCCATTGCGTTTTCCGCAAAGATGCGCAGAAGTTGTGGATCGATGTGTGTTTGAAAGTATAAAATTTCGATAAAAGGCCGTATTTTTAAATTGCGAATCCTGTGTAGGACAGAGTATTGCATTGGTTTCCATGCAACTTAGCCTGAAGGTGGGTGAGGTACTGTAGAGGTTAAGTTTGTCTCTTTTGAGTTTTCCGCAAAGATGCGCAGAAGTTGTGGCAGGATGTGTGTTTGAAAGCTTAGAATGTCGCTGAATAGACCATATTTTCAAACTTGTGAAGGCTGTGTAGGACGGAAAGTTGCATGGATTTTGATGAAACTTTGCTTGAAGGTGAGTGAGGTACGTTAGAGCTTAAGTTTGTCTCCATTGCGTTTTCCGCAAAGATGCATAGACGTTGTGGCTGGATGTGTGTTTGAAAGTTTGAAATGTCGCTTAATAGACCATATTTTCAAACTTGTGAAGGCTGTGTAGGACGGAGTATTGCATGGATTTTGATGCAACTTTCTGAAGGTGAGTGAGGTACTGTAGAGCTTAAGGTTCTCTCCATTGCGTTTTCCGCAAAGATGCGCAGAAGTTGTGGATCGATGTGTGTTTGAAAGTATAAAATGTCGATAAAAAACCGTATTTTCAAACTTGTGAAGGCTGTGTAGGACGGAGTGTTGCATGCATTTCCATGCAACTTTGCTTGAAGGTGAGTGAGGTACTGTAGAGCTTAATTTTGTCTCTATTGCGTTTTCCGCAAAGATGCGCAGAAGTTGTGGATCGATGTGTGTTTGAAAGTATAAAATGTCGATAAAAGGCCGTATTTTCAAACTTGTAAAGGTTGTGTAGGACGGAGTATTGCATGCATTTTGATGCAACTTTGCCTGAAGGTGGGTGAGGTACTGTAGAACTTAAGTTTGGCTCTATTGCGTATTGTGCAAAGATGCGCAGAATGTGTGGCTCGATGTGTGTTTGAAAGCTTAGAATGTCGATAAAAGGCCGTAGTTTAAAATTGTGAATCCTGTGTAGGGCGGAGTATTGCATGGATTTCCATGCAACTTTGCCTGAAGGTGAGTGAGGTACTGTAGAGGTTAAGGTTGGCTCTATTGCGTTTTCCGCAAAGATGCGCAGAAGTTGTGGATCGATGTGTGTTTGAAAGCTTAGAATGTCGATGATAAGACCATATTTTCAAACTTGTGAAGGCTGTGTAGGACGGAGTGTTGCATGGATTTTGATGCAACTTTGCTTGAAGGTGAGTGAGGTACTGTAGAGCTTAAGTTTGTCTCCATTGCGTTTTCCGCAAAGATTCGCAGAAGTTGTGGATCGATGTGTGTTTGAAAGTATAAAATGTCGATAAAAGGCCGTATTTTCAAATTGCGAATCCTGTGTAGGACAGAGTATTGCATTGATTTCCATGCAACTTAGCCTGAAGGTGGGTGAGGTACTGTAGAGGTTAAGTTTGGCTCTATTGGGTTTTCGGCAAAGATGCGCAGAAGTTGTGGCAGGATGTGTGTTTGAAAGCTTAGAATGTCGCTGAATAGACCATATTTTCAAACTTGTGAAGGCTGTGTAGGACGGAGTGTTGCATGGATTTTGATGAAACTTTGCTTGAAGGTGAGTGAGGTACGTTAGAGCTTAAGTTTGTCTCATTTGCGTTTTCCGCAAAGATGCATAGACGTTGTGGCTGGATGTGTGTTTGAAAGTTTGAAATGTCGCTTAATAGACCATATTTTCAAACTTGTGAAAGCTGTGTAGGACGGAGTATTGCATGGATTTTGATGCAACTTAGGCTGAAGGTGAGTGAGGTACTGTCGAGGTCAAGGTTCTCTCCATTGCGTTTTCCGCAAAGATGCGCAGAAGTTGTGGATCGATGTGTGTTTGAAAGTATAAAATGTCGATAAAAAACCGTATTTTCAAACTTGTGAAGGCTGTGTAGGACGGAGTGTTGCATGGATTTCCATGCAACTTTGCTTGAAGGTGAGTGAGGTACTGTAGAGCTTAATTTTGTCTCTATTGCGTTTTCCGCAAAGATGCGCAGAAGTCTGGATCGACGTGTGTTTGAAAGTATAAAATTTCGATAAAAGGCCGTATTTTCAAATTTGTGAAGGCTGTGTAGGACGGAGTGCTTCATGGATCTTGATGAAACTTTGCCTGAAGGTGGGTGAGGTACTGTAGAGCTTAACTTTGGCTCTATTGCGTTTTCCGCAAAGATGCATAGACGTTGTGGCTCGATGTGTGTTTGAAAGTATAAAATGTCGATAAAAGGCCGTATTTTCAAACTTGTGAAGGCTGTGTAGGACGGAGTATTGCATGGATTGTGATGCAACTTTGCCTGAAGGTGAGTGAGGTACTGTAGAGGTTAAGGTTGGCTCTATTGCGTTTTCCGCAAAGATGCGCAGAAGTTGTGGATCGATGTGTGTTTGAAAGCTTAGAATGTCGCTGAATAGACCATATTTTCAAACTTGTGAAGGCTGTGTAGGACGGAGTGTTGCATGGATTTTGATGAAACTTTGCTTGAAGGTGAGTGAGGTACTGTAGAGCTTAAGTTTGTCTCCATTGCGTTTTCCGCAAAGATGCGCAGAAGTTGTGGATCGATGTGTGTTTGAAAGTATAAAATTTCGATAAAAGGCCGTATTTTTAAATTGCGAATCCTGTGTAGGACAGAGTATTGCATTGATTTCCATGCAACTTAGCCTGAAGGTGGGTGAGGTACTGTAGAGGTTAAGGTTGGCTCTATTGCGTTTTCCGCAAAGATGCGCAGAAGTTGTGGCAGGAGGTGTGTTTGAAAGCTTAGAATGTCGCTGAATCGACCATATTTTCAAACTTGTGAAGGCTGTGTAGGACGGAGTGTTGCATGGATTTTGATGAAACTTTGCTTGAAGGTGAGTGAGGTACGTTAGAGCTTAAGTTTGTCTCCATTGCGTTTTCCGCAAAGATGCATAGACGTTGTGGCTGGATGTGTGTTTGAAAGTTTGAAATGTCGCTTAATAGACCATATTTTCAAACTTGTCAAGGCTGTGTAGGACGGAGTATTGCATGGATTTTGATGAAACTTTGCCTGAACGTGAGTGAGGTATTGTAGAGTTTAAGTTGTCTCCATTGCGTTTTCCGCAAAGATGCGCAGAAGTTGTGGATCGATGTGCGTTTGAAAGTATAAAATGTCGATAAAAGACCGTATTTTCAAACTTGTGAAGGCTGTGTAGGACGGAGTGTTTCATGGATTTCAATGCAACTTTGCTTGAAGGTGAGTGAGAAACTGTAGAGGTTCAGTTTGTCTCCATTGCGTTTTCCGCAAAGATGCGCAGAAGTTGTGGCTCGATGTGTGTTTGAAAGCTTAGAATGTCGATGAATAGGCCGTATTTTCAAATTTGTGAAGGCTGTGTAGGACGGAGTGCTTCATGGATCTTGATGAAACTTTGCCTGAAGGTGGGTGAGGTACTGTAGAGCTTAAGTTTGGCTCTATTGCGTATTGTGCAAAGATGCGCAGAATGTGTGGCTCGATGTGTGTTTGAAAGTATAAAATGTCGATAAAAGGCCGTATTTTAAAATTGTGAATCCTGTGTAGGACGGAGTATTGCATTGATTTCCATGCAACTTAGCCTGAAGGTGGGTGAGGTACTGTAGAGGTTAAGGTTGGCTCTATTGCGTTTTCCGCAAAGATGCGCAGAAGTTGTGGATCGATGTGTGTTTGAAAGCTTAGAATGTCGCTGAATAGACCATATTTTCAAACTTGTGAAGGCTGTGTAGGACGGAGTGTTGCATGGATTTTGATGAAACTTTGCTTGAAGGTGAGTGAGGTACTGTAGAGCTTAAGTTTGTCTCCATTGCGTTTTCCGCAAAGATGCGCAGAAGTTGTGGATCGATGTGTGTTTGAAAGTATAAAATGTCGATAAAAGGCCGTATTTTCAAACTTGTGAATCCTGTGTAGGACAGAGTATTGCATTGATTTCCATGCAACTTAGCCTGAAGGTGGGTGAGGTACTGTAGAGGTTAAGGTTGGCTCTATCGCTTTTTCGGCAAAGCTGCGCACAAGTTGTGGCAGGATGTGTGTTTGAAAGCTTAGAATGTCGCTGAATAGACCATATTTTCAAACTTGTGAAGGCTGTGTAGGACGGAGTGTTGCATGGATTTTGATGAAACTTTGCTTGAAGGTGAGTGAGGTACTGTAGAGCTTAAGTTTGTCTCCATTGCGTTTTCCGCAAAGATGCATAGACGTTGTGGCTGGATGTGTGTTTGAAAGTTTGAAATGTCGCTTAATAGACCATATTTTCAAACTTGTGAAGGCTGTGTAGGACGGAGTGTTGCATGGATTTTGATGAAACTTTGCTTGAAGGTGAGTGAGGTACTGTAGAGCTTAAGTTTGTCTCCATTGCGTTTTCCGCAAAGATGCGCAGAAGTTGTGGATCGATGTGTGTTTGAAAGTATAAAATGTCGATAAAAGGCCGTATTTTCAAACTTTGAAGGCTGTGTAGGACGGAGTGTTGCATGGATTTTGATGAAACTTTGCTTGAAGGTGAGTGAGGTACTGTCGAGGTCAAGGTTCTCTCCATTGCGTTTTCCGCAAAGATGCGCAGAAGTTGTGGATCGATGTGTGTTTGAAAGTATAAAATGTCGATAAAAGGCCGTATTTTCAAACTTGTGAAGGCTGTGTAGGACGGAGTGTTGCATGGATTTCCATGCAACTTTGCTTGAAGGTGAGTGAGGTACTGTAGAGCTTAATTTTGTCTCTATTGCGTTTTCCGCAAAGATGCGCAGAAGTCTGGATCGACGTGTGTTTGAAAGTATAAAATTTCGATAAAAGGCCGTATTTTCAAATTTGTGAAGGCTGTGTAGGACGGAGTGCTTCATGGATCTTGATGAAACTTTGCCTGAAGGTGGGTGAGGTACTGTAGAGCTTAAGTTTGGCTCTATTGCGTATTGTGCAAAGATGCGCAGAATGTGTGGCTCGATGTGTGTTTGAAAGTATAAAATGTCGATAAAAGGCCGTATTTTAAAATTGTGAATCCTGTGTAGGACGGAGTATTGCATTGATTTCCATGCAACTTAGCCTGAAGGTGGGTGAGGTACTGTAGAGGTTAAGGTTGGCTCTATTGCGTTTTCCGCAAAGATGCGCAGAAGTTGTGGATCGATGTGTGTTTGAAAGCTTAGAATGTCGCTGAATAGACCATATTTTCAAACTTGTGAAGGCTGTGTAGGACGGAGTGTTGCATGGATTTTGATGAAACTTTGCTTGAAGGTGAGTGAGGTACTGTAGAGCTTAAGTTTGTCTCCATTGCGTTTTCCGCAAAGATTCGCAGAAGTTGTGGATCGATGTGTGTTTGAAAGTATAAAATGTCGATAAAAGGCCGCATTTTCAAATTGTGAATCCTGTGTAGGACGGAGTATTGCATTGATTTCCATGCAACTTAGCCTGAAGGTGGGTGAGGTACTGTAGAGGTTAAGGTTGGCTCTATTGCGTTTTCGGCAAAGCTGCGCAGAAGTTGTGGCAGGATGTGTGTTTGAAAGCTTAGAATGTCGCTGAATAGACCATATTTTCAAACTTGTGAAGGCTGTGTAGGACGGAGTGTTGCATGGATTTTGATGAAACTTTGCTTGAAGGTGAGTGAGGTACGTTAGAGCTTAAGTTTGTCTCCATTGCGTTTTCCGCAAAGATGCATAGACGTTGTGGCTCGATGTGTGTTTGAAGGTTTGAAATGTCGCTGAATAGACCATATTTTCAAACTTGTGAAGGCTGTGTAGGACGGAGTATTGCATGGATTTTGATGCAACTTAGGCTGAAGGTGGGTGAGGTACTATACAGGTTAAGTTTGGCTCTATTGCGTTTTCCGCAAAGATGCGCAGTAGTTGTGGCAGGAGGTGTGTTTGAAAGTTTAGAATGTCGATGAATAGACCATATTTTCAAACTTGTGAAGGCTGTGTAGGACGGAGTGTTGCATGGATTTTGATGAAACTTTGCTTGAAGGTGAGTGAGGTACTGTAGAGGTTCAGTTTGTCTCCATTGCGTTTTCCGCAAAGATGCGCAGAAGTTGTGGATCGATGTGTGTTTGAAAGTTTGAAATGTCGCTGAATAGACCATATTTTCAAACTTGTGAAGGCTGTGTAGGACGGAGTATTGCATGGATTTTGATGCAACTTTGCCTGAAGGTGAGTGAGGTACTGTAGAGCTTAAGTTTGTCTCCATTGCGTTTTCCGCAAAGATTCGCTGAAGTTGTGGCTCGATGTGTGTTTGAAAGTTTGAAATGTCGCTGAATAGACCTTTTTTTTCAAACTTGTGAAGGCAGTGTAGGACGGAGTGTTGCATGGATTTTGATGCAACTTTGCCTGAAGGTGAGTAAGGTACTGTAGAGGTTAAGGTTGGCTCTATTGCGTATTGTGCAAAGATCCGCAGAAGTTGTGGATCGATGTGTGTTTGAAAGTTTGAAATGTCGCTGAATAGACCATTTTTTCAAACTTGTGAAAGCTGTGTAGGACGGAGTGTTGCATGGATTTTGATGAAACTTTGCTTGAAAGTGAGTGAGGTACTGCAGAGCTTAAGTTTGTCTCCATTGCGTTTTCCGCAAAGATGCGCAGAAGTTGTGGATCGATGTGTGTTTGAAAGTATAAAATTTCGATAAAAGGCCGTATTTTTAAATTGTGAAGGCTGTGTAGGACAGAGTATTGCATTGGTTTCCATGCAACTTAGCCTGAAGGTGGGTGAGGTACTGTAGAGGTTAAGTTTGTCTCTTTTGAGTTTTCCGCAAAGATGCGCAGAAGTTGTGGCAGGATGTGTGTTTGAAAGTTTGAAATGTCGCTAAAAGGTCGTATTTTCAAACTTGTGAAGGCTGTGTAGGACGGAGTGTTGCATGGATTTTGATGAAACTTTGCTTGAAGGTGAGTGAGGTACTGTAGAGCTTAAGTTTGTCTCCATTGCGTTTTCCGCAAAGATGCATAGACGGTGTGGCTCGATGTGTGTTTGAAAGTTTGAAATGTCGCTGAATAGACCATATTTTCAAACTTGTGAAGGCTGTGTAGGACGGAGTGTTGCATGGATTTTGATGAAACCTTGCTTGAAGGTGAGTGAGGTACTGTAGAGGTTCAGTTTGTCTCCATTGCGTTTTCCGCAAAGATGCGCAGAAGTTGTGGCAGGAGGTGTGTTTGAAAGCTCAGAATGTCGCTGAATAGACCATATTTTCAAACTTGTGAAGGCTGTGTAGGACAGAGTATTGCATGGATTTTGATGAAACTTTGCTTGAAGGTGAGTGAGGTACTGTAGAGGTTCAGTTTGGCTCTATTGCGTTTTCCGCAAAGATGCATAGACGTTGTGGCTCGATGTGTGTTTGAAAGTTTGAAATGTCGCTGAATAGACCATATTTTCAAACTTGTGAAGGCTGTGTAGGACGGAGTGTTGCATGGATTTTGATGAAACTTTGCTTGAAGGTGAGTGAGGTACTGTAGAGCTTAAGTTTGGCTCTATTGCGTTTTCCGCAAAGATGCGCAGAAGTTGTGGATCGATGTGTGTTTGAAAGTTTGAAATGTCGCTGAATAGACCATATTTTCAAACTTGTGAAGGCTGTGTAGGACGGAGTATTGCATGGATTTTGATGAAACTTTGCTTGAAGGTGAGTGAGGTACTGTAGAGGTTAAGTTTGTCTCCATTGCGTTTTCCGCAAAGATGCGCAGAAGTTGTGGCTCGATGTGTGTTTGAAAGTTTGAAATGTCGCTGAATAGACCATATTTTCAAACTTGTGAAGGCTGTGTAGGACGGAGTGTTGCATGGATTTTGATGAAACTATGCCTGAAGGTGAGTGAGGTACTGTAGAGTTTAAGTTTGGCTCCATTGCGTATTGTGCAAAGATGCGCAGAAGTTGTGGATCGATGTGTGTTTGAGAGTTTGAAATGTCGCTGAATAGACCATATTTTCAAACTTGTGAAGGCTGTGTAGGACGGAGTGTTGCATGGATTTTGATGAAACTATGCTTGAAGGTGAGTGAGGTACTGTAGAGCTTAAGTTTGTCTCCATTGCGTTTTCCGCAAAGATTCGCTGAAGTTGTGGATCGATGTGTGTTTGAAAGTATAAAATGTCGATGAAAGGCCGTATTTTCAAACTTGTGAATCCTGTGTAGGACAGAGTATTGCATTGATTTCCATGCAACTTAGGCTGAAGGTGGGTGAGGTACTGTAGAGGTTCAGTGTGTCTCCATTGCGTTTTCCGCAAAGATGCGCAGAAGTTGTGGCTCGATGTGTGTTTGAAAGCTTAGAATGTCGATGATAAGACCATATTTTCAAACTTGTGAAGGCTGTGTAGGACGGAGTGTTGCATGGATTTTGATGCAACTTTGCTTGAAGGTGAGTGAGGTACTGTAGAGCTTAAGCTTGTCTCTATTGCGTTTTCCGCAAAGATGCGCAGAAGTTGTGGCTCGATGTGTGTTTGAAAGTTTGAAATGTCGCTGAATAGACCATTTTTTCAAACTTGTGAAGGCTGTGTAGGACGGAGTATTGCATGGATTTTGATGAAACTTTGCTTGAAGGTGAGTGAGGTACTGTAGAGCTTAAGTTTGTCTCCATTGCGTTTTCCGCAAAGATGCGCAGAAGTTGTGGCAGGAGGTGTGTTTGAAAGCTTAGAATGTCGATGAATAGACCATATTTTCAAACTTGTGAAGGCTGTGTAGGACGGAGTATTGCATGGATTTTGATGAAACTTTGCTTGAAGGTGAGTGAGGTACTGTAGAGGTTAAGTTTGGCTCTATTGCGTTTTTCGCAAAGATGCGCAGAAGTTGTGGCTCGATGTGTGTTTGAAAGTTTGAAATGTCGCTGAATAGACCATATTTTCAAACTTGTGAAGGCTGTGTAGGACGGAGTGTTGCATGGATTTTGATGAAACTTTGCTTGAAGGTGAGTGAGGTACTGTAGAGCTTAAGTTTGGCTCTATTGCGTTTTCCGCAAAGATGCGCAGAAGTTGTGGATCGATGTGTGTTTGAAAGTTTGAAATGTCGCTGAATAGACCATATTTTCAAACTTGTGAAGGCTGTGTAGGACGGAGTATTGCATGGATTTTGATGAAACTTTTTTTGAAGGTGAGTGAGGTACTGTAGAGGTTAAGTTTGTCTCCATTGCGTTTTCCGCAAAGATGCGCAGAAGTTGTGGCTCGATGTGTGTTTGAAAGTATAAAATGTCGCTGAATAGACCATATTTTCAAACTTGTGAAGGCTGTGTAGGACGGAGTGTTGCATGGATTTTGATGAAACTTTCCCTGAAGGTGAGTGAGGTACTGTAGAGGTTAAGGTTGGCTCTATTGCGTTTTCCGCAGAGATGCGCAGAAGTTGTGGATCGATGTGTGTTTGAAAGTATAAAATGTCGCTGAATAGACCATATTTTCAAACTTGTGAAGGCTGTGTAGGACGGAGTGTTGCATGGATTTTGATGAAACTTTGCTTGAAGGTGAGTGAGGTACTGTAGAGCTTAAGTTTGTCTCCATTGCGTTTTCCGCAAAGATGCGCAGAAGTTGTGGATCGATGTGTGTTTGAAAGTATAAAATGTCGATAAAAGGCCGTATTTTCAAACTTGTGAAGGCTGTGTAGGACAGAGTATTGCATTGATTTCCATGCAACTTTGCCTGAAGGTGGGTGAGGTACTGTAGAGGTTAAGTTTGGCTCTATTGGGTTTTCGGCAAAGATGCGCAGAAGTTGTGGCAGGATGTGTGTTTGAAAGTTTGAAATGTCGCTGAATAGACCATATTTTCAAACTTGTGAAGGCTGTGTAGGACGGAGTGTTGCATGGATTTTGATGAAACTTTGCTTGAAGGTGAGTGAGGTACTGTAGAGCTTAAGTTTGTCTCCATTGCGTTTTCCGCAAAGATGCGCAGAAGTTGTGGCTGGATGTGTGTTTGAAAGTTTGAAATGTCGCTTAATAGACCATATTTTCAAACTTGTGAAGGCTGTGTAGGACGGAGTATTGCATGGATTTTGATGAAACTTTGCTTGAAGGCGAGTGAGGTACTGTAGAGGTTCAGTTTGTCTCCATTGCGTTTTCCGCAAAGATGCGCAGAAGTTGTGGCAGGATGTGTGTTTGAAAGTTTAGAATGTCGATGAATAGACCATATTTTCAAACTTGTGAAGGCTGTGTAGGACGGAGTGTTGCATGGATTTTGATGAAACTTTGCTTGAAGGTGAGTGAGGTACTGTAGAGGTTCAGTTTGTCTCCATTGCGTTTTCCGCAAAGATGCGCAGAAGTTGTGGCTCGATGTGTGTTTGAAAGTATAAAATGTCGCTGAATAGACCATATTTTCAAACTTGTGAAGGCTGTGTAGGACGGAGTATTGCATGGATTTTGATGCAACTTTGCCTGAAGGTGAGTGAGGTACTGTAGAGCTTAAGTTTGTCTCCATTGCGTTTTCCGCAAAGATTCGCTGAAGTTGTGGATCGATGTGTGTTTGAAAGTATAAAATGTCGATAAAAGGCCGTATTTTAAAATTGTGAATCCTGTGTAGGACGGAGTGTTGCATGGATTTTGATGAAACTTTGCTTGAAGGTGGGTGAGGTACTGTAGAGCTTAAGTTTGTCTCCATTGCGTTTTCCGCAAAGATGCATAGACGTTGTGGCTCGATGTGTGTTTGAAGGTTTGAAATGTCGCTGAATAGACCATATTTTCAAACTTGTGAAGGCTGTGTAGGACGGAGTGTTGCATGGATTTTGATGAAACTTTGCTTGAAGGTGAGTGAGGTACTGTAGAGGTTAAGCTTGTCTCTATTGCGTTTTCCGCAAAGATGCGCAGAAGTTGTGGATCGATGTGTGTTTGAAAGTTTGAAATGTCGCTGAATAGACCATATTTTCAAACTTGTGAAGGCTGTGTAGGACGGAGTGTTGCATGGATTTTGATGAAACTTTGCTTGAAGGTGAGTGAGGTACTGTAGAGCTTAAGTTTGTCTCCATTGCGTTTTCCGCAAAGATGCATAGACGTTGTGGCTCGATGTGTGTTTGAAAGTATAAAATGTCGATAAAAGGCCGTATTTTCAAACTTGTGAAGGCTGTGTAGGACGGAGTGTTGCATGGATTTTGATGAAACCTTGCTTGAAGGTGAGTGAGGTACTGTAGAGGTTCAGTTTGTCTCCATTGCGTTTTCCGCAAAGATGCGCAGAAGTTGTGGCTCGATGTGTGTTTGAAAGCTTAGAATGTCGCTGAATAGACCATATTTTCAAACTTGTGAAGGCTGTGTAGGACGGAGTATTGCATGGATTTTGATGCAACTTTGCCTGAAGGTGAGTGAGGTACTGTAGAGGTTCAGTTTGTCTCCATTGCGTTTTCCGCAAAGATGCGCAGAAGTTGTGGATCGATGTGTGTTTGAAAGTTTGAAATGTCGCTGAATAGACCATATTTTCAAACTTGTGAAGGCTGTGTAGGACGGAGTGTTGCATGGATTTTGATGACACTATGCCTGAAGGTGGGTGAGGTACTGTAGAGCTTAAGTTTGGCTCTATTGCGAATTGTGCAAAGATGCGCAGAAGTTGCGGATCAATGTGTGTTTGAAAGTTTGAAATGTCACTGAATAGAGCATATTTTCAAACTTGTGAAGGCTGTGTAGGACGGAGTGTTGCATGGATTTTGATGAAACCTTGCTTGAAGGTGAGTGAGGTACTGTAGAGCTTAAGTTTGTCTCCATTGCGTTTTCCGCAAAGATGCGCAGAAGTTGTGGATCGATGTGTGTTTGAAAGTATAAAATGTCGATAAAAGGCCGTATTTTCAAACTTTGAAGGCTGTGTAGGACGGAGTGTTGCATGGATTTTGATGAAACTTTGCTTGAAGGTGAGTGAGGTACTGTAGAGGTTCAGTTTGTCTCCATTGCGTTTTCGGCAAAGATGCGCAGAAGTTTTGGATCGATGTGTGTTTGAAAGCTTAGAGTGTCGTTGAATAGGCCATATCTTCAAACTTGTGAAGGCTGTGTAGGACGGAATGTTGCATGGATTTTGATGAACTTTTGCTTGAAGGTGAGTGAGGTACTGTAGAGCTTAAGTTTGGCTCTATTGCGTTTTCCGCAAAGATTCGCAGAAGTTGTGGATCGATGTGTGTTTGAAAGTATAAAATGTGGATAAAAGGCCATATTTTCAAACTTCTGAAGGCTGTGTAGGACGGAGTATTGCATGGATTTTGATTCAACTTTGCCTGAACGTGAGTGAGGTACTGTAGAGGTTCACATTGTCTCCATTGCGTTTTCCGCAAAGATGCACAGACGTTGTGGCTCGATGTGTGTTTGAAGGTTTGAAATGTCGATGAATAGACCATATTTTCAAACTTGTGAAGGCTGTGTAGGACGGAGTGTTGCATGGATTTTGATGAAACTTTGCTTGAAGGTGGGTGAGGTACTGTAGAGCTTAAGTTTGGCTCTATTGCGAATTGTGCAAAGATGCGCAGAAGTTGCGGATCAATGTGTGTTTGAAAGTTTGAAATGTCACTGAATAGAGCATATTTTCAAACTTGTGAAGGCTGTGTAGGACGGAGTGTTGCATGGATTTTGATGAAACCTTGCTTGAAGGTGAGTGAGGTACTGTAGAGGTTCAGTTTGTCTCCATCGCGTTTTCCGCAAAGATGCGCAGAAGTTGTGGATCGATGTGTGTTTGAAAGTATAAAATGTCGCTGAATAGACCATATTTTCAAACTTGTGAAGGCTGTGTAGGACGGAGTATTGCATGGATTTTGATGCAACTTTGCCTGAAGGTGAGTGAGGTACTGTAGAGGTTAAGGTTGGCTCTATTGCGTTTTCCGCAAAGATGCGCAGAAGTTGTGGCTCGATGTGTGTTTGAAAGTATAAAATGTCGCTGAATAGACCATATTTTCAAACTTGTGAAGGCTGTGTAGGACGGAGTATTGCATGGATTTTGATGCAACTTTGCCTGAAGGTGAGTGAGGTACTGTAGAGCTTAAGTTTGTCTCCATTGCGTTTTCCGCAAAGATTCGCTGAAGTTGTGGATCGATGTGTGTTTGAAAGTATAAAATGTCGATAAAAGGCCATATTTTCAAACTTGTGAAGGCTGTGTAGGACAGAGTATTGCATGGATTTCCATGCAACCTTGCCTGAAGGTGGGTGAGGTACTGTAGACCTTAAGTTTGGCTCTATTGCGTATTGTGCAAAGATGCTCAGAAGTTGTGGCAGGAGGTGTGTTTGAAAGCTTAGAATGTCGCTGAATAGAACATATTTTCAAACTTGTGAAGGCTGTGTAGGACGGAGTGTTGCATGGATTTTGATGAAACTTTGCTTGAAGGTGAGTGAGGTACTGTAGAGGTTAAGTTTGTCTCCATTGCGTTTTCCGCAAAGATGCGCAGAAGTTGTGGATCGATGTGTGTTTGAAAGTATAAAATGTCGATAAAAGACCATATTTTCAAACTTGTGAAGGCTGTGTAGGACGGAGTATTGCATGGATTTTGATGAAACTTTGCCTGAACGTGAGTGAGGTACTGTAGAGGTTAAGGTTGGCTCTATTGCGTTTTCCGCAAAGATGCGCAGAAGTTGTGGCTCGATGTGTGTTTGAAAGTATAAAATGTCGCTGAATAGACCATATTTTCAAACTTGTGAAGGCTGTGTAGGACAGAGTATTGCATGGATTTTGATGAAACTTTGCTTGAAGGTGAGTGAGGTACTGTAGAGCTTACGTTTGGCTCTATTGCGTTTTCCGCAAAGATGCGCAGAAGTTGTGGATCGATGTATGTTTTAAAGTTTGAAATGTCGCTGAATAGACCATATTTTCAAATTTGTGAAGGCTGTGTTGGACAGAGTATTGCATGGATTTTGATGAAACTTCGCCTGAAGGTGAGTGAGGTACTGTACAGCTTAAGTTTGGCTCTATAGCGTTTTCCGCAAAGATGCGTAGAAGTTGTGGATCGATGTGTGTTTGAAAGTATAAAATGTCGATGAATAGACCATATTTTGAAACTTGTGAAGGCTGTGTAGGACGGAGTGTTGCATGGATTTTGATGAAACTTTGCTTGAAGGTGAGTGAGGTACTGTCGAGGTTAAGTTTGTCTCCATTGCGTTTTCCGCAAAGATGCGCAGAAGTTGTGGATCGATGTGTGTTTGAAAGTATAAAATGTCGATAAAAGGCCGTATTTTCAAACTTGTGAAGGCTGTGTAGGACAGAGTGTTGCATGGGTTTTGATGAAACTATGCCTGAAGGTGGGTGAGGTACTGTAGAGCTTAAGTTTGGCTCTATTGCGTTTTCCGCAAAGATGCGCAGAAGTTGTAAATCGATGTGTGTTTGAAAGTTTAAAATGTCGACAAGAGGCCGTATTTTCAAACTTGTGAAGGCGGTGTAGGACGGAGTGTTGCATGGATTTTGATGAAACTTTGCTTGGAGGTGAGTGAGGTACTGTAGAGGTTCAGTTTGTCTCTATTGCGTTTTCCGCAAAGATGCGCAGAAGTTGTGGATCGATGTGTGTTTGAAAGCTTAGAATGTCGCTGAATAGAACATATTTTCAAACTTGTGAAGGCTGTGTAGGACGGAGTGTTGCATGGATTTTGATTCAACTTTGCGTGAAGTTGAGTGAGGTACTGTAGAGCTTAAGTTTGGCTCCATTGCGTGTTCCGCAAAGATGCGCAGAAGTTGTGCATCGATGTGTGTTTGAGAGTTTGAAATGTCGCTGAATAGACCATATTTTCAAACTTGTGAAGGCTGTGTAGGACGGAGTGTTGCATGGAATTTGATGCAACTTTGTTTGAAGGTGGGTGAGGTACTGTAGAGCTTAAGTTTGGCTCTATTGCGTTTTCCGAAAAGATGCGCAGAAGTTGTGGCAGGATGTGTGTGTGAAAGCTTAGAATGTCGCTGAATAGACCATATTTTCAAACTTGTGAAGGCTGTGTAGGACGGAGTGTTGCATGGATTTTGATGAAACTTTGCTTGAAGGTGAGTGAGGTACTGTAGAGGTTCAGTTTGTCTCCATTGCGTTTTCCGCAAAGATGCGCAGAAGTTGTGGATCGATGTGTGTTTGAAAGTATAAAATGTCGATAAAAGGCCGTATTTTCAAACTTGTGAAGGCTGTGTAGGACGGAGTATTGCATGGATTTTGATTCAACTTTGCGTGAAGGTGAGTGAGGTACTGTAGAGGTTAAGGTTGGCTCTATTGCGTTTTCCGCAAAGATGCGCAGAAGTTGTGGCAGGAGGTGTGTTTGAAAGTTTGAAATGTCGCTGAATAGACCATATTTTCAAACTTGTGAAGGCTGTGTAGGACGGAGTGTTGCATGGATTTTGATGAAACTTTGCTTGAAGGTGAGTGAGGTACTGTAGAGCTTAAGTTTGTCTCCATTGCGTTTTCCGCAAAGATGCGCAGAAGTTGTGGCTCGATGTGTGTTTGAAAGTATAAAATGTCGCTGAATAGACCATATTTTCAAACTTGTGAAGGCTGTGTAGGACGGAGTGTTGCATGGATTTTGATGAAACTTTGCTTGAAGGTGAGTGAGGTACTGTAGAGGTTCAGTTTGTCTCCATTGCGTTTTCCGCAAAGATGCGCAGAAGTTGTGGATCGATGTGTGTTTGAAAGTATAAAATGTCGCTGAATAGACCATATTTTCAAACTTGTGAAGGCTGTGTAGGACGGAGTGTTGTATGGATTTTGATGAAACTTTGCTTGAAGGTGAGTGAGGTACTGTAGAGCTTAAGTTTGTCTCTATTGCGTGTTCCGCAAAGATGCGCAAAAGTTGTGGATCGATGTGTGTTAGAAAGTTCAAAATGTCGCTGAATAGACCATATTTTCAAACTTGTGAATCCTGTGTAGGACAGAGTATTGCATGGATTTCCATGCAACTTTGCCTGAAGGTGAGTGAGGTACTGTAGAGCTTAAGTTTGTCTCCATTGCGTTTTCCGCAAAGATGCGCAGAAGTTGTGGCAGGATGTGTGTTTGAAAGCTTAGAATGTCGCTGAATAGACCATATTTTCAAACTTGTGAAGGCTGTGTAGGACGGAGTGTTGCATGGATTTTGATGAAACTTTGCTTGAAGTAGAGTGAGGTACTGTAGAGCTTAAGTTTGTCTCCATTGCGTTTTCCGCAAAGATGCGCAGAAGTTGTGGCTCGATGTGTGTTTCAAAGTATAAAATGTCGATAAAAGGTCGTATTTTCAAACTTGTGAATCCTGTGTAGGACGGAGTATTGGATGGATTTTGATTCAACTTTGCGTGAAGGTGAGTGAGGTACTGTAGAGGTTAAGGTTGGCTCTATTGAGTTTTCGGCAAAGATGCTCAGAAGTTGTGGCAGGAGGTGTGTTTGAAAGCTTAGAATGTCGCTGAATAGACCATATTTTCAAACTTGTGAAGGCTGTGTAGGACGGAGTGTTGCATGGATTTTGATGAAACTTCGCTTGAAGGTGAGTGAGATACTGTAGAGCTTAAGTTTGTCTCCATTGCGTTTTCCGCAAAGATTCATAGACGGTGTGGCTCGATGTGTGTTTGAAGGTTTGAAATGTCGCTGAATAGACCATATTTTCAAACTTGTGAAGGCTGTGTAGGACGGAGTGTTGCATGGATTTTGATGAAACTTTGCTTGAAGGTGAGTGAGGTACTGTAGAGCTTAAGTTTGGCTCTATTGCGTTTTCCGCAAAGATGCGCAGAAGTTGTGGATCGATGTGTGTTTGAAAGTTTGAAATGTCGCTGAATAGACCATTTTTTCAAACTTGTGAAGGCTGTGTAGGACGGAGTGTTGCATGGATTTTGATGAAACTTTGCTTGAAGGTGAGTGAGGTACTGTAGAGGTTCAGTTTGTCTCCATTGCGTTTTCCGCAAAGATGCGCAGAAGTTGTGGATCGATGTGTGTTTGAAAGTATAAAATGTCGATAAAAGGCCGTATTTTCAAACTTGTGAAGGCTGTGTAGGACGGAGTGTTGCATGCATTTCCATGCAACTTTGCTTGAAGGTGAGTGAGGTACTGTAGAGCTTAATTTTGTCTCTATTGCGTTTTCCGCAAAGATGCGCAGAAGTTGTGGCTCGATGTGTGTTTCAAAGTATAAAATGTCGATAAAAGACCATATTTTCAAACTTGTGAAGGCTGTGTAGGACAGAGTATTGCATGGATTTCCATGCAACCTTGCCTGAAGGTGGGTGAGGTACTGTAGAGCTTAACTTTGGCTCTATTGCGTTTTCCGCAAAGATGCATAGACGTTGTGGCTCGATGTGTGTTTGAAAGCTTAGAATGTCGCTGAATAGACCATATTTTCAAACTTGTGAAGGCTGTGTAGGACGGAGTGTTGCATGGATTTTGATGAAACTTTGCTTGAAGGTGAGTGAGGTACTGTAGAGCTTAAGTTTGTCTCCATTGCGTTTTCCGCAAAGATGCATAGACGGTGTGGCTCGATGTGTGTTTGAAAGTTTGAAATGTCGCTGAATAGACCATATTTTCAAACTTGTGAAGGCTGTGTAGGACGGAGTGTTGCATGGATTTTGATGAAACTTTGCTTGAAGGTGAGTGAGGTACTGTAGAGCTTAAGTTTGTCTCCATTGCGTTTTCCGCAAAGATGCGCAGAAGTTGTGGATCGATGTGTGTTTGAAAGTTTGAAATGTCGCTGAATAGACCATTTTTTCAAACTTGTGAAGGCTGTGTAGGACGGAGTGTTGCATGGATTTTGATGAAACTTTGCTTGAAGGTGAGTGAGGTACTGTAGAGCTTAAGTTTGTCTCTATTGCGTTTTCCGCAAAGATGCGCAGAAGTTGTGGATCGATGTGTGTTTGAAAGTATAAAATGTCGATAAAAGGCCATTTTTTCAAATTTGTGAAGGCTGTGTAGGACAGAGTATTTCATGGATTTTGATGAAACTTTGCCTGAAGGTGAGTGAGGTACTGTAGAGCTTAAGTTTGGCTCTATTGCGTTTTCCGCAAAGATGCGCAGAAGTTGTGGCAGGATGTGTGTTTGAAAGCTTAGAATGTCGCTGAATAGACCATATTTTCAAACTTGTGAAGGCTGTGTAGGACGGAGTGTTGCATGGATTTTGATGAAACTTTGCTTGAAGGTGAGTGAGGTACTGTAGAGCTTAAGTTTGTCTCTATTGCGTTTTCCGCAAAGATGCGCAGAAGTTGTGGATCGATGTGTGTTTGAAAGTTTGAAATGTCGCTGAATAGACCATATTTTCAAACTTGTGAAGGCTGTGTAGGACGGAGTATTGCATGGATTTTGATGCAACTTTGCCTGAAGGTGGGTGAGGTACTGTACAGGTTAAGGTTGGCTCTATTGCGTTTTCCGCAAAGATTCGCAGAAGTTGTGGATCGATGTGTGTTTGAAAGTATAAAATGTCGATAAAAGGCCGTATTTTCAAACTTGTGAATCCTGTGTAGGACAGAGTATTGCATTGATTTCCATGCAACTTAGCCTGAAGGTGGGTGAGGTATTGTAGAGCTTAGGTTTGGCTCTATTGCGTATTGTGCGAAGATGCGCAGAAGTTGTGGATCGATGTGTGTTTGAAAGCTTAGAATGTCGCTGAATATACCATATTTTCAAACTTGTGAAGGCTGTGTAGGACGCAGTGTTGTATGGATTTTGATGAAACTTTGCTTGAAGGTGAGTGAGGTACTGTAGAGCTTAAGTTTGGCTCTATTGCGTATTGTGCAAAGACGCGCAGAAGTTGTGGATCGATGTGTGTTTGAAAGTATAAAATGTCGATAAAAGGCCGTATTTTCAAACTTGTGAAGGCTGTGTAGGACGGAGTGTTGCATGGATTTCCATGCAACTTTGCTTGAAGGTGAGTGAGGTACTGTAGAGCTTAATTTTGTCTCTATTGCGTTTTCCGCAAAGATGCGCAGAAGTTGTGGATCGATGTGTGTTTGAAAGTTTGAAATGTCGCTGAATAGACCATATTTTCAAACTTGTGAAGGCTGTGTAGGACGGAGTGTTGCATGGATTTTGATGAAACTATGCCTGAAGGTGAGTGAGGTACTGTAGAGCTTAAGTTTGGCTCTATTGCGTTTTCCGCAAAGATGCGCAGAAGTTGTGGATCGATGTGTGTTTGAAAGTATAAGATGTCGATGAATAGACCATATTTTCAAACTTGTGAAGGCTGTGTAGGACGGAGTGTTGCATGGATTTTGATGAAACTTTGCTTGAAGGTGAGTGAGGTACTGTAGAGGTACAGTTTGTCTCTATTGCGTTTCCCGCAAAGATGCGCAGAAGTTGTGGATCGATGTGTGTTTGAAAGTATAAAATGTCGATAAAAGACCATATTTTCAAACTTGTGAAGGCTGTGTAGGACAGAGTGTTGCATTGATTTCCATGCAACTTTGCCTGAAGGTGAGTGAGGTACTGTAGAGCTTAATTTTGTCTCTATTGCGTTTTCCGCAAAGATGCGCAGAAGTTGTGGATCGATGTGTGTTTGAAAGTATAAAATGTCGATAAAAGGCCGTATTTTCAAACTTGTGAAGGCTGTGTAGGACGGAGTGTTGCATTGATTTCCATTTAACTTTGCTTGAAGGTGAGTGAGGTGCTGTAGAGCTTAAGTTTGTCTCTATTGCGTGTTCCGCAAAGATGCGCAGAAGTTGTGGCTCGATGTGTGTTTGAAAGTTTGAAATGTCGCTGAATAGACCATATTTTCAAACTTGTGAAGGCTGTGTAGGACGGAGTGTTGCATGGATTTTGATGAAACTTTGCTTGAAGGTGAGTGAGGTACTGTAGAGCTTAAGTTTGGCTCTATTGCGTATTGTGCAAAGATGCGCAGAAGTTGTGGATCGATGTGTGTTTGAAAGTTTGAAATGTCGCTCAATAGACCATATTTTCAAACTTGTGAATCCTGTGTAGGACAGAGTATTGCATTGATTTCCATGCAACTTTGCAGGAAGGTGGGTGAGGTACTGTAGAGGTTAAGTTTGGCTCTATTGCGTTTTCCGCAAAGATGCGCAGAAGTTGTGGCAGGAGGTGTGTTTGAAAGCTTAGAATGTCGCTGAATAGAGCATATTTTCAAACTTGTGAAGGCTGTGTAGGACGGAGTGTTGCATGGATTTTGATGAAACTTTTCCTGAAGGTGAGTGAGGTACTGTAGAGGTACAGTTTGTCTCTATTGCGTTTCCCGCAAAGATGCGCAGAAGTTGTGGATCGATGTGTGTTTGAAAGTATAAAATGTCGATAAAAGGCCATATTTTCAAACTTGTGAAGGCTGTGTAGGACAGAGTATTGCATGGATTTCCATGCAACTTTGCCTGAAGGTGAGTGAGGTACTGTAGAGGTTAAGTTTGGCTCTATTGCGTTTTCCGCAAAGATGCGCAGAAGTTGTGGCAGGATGTGTGTTTGAAAGCTTAGAATGTCGCTGAATAGACCATATTTTCAAACTTGTGAAGGCTGTGTAGGACGGAGTGTTGCATGGATTTTGATGAAACTTTGCTTGAAGGTGAGTGAGGTACTGTAGAGCTTAAGTTTGTCTCCATTGCGTTTTCCGCAAAGATGCGCAGAAGTTGTGGATCGATGTGTGTTTGAAAGTTTAGAATGTCGATGAATAGACCATATTTTCAAACTTGTGAAGGCTGTGTAGGACGGAGTGTTGCATGGATTTTGATGAAACTTTGCTTGAAGGTGAGTGAGGTACTGTAGAGGTTCAGTTTGTCTCCATTGCGTTTTCCGCAAAGATGCGCAGAAGTTGTGGATCGATGTGTGTTTGAAAGTATAAAATGTCGCTGAATAGACCATATTTTCAAACTTGTGAAGGCTGTGTAGGACGGAGTGTTGCATGGATTTTGATGAAACTTTGCTTGAAGGTGAGTGAGGTACTGTAGAGCTTAAGTTTGTCTCTATTGCGTTTTCCGCAAAGATGCGCAGAAGTTGTGGATCGATGTGTGTTTGAAAGTTTGAAATGTCGCTGAATAGACCATATTTTCAAACTTGTGAAGGCTGTGTAGGACAGAGTATTGCATGGATTTCCATGCAACTTTGCCTGAAGGTGAGTGAGGTACTGTAGAGCTTAAGTTTGGCTCTATTGCGTTTTCCGCAAAGATGCGCAGAAGTTGTGGCAGGATGTGTGTTTGAAAGCTTAGAATGTCGCTGAATAGACCATATTTTCAAACTTGTGAAGGCTGTGTAGGACGGAGTGTTGCATGGATTTTGATGAAACTTTGCTTGAAGGTGAGTGAGGTACTGTAGAGCTTAAGTTTGTCTCTATTGCGTTTTCCGCAAAGATGCGCAGAAGTTGTGGATCGATGTGTGTTTGAAAGTATAAAATGTCGATAAAAGGTCGTATTTTCAAACTTGTGAAGGCTGTGCAGGACAGAGTGTTGCATGGATTTCCATGCAACTCTGCCTGAAGGTGGGTGAGTGAGGTACCGTAGAGGTTAAGTTTGTCTCTATTGCGTTTTCCGAAAAGATGCGCAGAAGTTGTGGCAGGATGTGTGTTTGAAAGCTTAGAATGTCGCTGAATAGACCATATTTTCAAACTTGTGAAGGCTGTGTAGGACGGAGTGTTGCATGGATTTTGATGAAACTTTGCTTGAAGGTGAGTGAGGTACTGTAGAGCTTAAGTTTGTCTCTATTGCGTTTTCCGCAAAGATGCGCAGAAGTTGTGGATCGATGTGTGTTTGAAAGTTTGAAATGTCGCTGAATAGACCATATTTTCAAACTTGTGAAGGCTGTGTAGGACGGAGTGTTGCATGGATTTTGATGAAACTTTGCTTGAAGGTGAGTGAGGTACTGTAGAGCTTAAGTTTGGCTCTATTGCGTTTTCCGCAAAGATGCGCAGAAGTTGTGGATCGATGTGTGTTTGAAAGTTTGAAATGTCGCTGAATAGACCATATTTTCAAACTTGTGAAGGCTGTGTAGGACGGAGTGTTGCATGGATTTTGATGAAACTTTGCTTGAAGGTGAGTGAGGTACTGTAGAGGTTCAGTTTGTCTCCATTGCGTTTTCCGCAAAGATGCGCAGAAGTTGTGGATCGATGTGTGTTTGAAAGTTTAAAATGACGATAGTAAGCCGTATTTTCAAACTTGTGAAGGCTGTGTAGGACGGAGTGTTGCATGGATTTTGATGAAACTTTGCCTGAAGGTGAGTGAGGTACTGTAGAGGTTCAGTTTGTCTCTATTGCGTTTTCCGAAAAGATGCGCAGACGTTGTGGCAGGATGTGTGTGTGAAAGTTTAAAATGTCAATAAAAGGCCGTATTTTCAAACTTGTGAAGGCTGTGCAGGACAGAGTGTTGCATGGGTTTTGATGAAACTATCCCTGAAGGTGGGTGAGGTACTGTAGAGGTTAAGGTTGGCTCTATTGCGTTTTCCGCAAAGATGCGCAGAAGTTGTGGCAGGATGTGTGTTTGAAAGTATAAAATGTCGCTGAATAGACCATATTTTCAAACTTGTGAAGGCTGTGTAGGACGGAGTATTGCATGGATTTTGATGCAACTTTGCCTGAAGGTGAGTGAGGTACTGTAGAGCTTAAGTTTGGCTCTATTGCGTTTTCCGCAAAGATGCGCAGAAGTTGTGGCTCGATGTGTGTTTGAAAGTATAAAATGTCGATGAAAGGCCGTATTTTCAAACTTGTGAAGGCTGTGTAGGACGGAGTATTGCATGGATTTCCATGCAACTTTGCCTGAAGGTGAGTGAGGTACTGTAGAGGTTAAGGTTGGCTCTATTGCGTTTTCCGCAAAGATGCGCAGAAGTTGTGGATCGATGTGTGTTTGAAAGCTTAGAATGTCGCTGAATAGACCATATTTTCAAACTTGTGAAGGCTGTGTAGGACGGAGTGTTGCATGGATTTTGATGAAACTTTGCTTGAAGGTGAGTGAGGTACTGTAGAGCTTAAGTTTGGCTCTATTGCGTTTTCCGCAAAGATGCGCAGAAGTTGTGGATCGATGTGTGTTTGAAAGTATAAAATGTCGATAAAAGGCCATATCTTCAAACTTGTGAAGGCTGTGTAGGACGGAGTGTTGCATGGATTTTGATGAACTTTTGCTTGAAGGTGAGTGAGGTACTGTAGAGCTTAAGTTTGTCTCTTTCTGGTTTTCCGCAAAGATGCGCAGAAGTTGTGGATCGATGTGTGTTTGAAATGTCGTTGAATAGGGCATATTTTCAAACTTGTGAAGGCTGTGTAGGACAGAGTATTGCATGGATTTTGATGCAACTTTGCCTGAAGGTGGGTGAGGTACTGTACAGGTTAAGGTTGGCTCTATTGCGTTTTCCGCAAAGATGCGCAGAAGTTGTGGCAGGAGGTGTGTTTGAAAGCTTAGAATGTCGCTGAATAGACCATATTTTCAAACTTGTGAAGGCTGTGTAGGACGGAGTGTTGCATGGATTTTGATGAAACTTTGCTTGAAGGTGAGTGAGGTACTGTAGAGCTTAAGTTTGTCTCCATTGCGTTTTCCGCAAAGATGCACAGACGTTGTGGCTCGATGTGTGTTTGAAGGTTTGAAATGTCGCTGAATATACCATATTTTGAAACTTGTGAAGGCTGTGTAGGGCGGAGTATTGCATGGATTTCCATGCAACTTTGCCTGAAGGTGAGTGAGGTACTGTAGAGGTTAAGGTTGGCTCTATTGCGTTTTCCGCAAAGATGCGCAGAAGTTGTGGATCGATGTGTGTTTGAAAGTTTGAAATGTCGCTGAATAGACCATATTTTCAAACTTGTGAAGCCTGTGTACGACAGAGTATTCCATGGATTTTGATGCAAGTTTGCCTGAAGGTGGGTGAGGTACTGTACAGGTTAAGGTTGGCTCTATTGCGTTTTCCGCAAAGATTCGCAGAAGTTGTGGATCGATGTGTGTTTGAAAGTTTGAAATGTCGCTGAATAGACCATATTTTCAAACTTGTGAAGGCTGTGTAGGACGGAGTGTTGCATGGATTTTGATGAAACTTTGCTTGAAGGTGAGTGAGGTACTGTAGAGCTTAAGTTTGGCTCTATTGCGTATTGTGCAAAGATGCGCAGAAGTTGTGGATCGATGTGTGTTTGAAAGTTTGAAATGTGGATAAAAGGCCATATTTTCAAACTTGTGAAGGCTGTGTAGGACGGAGTGTTGCATGGATTTTGATGCAACTTTGCTTGAAGGTGAGTGAGGTACTGTAGAGCTTAAGCTTGTCTCTATTGCGTTTTCCGCAAAGATGCGCAGAAGTTGTAAATCGATGTGTGTTTGAAAGTTTAAAATGTCGATAAAAGACCATATTTTCAAACTTGTGAAGGCTGTGTAGGACAGAGTATTGCATGGATTTCCATGCAACCTTGCCTGAAGGTTGGTGAGGTACCGTAGAGGTTCAGTTTGTCTCTATTGCGTTTTCCGAAAAGATGCGCAGAAGTTGTGGCAGGATGTGTGTGTGAAAGCTTAGAATGTCGCTGAATAGACCATATTTTCAAACTTGTGAAGGCTGTGTAGGACGGAGTGTTGCATGGATTTTGATGAAACTTTGCTTGAAGGTGAGTGAGGTACTGTAGAGCTTAAGTTTGTCTCTATTGCGTTTTCCGCAAAGATGCGCAGAAGTTGTGGATCGATGTGTGTTTGAAAGTTTGAAATGTCGCTGAATAGAGCATATCTTCAAACTTGTGAAGGCTGTGTAGGACGGACTGTTGCATGGATTTTGATGAAACTTTCCTTGAAGGTGAGTGAGGTACTGTAGAGGTTAAGGTTGGCTCTATTGCATATTCCGCAAAGATGCGCAGACGTGTGGCTCGATGTGTATTTGAAGGTTTGAAATGTCGCTGAATAGACCATATTTTCAAACTTGTGAAGGCTGTGTAGGACGGAGTGTTGCATGGATTTTGATGAAACTTTGCTTGAAGGTGAGTGAGGTACTGTAGAGGTTAAGTTTGGCTCTATTGCGTTTTCCGCAAAGATGCGCAGAAGTTGTGGATCGATGTGTGTTTGAAAGTTTAGAATGTCGATGAATAGACCATATTTTCAAACTTGTGAAGGCTGTGTAGGACAGAGTATTGCATTGATTTCCATGCAACTTTGCCTGAAGGTGAGTGAGGTACTGTAGAGCTTAAGTTTGGCTCTATTGCGTTTTCCGCAAAGATGCGCAGAAGTTGTGGCAGGATGTGTGTTTGAAAGCTTAGAATGTCGCTGAATAGACCATATTTTCAAACTTGTGAAGGCTGTGTAGGACGGAGTGTTGCATGGATTTTGATGAAACTTTGCTTGAAGGTGAGTGAGGTACTGTAGAGCTTAAGTTTGTCTCTATTGCGTTTTCCGCAAAGATGCGCAGAAGTTGTGGATCGATGTGTGTTTGAAAGTTTGAAATGTCGCTGAATAGACCATATTTTCAAACTTGTGAAGGCTGTGTAGGACGGAGTATTGCATGGATTGTGATGCAACTTTGCCTGAAGGTGAGTGAGGTACTGTAGAGGTTAAGGTTGGCTCTATTGCGTTTTCCGCAAAGATGCGCAGAAGTTGTGGATCGATGTGTGTTTGAAAGCTTAGAATGTCGATGATAAGACCATATTTTCAAACTTGTGAAGGCTGTGTAGGACGGAGTATTGCATGGATTTTGATGCAACTTTGCCTGAAGGTGGGTGAGGTACTGTAGAGCTTAAGTTTGGCTCTATTGCGTTTTCCGCAAAGATGCGCAGAAGTTGTGGCTCGATGTGTGTTTGAAAGTTTGAAATGTCGCTGAATAGACCATATTTTCAAACTTGTGAAGGCTGTGTAGGACGGAGTGTTGCATGGATTTTGATGAAACTTTGCTTGAAGGTGAGTGAGGTACTGTAGAGCTTAAGTTTGTCTCCATTGCGTTTTCCGCAAAGATGCGCAGAAGTTGTGGATCGATGTGTGTTTGAAAGTTTAAAATGTCGATGAATAGACCATATTTTCAAACTTGTGAAGGCTGTGTAGGACGGAGTGTTGCATGGATTTTGATGCAACTTTGCTTGAAGGTGAGTGAGGTACTGTAGAGGTTAAGTTTGGCTCTATTGCGTTTTCCGCAAAGATGCGCAGAAGTTGTGGCTCGATGTGTGTTTGAAAGTTTAAAATGTCGATGAATAGACCATATTTTCAAACTTGTGAAGGCTGTGTAGGACAGAGTATTGCATTGATTTCCATGCAACTTTGCCTGAAGGTGGGTGAGGTACTGTAGAGCTTAAGTTTGGCTCTATTGCGTTTTCCGAAAAGATGCGCAGAAGTTGTGGCAGGATGTGTGTGTGAAAGCTTAGAATGTCGCTGAATAGACCATATTTTCAAACTTGTGAAGGCTGTGTAGGACGGAGTATTGCATGGATTTTGATGAAACTTTGCTTGAAGGTGAGTGAGGTACTGTAGAGGTTAAGCTTGTCTCTATTGCGTTTTCCGCAAAGATGCGCAGAAGTTGTGGCTCGATGTGTGTTTGAAAGTTTGAAATGTCGCTGAATAGACCATTTTTTCAAACTTGTGAAGGCTGTGTAGGACGGAGTGTTGCATGGATTTTGATGAAACTTTGCTTGAAGGTGAGTGAGGTACTGTAGAGGTTAAGTTTTGCTCTATTGCGTTTTCGGCAAAGATGCGCAGAAGTTGTGGATCGATGTGTGTTTGAAAGCTTAGAATGTCGCTGAATAGACCATATTTTCAAACTTGTGAAGGCTGTGTAGGACGGAGTGCTGCATGGATTTTTATGAAACTTTGCTTGAAGGTGAGTGAGGTACTGTAGAGCTTAAGCTTGTCTCTATTGCGTTTTCCGCAAAGATGCGCAGAAGTTGTAAATCGATGTGTGTTTGAAAGTTTAAAATGTCGATAAAAGGCCGTATTTTCAAACTTGTGAAGGCTGTGTAGGACGGAGTGTTGCATGGATTTCCATGCAACTCTGCCTGAAGGTGGGTGAGGTACTGTAGAGGTTCAGTTTGTCTCCATTGCGTTTTCCGCAAAGATGCGCAGAAGTTGTGGCAGGAGGTGTGTTTGAAAGCTCAGAATGTCGCTGAATAGACCATATTTTCAAACTTGTGAAGGCTGTGTAGGACGGAGTGTTGCATGGAATTTGATGAAACTTTGCTTGAAGGTGGGTGAGGTACTGTAGAGCTTAAGTTTGGCTCTATTGCGTTTTCCGAAAAGATGCGCAGAAGTTGTAAATCGATGCGTGTTTGAAAGTTTAAAATCTCGATGAAAGGCCGTATTTTCAAACTTGTGAATCCTATGTAGGACAGAGTATTGCATTGATTTTGATGAAACTTTGCTTGAAGGTGAGTGAGGTACTGTAGAGGTTCAGTTTGTCTCTATTGCGTTTTCCGCAAAGATGCGCAGAAGTTGTGGCTCGATGTGTGTTTCAAAGTATAAAATGTCGATAAAAGGTCGTATTTTCAAACTTGTGAATCCTGTGTAGGACAGAGTATTGCATTGATTTCCATGCAACTTTGCCTGAAGGTGGGTGAGGTACTGTAGAGGTTAAGGTTGGCTCTATTGCGTTTTCCGCAAAGATGCGCAGAAGTTGTGGCAGGATGTGTGTTTGAAAGCTTAGAATGTCGCTGAATAGACCATATTTTCAAACTTGTGAAGGCTGTGTAGGACGGAGTGTTGCATGGATTTTGATGAAACTTTGCTTGAAGGTGAGTGAGGTACTGTAGAGGTTCAGTTTGTCTCTATTGCGTTTTCCGCAAAGATGCGCAGAAGTTGTGGATCGATGTGTGTTTGAAAGTTTGAAATGTCGCTGAATAGACCATATTTTCAAACTTGTGAAGGCTGTGTAGGACGGAGTGTTGCATGGATTTTGATGAAACTATGCCTGAAGGTGAGTGAGGTACTGTAGAGGTTAAGTTTGGCTCTATTGCGTTTTCCGCAAAGATGCGCAGAAGCTGTGGCTCGATGTGTGTTTGAAAGCTTAGAATGTCGCTGAATAGACCATATTTTCAAACTTGTGAAGGCTGTGTAGGACAGAGTGTTGCATGGGTTTTGATGAAACTATGCCTGAAGGTGGGTGAGGTACTGTAGAGCTTAAGTTTGTCTCTATTGCGGTTTCCGCAAAGATGCGCAGAAGTTGTGGATCGATGTGTGTTTGAAAGTTTGAAATGTGGATAAAAGGCCATATTTTCAAACTTGTGAAGGCTGTGTAGGACGGAGTGTTGCATGGATTTTTATGAAACTATGCCTGAAGGTGAGTGAGGTACTGTAGAGCGTAAGTTTGGCTCTATTGCGTTTTCCGCAAAGATGCGCAGAAGTTGTGGATTGATGTGTGTTTGAAAGTTTGAAATGTCGCTGAATAGACCATTTTTTCAAACTTGTGAAGGCTGTGTAGGACAGAGAGTTGCATGGGTTTTGATGAAACTTTGCCTGAAGGTGGGTAAGGTACTGTAGAGGTTAAGGTTGGCTCTATTGCGTTTTCCGCAAAGATGCGCAGAAGTTGTGGATCGATGTGTGTTTGAGAGTTTGAAATGTCGCTGAATAGACCATATTTTGAAACTTGTGAAGGCTGTGTAGGACGGAGTGTTGCATGGATTTTGATGAAACTTTGCTTGAAGGTGAGTGAGGTACTGTAGAGGTTCAGTTTGTCTCTATTGCGAATTGTGCAAAGATTCGCAGAAGTTGCGGATCGATGTGTGTTTGAAAGTTTAAAATGTCGCTGAATAGACCCTATTTTCAAACTTGTGAAGGCTGTGTAGGACAGAGTGTTGCATGGATTTTGATGAAACTATGCTTGAAGGTGAGTGAGGTACTGTAGAGCTTGAGTTTGGCTCTATTGCGTTTTCCGAAAAGATGCGCAGAAGTTGTGGCAGGAGGTGTGTTTGAAAGCTTAGAATGTCGCTGAATAGACCATATTTTCAAACTTGTGAAGGCTGTGTAGGACGGAGTGTTGCATGGATTTTGATGCAACTTTGCGTGAAGGTGAGTGAGGTACTGTAGAGGTTAAGGTTGGCTCTATTGCGTTTTCCGCAAAGATGCGCAGAAGTTGTTGCTCGATGTGTGTTTGAAAGTAAAAAATGTCGATGAATAGACCATATTTTGAAACTTGTGAAGGCTGTGTAGGACGGAGTGTTGCATGGATTTTGATGAAACTATGCTTGAAGGTGAGTGAGGTACTGTAGAGCTTGAGTTTGGCTCTATTGCGTTTTCCGCAAAGATGCGCAGAAGTTGTGGCAGGAGGTGTGTTTGAAAGTTTGAAATGTCGCTGAATAGAACATTTTTTCAAACTTGTGAAGGCTGTGTAGGACGGAGTGCTGCATGGAATTTGATGAAACTTTGCCTGAAGGTGAGTGAGGTACTGTAGAGGTTCAGTTTGTCTCTATTGCGTTTTCCGAAAAGATGCGCAGAAGTTGTAAATCGATGTGTGTTTGAAAGCTTAGAATGTCGATGAATAGACCATATTTTCAAACTTGTGAAGGCTGTGTAGGACGGAGTGTTGCATGGATTTTGATGAAACTTTGCTTGAAGGTGAGTGAGGTACTGTAGAGGTTAAGTTTGTCCCTATTGCGTTTCCCGCAAAGATGCGCAGAAGTTGTAAATCGATGTGTGTTTGAAAGTTTAAAATCCCGATGAAAGGCCGTATTTTCAAACTTGTGAAGGCTGTGCAGGACAGAGTGTTGCATGGATTTCCATGCAACTTTGCCTGAAGGTGAGTGAGGTACTGTAGAGGTTAAGTTTGGCTCTATTGGGTTTTCGGCAAAGATGCGCAGAAGTTGTGGCAGGATGTGTGTTTGAAAGCTTAGAATGTCGCTGAATAGACCATATTTTCAAACTTGTGAAGGCTGTGTAGGACGGAGTGTTGCATGGATTTTGATGAAACTTTGCTTGAAGGTGAGTGAGGTACTGTAGAGGTTAAGCTTGTCTCTATTGCGTTTTCCGCAAAGATGCGCAGAAGTTGTAAATCGATGTGTGTTTGAAAGTTTAAAATCCCGATGAAAGGCCGTATTTTCAAACTTGTGAAGGCTGTGCAGGACAGAGTGTTGCATGGATTTCCATGCAACTTTCCCTGAAGGTGAGTGAGGTACCGTAGAGGTTCAGTTTGTCTCTATTGCGTTTTCCGAAAAGATGCGCAGAAGTTGTGGCAGGATGTGTGTGTGAAAGCTTAGAATGTCGCTCAATAGACCATATTTTCAAACTTGTGAAGGCTGTGTAGGACGGAGTATTGCATGGATTTCCATGCAACTTTGCCTGAAGGTGAGTGAGGTACTGTAGAGGTTAAGGTTGGCTCTATTGCGTTTTCCGCAAAGATGCGCAGAAGTTGTGGCAGGAGGTGTGTTTGAAAGCTTAGAATGTCGCTGAATAGACCATATTTTCAAACTTGTGAAGGCTGTGTAGGACGGAGTGTTGCATGGATTTTGATGAAACTTTGCTTGAAGGTGAGTGAGGTACTGTAGAGGTTCAGTTTGTCTCTATTGCGTTTTCCGCAAAGATGCGCAGAAGTTGTGGATCGATGTGTGTTTGAAAGTTTGAAATGTCGATGAATAGACCATATTTTCAAACTTGTGAAGGCTGTGTAGGACAGAGAGTTGCATGGGTTTTGATGAAACTATGCCTGAAGGTGGGTAAGGTACTGTAGAGGTTAAGGTTGGCTCTATTGCGTTTTCCGCAAAGATGCGCAGAAGTTGTGGCAGGAGGTGTGTTTGAAAGTTTGAAATGTCGCTGAATAGAACATTTTTTCAAACTTGTGAAGGCTGTGTAGGACGGAGTGTTGCATGGATTTTGATGAAACTTTGCTTGAAGGTGAGTGAGGTACTGTAGAGCTTAAGCTTGTCTCTATTGCGTTTTCCGCAAAGATGCGCAGAAGTTGTAAATCGATGTGTGTTTGAAAGTTTAAAATGTCGATAAAAGGCCGTATTTTCAAATGTGTAGGACGGAGTGTTGCATGGATTTTGATGAAACTTTCCCTGAAGGTGAGTGAGGTACTGTAGAGGTTAAGGTTGGCTCTATTGCGTTTTCCGCAGAGATGCGCAGAAGTTGTGGATCGATGTGTATTTGAAGGTTTGAAATGTCGCTGAATAGACCATATTTTCAAACTTGTGAAGGCTGTGTAGGACGGAGTATTGCATGGATTTTGATGAAACTTTGCCTGAAGGTGGGTGAGGTACTGTAGAGGTTAAGTTTGGCTCTATTGCGTTTTCCGCAAAGATGCGCAGAAGTTGTGGATCGATGTGTGTTTGAGAGTTTGAAATGTCGCTGAATAGACCATATTTTCAAACTTGTGAAGGCTGTGTAGGACGGAGTGTTGCATGGATTTTGATGAAACTTTGCTTGAAGGTGAGTGAGGTACTGTAGAGGTTCAGTTTGTCTCTATTGCGTTTTCCGCAAAGATGCGCAGAAGTTGTGGATCGATGTGTGTTTGAAAGTTTGAAATGTGGATAAAAGGCCATATTTTCAAACTTGTGAAGGCTGTGTAGGACAGAGTGTTGCATGGGTTTTGATGAAACTATGCCTGAAGGTGGGTGAGGTACTGTAGAGGTTAAGGATGGCTCTATTGCGTTTTCCGCAAAGATGCGCAGAAGTTGTGGCAGGAGGTGTGTTTGAAAGCTCAGAATGTCGCTGAATAGACCATATTTTCAAACTTGTGAAGGCTGTGTAGGACGGAGTGTTGCATGGATTTTGATGAAACTTTGCTTGAAGGTGAGTGAGGTACTGTAGAGCTTAAGTTTGTCTCTATTGCGTATTGTGCAAAGATTCGCAGAAGTTGTGGCAGGATGTGTGTTTGAAAGCTTAAAATGTCGATGAATAGACCATATTTTCAAACTTGTGAAGGCTGTGTAGGACAGAGTGTTGCATGGATTTTGATGAAACTTTGCCTGAAGGTGAGTGAGGTACTGTAGAGGTTCAGTTTGTCTCTATTGCGTTTTCCGAAAAGATGCGCAGAAGTTGTGGCAGGATGTGTGTTTGAAAGCTTAGAATGTCGCTGAATAGACCATATTTTCAAACTTGTGAAGGCTGTGTAGGACGGAGTGTTGCATGGATTTTGATGAAACTTTGCTTGAAGGTGAGTGAGGTACTGTAGAGCTTGAGTTTGGCTCTATTGCGTTTTCCGCAAAGATGCGCAGAAGTTGTGGCAGGAGGTGTGTTTGAAAGCTCAGAATGTCGCTGAATAGACCATATTTTCAAACTTGCGAAGGCTGTGCAGGACAGAGTGTTGCATGGATTTCCATGCAACTTTGCCTGAAGGTGAGTGAGGTACCGTAGAGGTTCAGTTTGTCTCTTTTGCGTTTTCCGAAAAGATGCGCAGAAGTTGTGGCAGGATGTGTGTGTGAAAGCTTAGAATGTCGCTGAATAGACCATATTTTCAAACTTGTGAAGGCTGTGTAGGACAGAGTGTTGCATGGGTTTTGATGAAACTATGCCTGAAGGTGGGTGAGGTACTGTAGAGCTTAAGTTTGGCTCTATTGCGTTTTCCGCAAAGATGCGCAGAAGTTGTGGCAGGAGGTGTGTTTGAAAGTTTAGAATGTCGATGAATAGACCATATTTTCAAACTTGTGAAGGCTGTGTAGGACGGAGTGTTGCATGGATTTTGATGAAACTTTGCTTGAAGGTGAGTGAGGTACTGTAGAGGTTAAGTTTGTCTCCATTGCGTTTTCCGCAAAGATGCGCAGAAGTTGTAAATCGATGTGTGTTTGAAAGTTTAAAATGTCGACAAGAGGCCGTATTTTCAAACTTGTGAAGGCTGTGTAGGACGGAGTGCTGCATGGAATTTGATGAAACTTTGCCTGAAGGTGAGTGAGGTACTGTAGAGGTTCAGTTTGTCTCTATTGCGTTTTCCGAAAAGATGCGCAGAAGTTGTGGCAGGATGTGTGTTTGAAAGCTTAGAATGTCGCTGAATAGACCATATTTTCAAACTTGTGAAGGCTGTGTAGGTCGGAGTGTTGCATGGATTTTGATGAAACTTTGCTTGAAGGTGAGTGAGGTACTGTAGAGGTTAAGTTTGTCTTCATTGCGTTTCCCGCAAAGATGCGCAGAAGTTGTAAATCGATGTGTGTTTGAAAGTTTAAAATCCCGATGAAAGGCCGTATTTTCAAACTTGTGAAGGCTGTGCAGGACAGAGTGTTGCATGAATTTCCATGCAACTTTCCCTGAAGGTGAGTGAGGTACCGTAGAGGTTCAGTTTGTCTCTATTGCGTTTTCCGCAAAGATGCGCAGAAGTTGTGGCAGGAGGTGTGTTTGAAAGCTTAGAATGTCGATGAATAGACCATATTTTCAAACTTGTGAAGGCTGTGTAGGACGGAGTGTTGCATGGATTTTGATGAAACTTTGCTTGAAGGTGAGTGAGGTACTGTAGAGGTTAAGTTTGTCTCCATTGCGTTTTCCGCAAAGATGCGCAGAAGTTGTGGATCGATGTGTGTTTGAAAGTTTGAAATGTGGATAAAAGGCCATATTTTCAAACTTGTGAAGGCTGTGTAGGACAGAGTGTTGCATGGGTTTTGATGAAACCTTGCTTGAAGGTGAGTGAGGTACTGTAGAGGTTCAGTTTGTCTCCATTGCGTTTTCCGCAAAGATGCGCAGAAGTTGTGGATCGATGTGTGTTTGAAAGTTTGAAATGTGCATAATAGACCATTTTTTCAAACTTCTGAATCCTGTGTAGGACGGAGTGTTGCATGGATTTTGATGAAACTTTGCTTGAAGGTGAGTGAGGTACTGTAGAGGTTAAGTTTGGCTCCATTGCATATTGTGCAAAGATGCGCAGAAGTTGCGGATCGATGTGTGTTTGAAAGTTTAAAATGTCGCTGAATAGACCCTATTTTCAAACTTGTGAAGGCTGTGTAGGACAGAGTGTTGCATGGATTTTGATGAAACTATGCTTGAAGGTGAGTGAGGTACTGTAGAGGTTCAGTTTGTCTCCATTGCGTTTTCCGCAAAGATGCGCAGAAGTTGTGGCAGGATGTGTGTGTGAAAGCTTAGAATGTCGCTGAACAGACCATATTTTCAAAATTGTAAAGGCTGTGTAGGACGGAGTATTGCATGGATTTTGATGCAACTTTGCTTGAAGGTGGGTGAGGTACTGTAGAGGTTAAGTTTGTCTCTATTGCGTTTCCCGCAAAGATGCGCAAAAGTTGTAAATCGATGTGTGTTTGAAAGTTTGAAATGTGGATAAAAGGCCATATTTTCAAACTTGTGAAGGCTGTGTAGGACAGAGTGTTGCATGGGTTTTGATGAAACTATGCCTGAAGGTGAGTGAGGTACTGTAGAGGTTCAGTTTGGCTCTATTGCGTTTTCCGCAAAGATGCGCAGAAGTTGTGGATCGATGTGTGTTTGAAAGTTTGAAATGTCGCTGAATAGACCATATTTTCAAACTTGTGAAGGCTGTGTAGGACGGAGTGTTGCATGGATTTTGATGAAACTTTGCTTGAAGGTGAGTGAGGTACTGTAGAGGTTCAGTTTGTCTCTATTGCGTTTTCGGCAAAGATGCGCAGAAGTTGTAAATCGATGTGTGTTTGAAAGTTTGAAATTTGGATAAAAGGCCATATTTTCAAACTTGTGAAGGCTGTGTAGGACGGAGTATTGCATGGATTTTGATGAAACTATGCCTGAAGGTGGGTGAGGTACTGTAGAGCTTAAGTTTGTCTCTATTGCGTTTTCCGAAAAGATGCGCAGAAGTTGCGGATCGATGTGTGTTTGAAAGTTTAAAATGTCGCTGAATAGACCCTATTTTCAAACTTGTGAAGGCTGTGTAGGACGGAGTATTGCATGGATTTTGATGCAACTTTGCCTGAAGGTGAGTGAGGTACTGTAGAGGTTAAGGTTGGCTCTATTGCGTTTTCCGCAAAGATGCGCAGAAGTTGTGGCAGGAGGTGTGTTTGAAAGCTTAGAATGTCGATGAATAGACCATATTTTCAAACTTGTGAAGGCTGTGTAGGACGGAGTGTTGCATGGAATTTGATGAAACTTTGCTTGAAGGTGAGTGAGGTACTGTAGAGGTTCAGTTTGTCTCCATTGCGTTTTCCGCAAAGATGCGCAGAAGTTGTGAATCGATGTGTGTTTGAAAGTTTAAAATGTCAATAAAAGGCCGTATTTTCAAACTTGTGAAGGCTGTGCAGGACAGAGTGTTGCATGGATTTCCATGCAACTTTCCCTGAAGGTGAGTGAGGTACCGTAGAGGTTCAGTTTGTCTCTATTGCGTTTTCCGAAAAGATGCGCAGAAGTTGTGGCAGGATGTGTGTGTGAAAGCTTAGAATGTCGCTGAATAGATCATATTTTCAAACTTGTGAAGGCTGTGTAGGACAGAGTATTGCATGGATTTTGATGCAACTTTTCTTGAAGGTGGGTGAGGTACTGTAGAGGTTAAGTTTGTCTCTATTGCGTTTCCCGCAAAGATGCGCAGAAGTTGTAAATCGATGTGTGTTTGAAAGTTTAAAATCCCGATGAAAGGCCGTATTTTCAAACTTGTGAAGGCTGTGCAGGACAGAGTATTGCATGGATTTTGATGAAACTTTGCTTGAAGGTGAGTGAGGTACTGTAGAGGTTAAGCTTGTCTCTATTGCGTTTTCCGCAAAGATGCGCAGAAGTTGTAAATCGATGTGTGTTTGAAAGCTTAGAATGTCGATGAATAGACCATATTTTCAAACTTGTGAAGGCTGTGTAGGACGGAGTGTTGCATGGATTTTGATGAAACTTTGCTTGAAGGTGAGTGAGGTACTGTAGAGGTTCAGTTTGTCTCCATTGCGTTTTCCGCAAAGATGCGCAGAAGTTGTGAATCGATGTGTGTTTGAAAGTTTAAAATCTCAATAAAAGGCCGTATTTTCAAACTTGTGAAAGGCTGTGCAGGACGGAGTGTTGCATGGATTTCCATGCAACTTTCCCTGAAGGTGAGTGAGGTACCGTAGAGGTTCAGTTTGTCTCTATTGCGTTTTCCGAAAAGATGCGCAGAAGTTGTGGATCGATGTGTGTTTGAAAGTTTGAAATGTGGATAAAAAACCATATTTTCAAACTTGTGAAGGCTGTGTAGGACGGAGTATTGCATGGATTTTGATGCAACTTTGCCTGAAGGTGAGTGAGGTACTGTAGAGGTTAAGGTTGGCTCTATTGCGTTTTCCGCAAAGATGCGCAGAAGTTGTGGCAGGAGGTGTGTTTGAAAGTTTGAAATGTCGCTGAATAGACCATATTTTCAAACTTGTGAAGGCTGTGTAGGACGGAGTGTTGCATGGATTTTGATGAAACTTTGCTTGAAGGTGAGTGAGGTACTGTAGAGGTTCAGTTTGTCTCCATTGCGTTTTCCGCAAAGATGCGCAGAAGTTGTGGATCGATGTGTGTTTGAAAGTTTGAAATGTGGATAAAAGGCCATATTTTCAAACTTGTGAAGGCTGTGTAGGACAGAGTATTGCATGGATTTTGATGAAACTATGCCTGAAGGTGGGTGAGGTACTTTAGAGCTTAAGTTTGGCTCTATTACGTTTTCCGCAGAGATGCATAGACGTTATGGCTCGATGTGTGTTTGAAGGTTTGAAATGTCGCTGAATAGACCACTTTTTCAAACTTGTGAAGGCTGTGTAGGACGGAGTATTGCATGGATTTTGATGAAACTTTGCCTGAACGTGAGTGAGGTACTGTAGAGGTTAAGGTTGGCTCTATTGCGTTTTCCGCAAAGATGCGCAGAAGTTGTGGCAGGAGGTGTGTTTGAAAGTTTAGAATGTCGATGAATAGACCATATTTTCAAACTTGTGAAGGCTGTGTAGGACGGAGTATTGCATGGATTTTGATGAAACTTTGCCTGAAGGTGAGTGAGGTACTGTAGAGCTTAAGTTTGGCTCTATTGCGTTTTCCGCAAAGATGCGCAGAAGTTGTGGCTCGATGTGTGTTTGAAAGTTTGAAATGTCGCTGAATAGACCATTTTTTCAAACTTGTGAAGGCTGTGTAGGACGGAGTATTGCATGGCTTTTGATGAAACTTTGCCTGAACGTGAGTGAGGTACTGTAGAGGTTAAGGTTGGCTCTATTGCGTTTTCCGCGAAGATGCTCAGAAGTTGTGGCAGGAGGTGTGTTTGAAAGTATAGAATGTCGATGAATAGACCATATTTTCAAACTTGTGAGGGCTGTGTAGGACGGAGTGTTGCATGGATTTTGATGAAACTTTGCCTGAAGGTGAGTGAGGTACTGTAGAGGTTCAGTTTGTCTCTATTGCGTTTCCCGCAAAGATGCGCAGAAGTTGTAAATCGATGTGTGTTTGAAATTTTAAAATCCCGATGAAAGGCCATATTTTCAAACTTCTGAAGGCTGTGTAGGACAGAGTATTGCATTGATTTCCATGCAACTTTGCCTGAAGGTGGGTGAGGTACTGTAGAGGTTAAGTTTGGCTCTATTGGGTTTTCGGCAAAGATGCGCAGAAATTGTGGCAGGATGTGTGTTTGAAGGTTTGAAATGTCGCTGAATAAACTATATTTTCAAACTTGTGAAGGCTGTGTAGGACGGAGTGTTGCATGGATTTTGATGAAACTATGCTTGAAGGTGAGTGAGGTACTGTAGAGGTTCAGTTTGTCTCCATTGCGTTTTCCGCAAAGATGCGCAGAAGTTGTGGATCGATGTGTGTTTGAAAGTTTGAAATGTGGATAAAAGGCCATATTTTCAAACTTGTGAAGGCTGTGTAGGACAGAGTGTTGCATGGGTTTTGATGAAACTATGCCTGAAGGTGGGTGAGGTACTGTAGAGGTTCAGTTTGTCTCTATTGCGCTTTCCGCAAAGATGCATAGACGTTGTGGCTCGATGTGTGTTTGAAAGTTTGAAATGTCGCTGAATAGACCATTTTTTCAAACTTGTGAAGGCTGTGTAGGACGGAGTATTGCATGGATTTTGATGCAACTTTGCCTGAAGGTGAGTGAGGTACTGTAGAGGTTAAGGTTGGCTCTATTGCGTTTTCCGCAGAGATGCGCAGAAGTTGTGGATCGATGTGTGTTTGAAAGTATAAAATGTCGATAAAAGGTCGTATTTTCAAACTTGTGAATCCTGTGTAGGACAGAGTATTGCATGAACTTCCATGCAACTTTCCTTGAAGGTGAGTGAGGTACTGTAGAGCTTAAGTTTGGCTCTATTGCGTTTTCCGCAAAGATGCGCAGAAGTTGTGGCTCGATGTGTGTTTGAAAGTTTGAAATGTCGCTGAATAGACCATATTTTCAAACTTGTGAAGGCTGTGTAGGACAGAGTATTGCATGGGTTTTGATGAAACTTTGCCTGAAGGTGAGTGAGGTACTGTAGAGGTTCAGTTTGTCTCTATTGCGCTTTCCGCAAAGATGCGCAGAAGTTGTGGATCGATGTGTGTTTGAAAGTATAAAATGTCGCTGAATAGACGATATTTTCAAACTTGTAAAGGCTGTGTAGGACGGAGTATTGCATGGATTTTGATGAAACTTTGCCTGAAGGGGAGTGAGGTACTGTAGGGGTTCAGTTTGTCGCCATTGCGTTTTCCGCAAAGATCCGCAGAAGTTCTGGCTCGATGTGGGTAGTAAGTAAAACTCCACTTCTGGATAGCGCAAGATGTGCGCCGTCGCTGACGTCCCCCCCCCCTCCTGTCTGTCGAGTCGGTCGTGGTGTGCCGCCGTGTTGCTTTGTGTCTGACGTCCCCCCCCTCTGGCCGGCCGTCGTAGCGCGAGGTTGTGTGTGACGTGCTCTCCAGGTTGGCGTGGTGTGCCGGCCAGGTTGGGAGGGTGTACTGTCGTAGCTCACCTGAAAAAATCCTAAGTGTCAGAGTGCCTTATATGGGTCCATCTGCTGCACTAGTAGGACAAAATGGAGGTCAAACGTTACAAGGTTCGCTACGATCAGATCATCTACAACTGAGGCCAGTGGAAGAAACAACCAAGGTACATAATCCTACACCGCTACAGCGTAAATTTAAACAAGTCTTGCGTTATGACGATCATAGCGTAGTACTCCAAACGGGAATGCTCCCTTCCACGGATGTCAAGATAATGCACAATCAGTATGGGGACTACATACTGATCCCCGTGAGTCCGTACATTCGCCACCAACTTGATATTATTGAGGAGTACGTGACATTAAATATGGACATTCCTACTCCTCTTGCTCAAGAGTGGAAGGCGAGAGATGACAAGGATACTCCCTATAGAAAGATTTGGGATGGTAATCACATTTGCCTACCGGTATCACATTGGTGCACTTACTATAAGAAGGAGGGAGATCATTCAACACCCATCACATGCGACGAGCTCGGAGAAGGTACTTGGGATATCCTTTTCAAAGTGAATGGGCTATATTATGGTCGACACAAGGATAATAAAATAGTCTCTCTCTCCATGCATATGGAATCCATCCCATATATATTCCAAAACCACCCAACGTGGATGACATAATTGATCAAATCCTTAACAGCAGTGGTACGAAGCGCAAGTCGGAGAAGAATGCTGCCTCAAAACGCAAATCAAAGAAGGAGAATTACTAGTCCTTTCCTAACTCTACCCTATGACAATTCGCTTATGTGCTTTGAGTGTCGTAGACGTGGTCTTATTAGATACATTTTACTTCTTCGTTGCCATCATATCATTTGTGTATTTTGTCGTGAAAAGCATCGATGTAATTCTTCATTTTGTAATATGTTATAGAACGTTTCCTTAGATGTGTAAATTTCCGTTTTAGGCTTCTATCATCATTTTTATGGATTGTGAGGGTGAACCTGTACAGGAGCTCAGTGCTATTGCTATGAACAATTGGACATATCAGATTGTTAGTGTCTATCATCAACATGCCAACTGCGATCCCAATGTTGATCAATGGGCGAGAAAACACATTCATGGACTTAATCTGAAATATTTGCAAGACTATGGCTTTTCTTGTGAGAGTGCTCTTCTTATTGACTTTAAACGATGGTTAGCTGCTTTCAATGTTATACGCATCTTTTGTAATAATCCTGGTAAGGAGAGGAAAGTATTTCCCAATCTAATCATTGATGACATTTTGCTCCCACCTTGGGATAGTAGAGTGAATCAACATTATCATGAAGTCACGAAACGTTTTAAGGATTTGTGTGTTCTTATTTTGTCTGTTCGTTGTAGTAGCTACGTTCATAACCAATGCTTCTTTCCTCCTTAATATTTCCCTCATCAGCTCGATCTACATTTTGTAAATGCATTTTACTTTTTAAATGAGATTGATAAATTCTTTTTGTTTGTAACTGTCTTTTACATAAGACACAATAAAACTTGGTATTTTCCATTATTTGGTTTTTAAAGAAAAAATTTGAGTTTTAATTTTAGATATAGACATTCTAAAAAATTTATGAACCTTGTATTTAGTTTCTAATCGTTTTTTTACAATTTCTAAAAGTTCAACATCAAATTCTTTAATATCATTAATTTCTTTAAAGTAAGGGATAGTATCTTTATATTCCCCGAAATTTAAATATAAGAAATGAATTACCGTTTTATCATGATGTGAAATACAATAGCATATTTCTTTACCACGGTCAGCATACATTTCTTTTGTAACATTATTTTCATGACTAGAATAATAATTAGGAAGATAATGAAATATTTCACGTATAATATCACGTTCTTTAGTTATTTTATTTTCTTTATCATATAAAGTCTTATTAAAAGATAATTGAAATTTATTTTCACTAACTATTGATTCTTCATCAACATCATAAATTACACTTTTTGGTATAGGATGCCATTCCCTGATAGGAATATCTAATTCCAAATTATATTTATTATCTGATAATAATTTAATAGAGAAAAATATTGGTCTTTGATCTCTATTGGAAAATTTAATAACACCACCATAATCTGAATCATTTTTAGTTTTTATTAAAGATGATAAAATTTTAAATTGATTAGATGTGAATCCTAATTTAAATTTTGTAGACCCAACACATCGTTGTCTAATAGTATCTTCAACTATTCCATTATTATTATTTTCAATTGTTAAAAAATGAAATTTAGATAAATTTTGATTATATGTAGTATTAGAATCATTATTATCATTATTATCATCATTATTATCAGATTCTTCAATATGATTCACAGGATTATTTTGATTATGATTATGATTGTGATTATGATTATGGTCATTGTTAATAGTATAAGGTGTTGTCCACATATAAATTTTTTCTTGTTGTGCTAAACCATTTATATATGATTTTAATAAATTAATGTTTAAATTAGAATAGAATCCCACATATGTGTCATTATCATATCTTTGGGGCATTTCTACCATTTCTCTTTTATAAACAGTATCTCTATAATATACTTGACATAATAATTCATCATTATGTTTTTTACTTTCAATATGAATATTATATTGATTTAATTCATGAACAAATAATCTAATTTTAGATTTTGAGAAAGATTTTAATTTTTTTACTAATTCTCTAATGTTGATATAATTGATAATTTTAGTTTCAATCCAATCAGTATTGCTAATTGGTAAAACCGCTCTAATAAACCCATATACACTATTATACCCTATGATAACCATCTTTTCTTTATTCAGTTCTACATATGCAACATCATCATACTTACTTACAATATCCATAAATTTTATAAATGGATCACCTGAAAAAGTCCTAAGTGTCAGAGTGACTTTGTATGGACAAAATTTTGAAAATTTTCCAAAGTGTGTCATTTCGACCTGGGACCCTGACCAATTTTTGTTTCATCAAATTTCACTGACCTCCCCCCCCCCGACACCAAACTTCCAATTTTTCTTCTAGTGGACGGATTTTGTCGTGCAATACCTCGTTTGAAAGCTAAGAGTGAGACAAATTCACTGAATGAAACGGCTTGTTCATATCTGTCTTCGTTTAGATGTGAGACACCATTCAAGATTTGGGAGATTGGCGAAAAAACGACAGAGTTAGAATTTCACAAGAAACAGCTCCAGCGGGCGAACGAAGGCTCGGATTGGTAAACGGAGGCCAGATTTGGAATCAGCTTGATGTTATTGTCCAATGAGGATCATCATCCAATGAGAATCAAGCATTTCTATATAAATAGCGAGCCTTCCACAGTGAGAATCATTCCATCGTTGAATCGCACGAGTGACGGACGCACATTTTCTCTCTCTCTCTCTCTATTCTATTATCCAACTAAAATGGTAAGTCGCTACTTTCCTCCCTCTCCTCCCTTGAACGTAAACTTAATACAATCTTTTTCATTTTCAGGCATCTACTCCATCTGCTGCACTAGTAGGACAAAATGGCGGTCAAACGTTACAAGGTTCGCTACGATCAGATCATCTACAACTGAGGCCAGTGGAAGAAACAACCAAGGTACATAATCCTACACCGCTACAGCGTAAATTTAAACAAGTCTTGCGTTATGACGATCATAGCGTAGTACTCCAAACGGGAATGCTCCCTTCCACGGATGTCAAGATAATGCACAATCAGTATGGGGACTACATACTGATCCCCGTGAGTCCGTACATTCGCCACCAACTTGATATTATTGAGGAGTACGTGACATTAAATATGGACATTCCTACTCCTCTTGCTCAAGAGTGGAAGGCGAGAGATGACAAGGATACTCCCTATAGAAAGATTTGGGATGGTAATCACATTTGCCTACCGGTATCACATTGGTGCACTTACTATAAGAAGGAGGGAGATCATTCAACACCCATCACATGCGACGAGCTCGGAGAAGGTACTTGGGATATCCTTTTCAAAGTGAATGGGCTATATTATGGTCGACACAAGGATAATAAAATAGTCTCTCTTTCCATGCATATGGAATCCATCCTATATATTCCAAAACCACCCAACGTGGATGACATAATTGATCAAATCCTTAACAGCAGTGGTACGAAGCGCAAGTCGGAGAAGAATGCTGCCTCAAAACGCAAATCAAAGAAGGAGAATTACTAGTCCTTTCCTAACTCTACCCTATGACAATTCGCTTATGTGCTTTGAGTGTCGTAGACGTGGTCTTATTAGATACATTTTACTTCTTCGTTGCCATCATATCATTTGTGTATTTTGTCGTGAAAAGCATCGATGTAATTCTTCATTTTGTAATATGTTATAGAACGTTTCCTTAGATGTGTAAATTTCCGTTTTAGGCTTCTATCATCATTTTTATGGATTGTGAGGGTGAACCTGTACAGGTGCTCAGTGCTATTGTTATGAACAATTGGACATATCAGATTGTTAGTGTCTATCATCAACATGCCAACTGCGATCCCAATGTTGATCAATGGGCGAGAAAACACATTCATGGACTTAATCTGAAATATTTGCAAGACTATGGCTTTTCTTGTGAGAGTGCTCTTCTTATTGACTTTAAACGATGGTTAGCTGCTTTCAATGTTATACGCATCTTTTGTAATAATCCTGGTAAGGAGAGGAAAGTATTTCCCAATCTAATCATTGATGACATTTTGCTCCCACCTTGGGATAGTAGAGTGAATCAACATTATCATGAAGTCACGAAACGTTTTAAGGATTTGTGTGTTCCTATTTTGTCTGTTCGTTGTAGTAGCTACGTTCATAACCAATGCTTCTTTCCTCCTTAATATTTCCCTCATCAGCTCGATCTACATTTTGTAAATGCATTTTACTTTTTAAATGAGATTGATAACTTCTTTTTGTTTGTAACTGTCTTTTACATAAGACACAATAAAACTTGGTATTTTCCATTATTTGGTTTTTAAAGAAAAAATTTGAGTTTTAATTTTAGATATAGACATTCTAAAAAATTTATGAACCTTGTATTTAGTTTCTAATCGTTTTTTTTACAATTTCTAAAAGTTCAACATCAAATTCTTTAATATCATTAATTTCTTTAAAGTAAGGGATAGTATCTTTATATTCCCCGAAATTTAAATATAAGAAATGAATTACCGTTTTATCATGATGTGAAATACAATAGCATATTTCTTTATCACGGTCAGCATACATTTCTTTTGTAACATTATTTTCATGACTAGAATAATAATTAGGAAGATAATGAAATATTTCACGTATAATATCACGTTCTTTAGTTATTTTATTTTCTTTATCATATAAAGTCTTATTAAAAGATAATTGAAATTTATTTTCACTAACTATTGATTCTTCATCAACATCATAAATTACACTTTTTGGTATAGGATGCCATTCCCTGATAGGAATATCTAATTCCAAATTATATTTATTATCTGATAATAATTTAATAGAGAAAAATATTGGTCTTTGATCTCTATTGGAAAATTTAATAACACCACCATAATCTGAATCATTTTTAGTTTTTATTAAAGATGCTAAAATTTTAAATTGATTAGATGTGAATCCTAATTTAAATTTTGTAGACCCAACACATCGTTGTCTAATAGTATCTTCAACTATTCCATTATTATTATTTTCAATTGTTAAAAAATGAAATTTAGATAAATTTTGATTATATGTAGTATTAGAATCATTATTATCATTATTATCATCATTATTATCAGATTCTTCAATATGATTCACAGGATTATTTTGATTATGATTATGATTGTGATTATGATTATGGTCATTGTTAATAGTATAAGGTGTTGTCCACATATAAATTTTTTCTTGTTGTGCTAAACCATTTATATATGATTTTAATAAATTAATGTTTAAATTAGAATAGAATCCCACATATGTGTCATTATCATATCTTTGGGGCATTTCTACCATTTCTCTTTTATAAACAGTATCTCTATAATATACTTGACATAATAATTCATCATTATGTTTTTTACTTTCAATATGAATATTATATTGATTTAATTCATGAACAAATAATCTAATTTTAGATTTTGAGAAAGATTTTAATTTTTTTACTAATTCTCTAATGTTGATATAATTGATAATTTTAGTTTCAATCCAATCAGTATTGCTAATTGGTAAAACCGCTCTAATAAACCCATATACACTATTATACCCTATGATAACCATCTTTTCTTTATTCAGTTCTACATATGCAACATCATCATACTTACTTACAATATCCATAAATTTTATAAATGGATCACCTGAAAAAGTCCTAAGTGTCAGAATGACTTTGTATGGACAAAATTTTGAAAATTTTCCAAAGTGTGTCATTTCGACCTGGGACCCTGACCAAAGTTTGTTTCATCAAATTTCACTGACCTCCCCCCCCGACACCAAACTTCCAATTTTTCTTCTAGTGGACGGATTTTGTCGTGCAATACCTCGTTTGAAAGCTAAGAGTGAGACAAATTCACTGAATGAAACGGCTTGTTCATATCTGTCTTCGTTTAGATGTGAGACACCATTCAAGATTTGGGAGATTGGCGAAAAAACGACAGAGTTAGAATTTCACAAGAAACAGCTCCAGCGGGCGAACGAAGGCTCGGATTGGTAAACGGAGGCCAGATTTGGAATCAGCTTGATGTTATTGTCCAATGAGGATCATCATCCAATGAGAATCAAGCATTTCTATATAAATAGCGAGCCTTCCACAGTGAGAATCATTCCATCGTTCAATCGCACGAGTGACGGACGCACATTTTCTCTCTCTCTCTCTCTATTCTATTATCCAACTAAAATGGTAAGTCGCTACTTTCCTCCCTCTCCTCCCTTGAACGTAAACTTAATACAATCTTTTTCATTTTCAGGCATCTACTCCATCTGCTGCACTAGTAGGACAAAATGGAGGTCAAACGTTACAAGGTTCGCTACGATCAGATCATCTACAACTGAGGCCAGTGGAAGAAACAACCAAGGTACATAATCCTACACCGCTACAGCGTAAATTTAAACAAGTCTTGCGTTATGACGATCATAGCGTAGTACTCCAAACGGGAATGCTCCCTTCCACGGATGTCAAGATAATGCACAATCAGTATGGGGACTACATACTGATCCCCGTGAGTCCGTACATTCGCCACCAACTTGATATTATTGAGGAGTACGTGACATTAAATATGGACATTCCTACTCCTCTTGCTCAAGAGTGGAAGGCGAGAGATGACAAGGATACTCCCTATAGAAAGATTTGGGATGGTAATCACATTTGCCTACCGGTATCACATTGGTGCACTTACTATAAGAAGGAGGGAGATCATTCAACACCCATCACATGCGACGAGCTCGGAGAAGGTACTTGGGATATCCTTTTCAAAGTGAATGGGCTATATTATGGTCGACACAAGGATAATAAAATAGTCTCTCTTTCCATGCATATGGAATCCATCCTATATATTCCAAAACCACCCAACGTGGATGACATAATTGATCAAATCCTTAACAGCAGTGGTACGAAGCGCAAGTCGGAGAAGAATGCTGCCTCAAAACGCAAATCAAAGAAGGAGAATTACTAGTCCTTTCCTAACTCTACCCTATGACAATTCGCTTATGTGCTTTGAGTGTCGTAGACGTGGTCTTATTAGATACATTTTACTTCTTCGTTGCCATCATATCATTTGTGTATTTTGTCGTGAAAAGCATCGATGTAATTCTTCATTTTGTAATATGTTATAGAACGTTTCCTTAGATGTGTAAATTTCCGTTTTAGGCTTCTATCATCATTTTTATGGATTGTGAGGGTGAACCTGTACAGGAGCTCAGTGCTATTGCTATGAACAATTGGACATATCAGATTGTTAGTGTCTATCATCAACATGCCAACTGCGATCCCAATGTTGATCAATGGGCGAGAAAACACATTCATGGACTTAATCTGAAATATTTGCAAGACTATGGCTTTTCTTGTGAGAGTGCTCTTCTTATTGACTTTAAACGATGGTTAGCTGCTTTCAATGTTATACGCATCTTTTGTAATAATCCTGGTAAGGAGAGGAAAGTATTTCCCAATCTAATCATTGATGACATTTTGCTCCCACCTTGGGATAGTAGAGTGAATCAACATTATCATGAAGTCACGAAACGTTTTAAGGATTTGTGTGTTCCTATTTTGTCTGTTCGTTGTAGTAGCTACGTTCATAACCAATGCTTCTTTCCTCCTTAATATTTCCCTCATCAGCTCGATCTACATTTTGTAAATGCATTTTACTTTTTAAATGAGATTGATAAATTCTTTTTGTTTGTAACTGTCTTTTACATTAAGACACAATAAAACTTGGTATTTTCCATTATTTGGTTTTTAAAGAAAAAATTTGAGTTTTAATTTTAGATATAGACATTCTAAAAAATTTATGAACCTTGTATTTAGTTTCTAATCGTTTTTTTTACAATTTCTAAAAGTTCAACATCAAATTCTTTAATATCATTAATTTCTTTAAAGTAAGGGATAGTATCTTTATATTCCCCGAAATTTAAATATAAGAAATGAATTACCGTTTTATCATGATGTGAAATACAATAACTTATTTCTTTATCACGGTCAGCATACATTTCTTTTGTAACATTATTTTCATGACTAGAATAATAATTAGGAAGATAATGAAATATTTCACGTATAATATCACGTTCTTTAGTTATTTTATTTTCTTTATCATATAAAGTCTTATTAAAAGATAATTGAAATTTATTTTCACTAACTATTGATTCTTCATCAACATCATAAATTACACTTTTTGGTATAGGATGCCATTCCCTGATAGGAATATCTAATTCCAAATTATATTTATTATCTGATAATAATTTAATAGAGAAAAATATTGGTCTTTGATCTCTATTGGAAAATTTAATAACACCACCATAATCTGAATCATTTTTAGTTTTTATTAAAGATGCTAAAATTTTAAATTGATTAGATGTGAATCCTATTTTAAATTTTGTAGACCCAACACATCGTTGTCTAATAGTATCTTCAACTATTCCATTATTATTATTTTCAATTGTTAAAAAATGAAATTTAGATAAATTTTGATTATATGTAGTATTAGAATCATTATTATCATTATTATCATCATTATTATCAGATTCTTCAATATGATTCACAGGATTATTTTGATTATGATTATGATTGTGATTATGATTATGGTCATTGTTAATAGTATAAGGTGTTGTCCACATATAAATTTTTTCTTGTTGTGCTAAACCATTTATATATGATTTTAATAAATTAATGTTTAAATTAGAATAGAATCCCACATATGTGTCATTATCATATCTTTGGGGCATTTCTACCATTTCTCTTTTATAAACAGTATCTCTATAATATACTTGACATAATAATTCATCATTATGTTTTTTACTTTCAATATGAATATTATATTGATTTAATTCATGAACAAATAATCTAATTTTAGATTTTGAGAAAGATTTTAATTTTTTTACTAATTCTCTAATGTTGATATAATTGATAATTTTAGTTTCAATCCAATCAGTATTGCTAATTGGTAAAACCGCTCTAATAAACCCATATACACTATTATACCCTATGATAACCATCTTTTCTTTATTCAGTTCTACATATGCAACATCATCATACTTACTTACAATATCCATAAATTTTATAAATGGATCACCTGAAAAAGTCCTAAGTGTCAGAGTGACTTTGTATGGACAAAATTTTGAAAATTTTCCAAAGTGTGTCATTTCGACCTGGGACCCTGACCAATTTTTGTTTCATCAAATTTCACTGACCTCCCCCCCCCCCCCGACACCAAACTTCCAATTTTTCTTCTAGTGGACGGATTTTGTCGTGCAATACCTCGTTTGAAAGCTAAGAGTGAGACAAATTCACTGAATGAAACGGCTTGTTCATATCTGTCTTCGTTTAGATGTGAGACACCATTCAAGATTTGGGAGATTGGCGAAAAAACGACAGAGTTAGAATTTCACAAGAAACAGCTCCAGCGGGCGAACGAAGGCTCGGATTGGTAAACGGAGGCCAGATTTGGAATCAGCTTGATGTTATTGTCCAATGAGGATCATCATCCAATGAGAATCAAGCATTTCTATATAAATAGCGAGCCTTCCACAGTGAGAATCATTCCATCGTTGAATCGCACGAGTGACGGACGCACATTTTCTCTCTCTCTCTCTCTATTCTATTATCCAACTAAAATGGTAAGTCGCTACTTTCCTCCCTCTCCTCCCTTGAACGTAAACTTAATACAATCTTTTTCATTTTCAGGCATCTACTCCATCTGCTGCACTAGTAGGACAAAATGGCGGTCAAACGTTACAAGGTTCGCTACGATCAGATCATCTACAACTGAGGCCAGTGGAAGAAACAACCAAGGTACATAATCCTACACCGCTACAGCGTAAATTTAAACAAGTCTTGCGTTATGACGATCATAGCGTAGTACTCCAAACGGGAATGCTCCCTTCCACGGATGTCAAGATAATGCACAATCAGTATGGGGACTACATACTGATCCCCGTGAGTCCGTACATTCGCCACCAACTTGATATTATTGAGGAGTACGTGACATTAAATATGGACATTCCTACTCCTCTTGCTCAAGAGTGGAAGGCGAGAGATGACAAGGATACTCCCTATAGAAAGATTTGGGATGGTAATCACATTTGCCTACCGGTATCACATTGGTGCACTTACTATAAGAAGGAGGGAGATCATTCAACACCCATCACATGCGACGAGCTCGGAGAAGGTACTTGGGATATCCTTTTCAAAGTGAATGGGCTATATTATGGTCGACACAAGGATAATAAAATAGTCTCTCTTTCCATGCATATGGAATCCATCCTATATATTCCAAAACCACCCAACGTGGATGACATAATTGATCAAATCCTTAACAGCAGTGGTACGAAGCGCAAGTCGGAGAAGAATGCTGCCTCAAAACGCAAATCAAAGAAGGAGAATTACTAGTCCTTTCCTAACTCTACCCTATGACAATTCGCTTATGTGCTTTGAGTGTCGTAGACGTGGTCTTATTAGATACATTTTACTTCTTCGTTGCCATCATATCATTTGTGTATTTTGTCGTGAAAAGCATCGATGTAATTCTTCATTTTGTAATATGTTATAGAACGTTTCCTTAGATGTGTAAATTTCCGTTTTAGGCTTCTATCATCATTTTTATGGATTGTGAGGGTGAACCTGTACAGGTGCTCAGTGCTATTGTTATGAACAATTGGACATATCAGATTGTTAGTGTCTATCATCAACATGCCAACTGCGATCCCAATGTTGATCAATGGGCGAGAAAACACATTCATGGACTTAATCTGAAATATTTGCAAGACTATGGCTTTTCTTGTGAGAGTGCTCTTCTTATTGACTTTAAACGATGGTTAGCTGCTTTCAATGTTATACGCATCTTTTGTAATAATCCTGGTAAGGAGAGGAAAGTATTTCCCAATCTAATCATTGATGACATTTTGCTCCCACCTTGGGATAGTAGAGTGAATCAACATTATCATGAAGTCACGAAACGTTTTAAGGATTTGTGTGTTCCTATTTTGTCTGTTCGTTGTAGTAGCTACGTTCATAACCAATGCTTCTTTCCTCCTTAATATTTCCCTCATCAGCTCGATCTACATTTTGTAAATGCATTTTACTTTTTAAATGAGATTGATAACTTCTTTTTGTTTGTAACTGTCTTTTACATAAGACACAATAAAACTTGGTATTTTCCATTATTTGGTTTTTAAAGAAAAAATTTGAGTTTTAATTTTAGATATAGACATTCTAAAAAATTTATGAACCTTGTATTTAGTTTCTAATCGTTTTTTTACAATTTCTAAAAGTTCAACATCAAATTCTTTAATATCATTAATTTCTTTAAAGTAAGGGATAGTATCTTTATATTCCCCGAAATTTAAATATAAGAAATGAATTACCGTTTTATCATGATGTGAAATACAATAGCATATTTCTTTATCACGGTCAGCATACATTTCTTTTGTAACATTATTTTCATGACTAGAATAATAATTAGGAAGATAATGAAATATTTCACGTATAATATCACGTTCTTTAGTTATTTTATTTTCTTTATCATATAAAGTCTTATTAAAAGATAATTGAAATTTATTTTCACTAACTATTGATTCTTCATCAACATCATAAATTACACTTTTTGGTATAGGATGCCATTCCCTGATAGGAATATCTAATTCCAAATTATATTTATTATCTGATAATAATTTAATAGAGAAAAATATTGGTCTTTGATCTCTATTGGAAAATTTAATAACACCACCATAATCTGAATCATTTTTAGTTTTTATTAAAGATGCTAAAATTTTAAATTGATTAGATGTGAATCCTAATTTAAATTTTGTAGACCCAACACATCGTTGTCTAATAGTATCTTCAACTATTCCATTATTATTATTTTCAATTGTTAAAAAATGAAATTTAGATAAATTTTGATTATATGTAGTATTAGAATCATTATTATCATTATTATCATCATTATTATCAGATTCTTCAATATGATTCACAGGATTATTTTGATTATGATTATGATTGTGATTATGATTATGGTCATTGTTAATAGTATAAGGTGTTGTCCACATATAAATTTTTTCTTGTTGTGCTAAACCATTTATATATGATTTTAATAAATTAATGTTTAAATTAGAATAGAATCCCACATATGTGTCATTATCATATCTTTGGGGCATTTCTACCATTTCTCTTTTATAAACAGTATCTCTATAATATACTTGACATAATAATTCATCATTATGTTTTTTACTTTCAATATGAATATTATATTGATTTAATTCATGAACAAATAATCTAATTTTAGATTTTGAGAAAGATTTTAATTTTTTTACTAATTCTCTAATGTTGATATAATTGATAATTTTAGTTTCAATCCAATCAGTATTGCTAATTGGTAAAACCGCTCTAATAAACCAATATACACTATTATACCCTATGATAACCATCTTTTCTTTATTCAGTTCTACATATGCAACATCATCATACTTACTTACAATATCCATAAATTTTATAAATGGATCACCTGAAAAAGTCCTAAGTGTCAGAATGACTTTGTATGGACAAAATTTTGAAAATTTTCCAAAGTGTGTCATTTCGACCTGGGACCCTGACCAAAGTTTGTTTCATCAAATTTCACTGACCTCCCCCCCCCCGACACCAAACTTCCAATTTTTCTTCTAGTGGACGGATTTTGTCGTGCAATACCTCGTTTGAAAGCTAAGAGTGAGACAAATTCACTGAAAGAAACGGCTTGTTCATATCTGTCTTCGTTTAGATGTGAGACACCATTCAAGATTTGGGAGATTGGCGAAAAAACGACAGAGTTAGAATTTCACAAGAAACAGCTCCAGCGGGCGAACGAAGGCTCGGATTGGTAAACGGAGGCCAGATTTGGAATCAGCTTGATGTTATTGTCCAATGAGGATCATCATCCAATGAGAATCAAGCATTTCTATATAAATAGCGAGCCTTCCACAGTGAGAATCATTCCATCGTTCAATCGCACGAGTGACGGACGCACATTTTCTCTCTCTCTCTCTCTATTCTATTATCCAACTAAAATGGTAAGTCGCTACTTTCCTCCCTCTCCTCCCTTGAACGTAAACTTAATACAATCTTTTTCATTTTCAGGCATCTACTCCATCTGCTGCACTAGTAGGACAAAATGGAGGTCAAACGTTACAAGGTTCGCTACGATCAGATCATCTACAACTGAGGCCAGTGGAAGAAACAACCAAGGTACATAATCCTACACCGCTACAGCGTAAATTTAAACAAGTCTTGCGTTATGACGATCATAGCGTAGTACTCCAAACGGGAATGCTCCCTTCCACGGATGTCAAGATAATGCACAATCAGTATGGGGACTACATACTGATCCCCGTGAGTCCGTACATTCGCCACCAACTTGATATTATTGAGGAGTACGTGACATTAAATATGGACATTCCTACTCCTCTTGCTCAAGAGTGGAAGGCGAGAGATGACAAGGATACTCCCTATAGAAAGATTTGGGATGGTAATCACATTTGCCTACCGGTATCACATTGGTGCACTTACTATAAGAAGGAGGGAGATCATTCAACACCCATCACATGCGACGAGCTCGGAGAAGGTACTTGGGATATCCTTTTCAAAGTGAATGGGCTATATTATGGTCGACACAAGGATAATAAAATAGTCTCTCTTTCCATGCATATGGAATCCATCCTATATATTCCAAAACCACCCAACGTGGATGACATAATTGATCAAATCCTTAACAGCAGTGGTACGAAGCGCAAGTCGGAGAAGAATGCTGCCTCAAAACGCAAATCAAAGAAGGAGAATTACTAGTCCTTTCCTAACTCTACCCTATGACAATTCGCTCATGTGCTTTGAGTGTCGTAGACGTGGTCTTATTAGATACATTTTACTTCTTCGTTGCCATCATATCATTTGTGTATTTTGTCGTGAAAAGCATCGATGTAATTCTTCATTTTGTAATATGTTATAGAACGTTTCCTTAGATGTGTAAATTTCCGTTTTAGGCTTCTATCATCATTTTTATGGATTGTGAGGGTGAACCTGTACAGGAGCTCAGTGCTATTGCTATGAACAATTGGACATATCAGATTGTTAGTGTCTATCATCAACATGCCAACTGCGATCCCAATGTTGATCAATGGGCGAGAAAACACATTCATGGACTTAATCTGAAATATTTGCAAGACTATGGCTTTTCTTGTGAGAGTGCTCTTCTTATTGACTTTAAACGATGGTTAGCTGCTTTCAATGTTATACGCATCTTTTGTAATAATCCTGGTAAGGAGAGGAAAGTATTTCCCAATCTAATCATTGATGACATTTTGCTCCCACCTTGGGATAGTAGAGTGAATCAACATTATCATGAAGTCACGAAACGTTTTAAGGATTTGTGTGTTCCTATTTTGTCTGTTCGTTGTAGTAGCTACGTTCATAACCAATGCTTCTTTCCTCCTTAATATTTCCCTCATCAGCTCGATCTACATTTTGTAAATGCATTTTACTTTTTAAATGAGATTGATAAATTCTTTTTGTTTGTAACTGTCTTTTACATTAAGACACAATAAAACTTGGTATTTTCCATTATTTGGTTTTTAAAGAAAAAATTTGAGTTTTAATTTTAGATATAGACATTCTAAAAAATTTATGAACCTTGTATTTAGTTTCTAATCGTTTTTTTTACAATTTCTAAAAGTTCAACATCAAATTCTTTAATATCATTAATTTCTTTAAAATAAGGGATAGTATCTTTATATTCCCCGAAATTTAAATATAAGAAATGAATTACCGTTTTATCATGATGTGAAATACAATAACTTATTTCTTTATCACGGTCAGCATACATTTCTTTTGTAACATTATTTTCATGACTAGAATAATAATTAGGAAGATAATGAAATATTTCACGTATAATATCACGTTCTTTAGTTATTTTATTTTCTTTATCATATAAAGTCTTATTAAAAGATAATTGAAATTTATTTTCACTAACTATTGATTCTTCATCAACATCATAAATTACACTTTTTGGTATAGGATGCCATTCCCTGATAGGAATATCTAATTCCAAATTATATTTATTATCTGATAATAATTTAATAGAGAAAAATATTGGTCTTTGATCTCTATTGGAAAATTTAATAACACCACCATAATCTGAATCATTTTTAGTTTTTATTAAAGATGCTAAAATTTTAAATTGATTAGATGTGAATCCTATTTTAAATTTTGTAGACCCAACACATCGTTGTCTAATAGTATCTTCAACTATTCCATTATTATTATTTTCAATTGTTAAAAAATGAAATTTAGATAAATTTTGATTATATGTAGTATTAGAATCATTATTATCATCATTATTATCAGATTCTTCAATATGATTCACAGGATTATTTTGATTATGATTATGATTGTGATTATGATTATGGTCATTGTTAATAGTATAAGGTGTTGTCCACATATAAATTTTTTCTTGTTGTGCTAAACCATTTATATATGATTTTAATAAATTAATGTTTAAATTAGAATAGAATCCCACATATGTGTCATTATCATATCTTTGGGGCATTTCTACCATTTCTCTTTTATAAACAGTATCTCTATAATATACTTGACATAATAATTCATCATTATGTTTTTTACTTTCAATATGAATATTATATTGATTTAATTCATGAACAAATAATCTAATTTTAGATTTTGAGAAAGATTTTAATTTTTTTACTAATTCTCTAATGTTGATATAATTGATAATTTTAGTTTCAATCCAATCAGTATTGCTAATTGGTAAAACCGCTCTAATAAACCCATATACACTATTATACCCTATGATAACCATCTTTTCTTTATTCAGTTCTACATATGCAACATCATCATACTTACTTACAATATCCATAAATTTTATAAATGGATCACCTGAAAAAGTCCTAAGTGTCAGAATGACTTTGTATGGACAAAGTTTTGAAAATTTTCCAAAGTGTGTCATTTCGACCTGGGACCCTGACCAAAGTTTGTTTCATCAAATTTCACTGACCTCCCCCCCCCGACACCAAACTTCCAATTTTTCTTCTAGTGGACGGATTTTGTCGTGCAATAGCTCGTTTGAAAGCTAAGAGTGAGAAAAATTCACTGAAAGATACGGCTTGTTCATATCTGTCTTCGTTTAGATGTGAGACACCATTCAAGATTTGGGAGATTGGCGAAAAAACGACAGAGTTAGAATTTCACAAGAAACAGCTCCAGCGGGCGAACGAAGGCTCGGATTGGTAAACGGAGGCCAGATTTGGAATCAGCTTGATGTTATTGTCCAATGAGGATCATCATCCAATGAGAATCAAGCATTTCTATATAAATAGCGAGCCTTCCACAGTGAGAATCATTCCATCGTTGAATCGCACGAGTGACGGACGCACATTTTCTCTCTCTCTCTCTCTATTCTATTATCCAACTAAAATGGTAAGTCGCTACTTTCCTCCCTCTCCTCCCTTGAACGTAAACTTAATACAATCTTTTTCATTTTCAGGCATCTACTCCATCTGCTGCACTAGTAGGACAAAATGGCGGTCAAACGTTACAAGGTTCGCTACGATCAGATCATCTACAACTGAGGCCAGTGGAAGAAACAACCAAGGTACATAATCCTACACCGCTACAGCGTAAATTTAAACAAGTCTTGCGTTATGACGATCATAGCGTAGTACTCCAAACGGGAATGCTCCCTTCCACGGATGTCAAGATAATGCACAATCAGTATGGGGGCTACATACTGATCCCCGTGAGTCCGTACATTCGCCACCAACTTGATATTATTGAGGAGTACGTGACATTAAATATGGACATTCCTACTCCTCTTGCTCAAGAGTGGAAGGCGAGAGATGACAAGGATACACCCTATAGAAAGATTTGGGATGGTAATCACATTTGCCTACCGGTATCACATTGGTGCACTTACTATAAGAAGGAGGGAGATCATTCAACACCCATCACATGCGACGAGCTCGGAGAAGGTACTTGGGATATCCTTTTCAAAGTGAATGGGCTATATTATGGTCGACACAAGGATAATAAAATAGTCTCTCTCTCCATGCATATGGAATCCATCCTATATATTCCAAAACCACCCAACGTGGATGACATAATTGATCAAATCCTTAACAGCAGTGGTACGAAGCGCAAGTCGGAGAAGAATGCTGCCTCAAAACGCAAATCAAAGAAGGAGAATTACTAGTCCTTTCCTAACTCTACCCTATGACAATTCGCTCATGTGCTTTGAGTGTCGTAGACGTGGTCTTATTAGATACATTTTACTTCTTCGTTGCCATCATATCATTTGTGTATTTTGTCGTGAAAAGCATCGATGTAATTCTTCATTTTGTAATATGTTATAGAACGTTTCCTTAGATGTGTAAATTTCCGTTTTAGGCTTCTATCATCATTTTTATGGATTGTGAGGGTGAACCTGTACAGGAGCTCAGTGCTATTGCTATGAACAATTGGACATATCAGATTGTTAGTGTCTATCATCAACATGCCAACTGCGATCCCAATGTTGATCAATGGGCGAGAAAACACATTCATGGACTTAATCTGAAATATTTGCAAGACTATGGCTTTTCTTGTGAGAGTGCTCTTCTTATTGACTTTAAACGATGGTTAGCTGCTTTCAATGTTATACGCATCTTTTGTAATAATCCTGGTAAGGAGAGGAAAGTATTTCCCAATCTAATCATTGATGACATTTTGCTCCCACCTTGGGATAGTAGAGTGAATCAACATTATCATGAAGTCACGAAACGTTTTAAGGATTTGTGTGTTCCTATTTTGTCTGTTCGTTGTAGTAGCTACGTTCATAACCAATGCTTCTTTCCTCCTTAATATTTCCCTCATCAGCTCGATCTACATTTTGTAAATGCATTTTACTTTTTAAATGAGATTGATAAATTCTTTTTGTTTGTAACTGTCTTTTACATAAGACACAATAAAACTTGGTATTTTCCATTATTTGGTTTTTAAAGAAAAAATTTGAGTTTTAATTTTAGATATAGACATTCTAAAAAATTTATGAACCTTGTATTTAGTTTCTAATCGTTTTTTTACAATTTCTAAAAGTTCAACATCAAATTCTTTAATATCATTAATTTCTTTAAAATAAGGGATAGTATCTTTATATTCCCCGAAATTTAAATATAAGAAATGAATTACCGTTTTATCATGATGTGAAATACAATAACATATTTCTTTATCACGGTCAGCATACATTTCTTTTGTAACATTATTTTCATGACTAGAATAATAATTAGGAAGATAATGAAATATTTCACGTATAATATCACGTTCTTTAGTTATTTTATTTTCTTTATCATATAAAGTCTTATTAAAAGATAATTGAAATTTATTTTCACTAACTATTGATTCTTCATCAACATCATAAATTACACTTTTTGGTATAGGATGCCATTCCCTGATAGGAATATCTAATTCCAAATTATATTTATTATCTGATAATAATTTAATAGAGAAAAATATTGGTCTTTGATCTCTATTGGAAAATTTAATAACACCACCATAATCTGAATCATTTTTAGTTTTTATTAAAGATGATAAAATTTTAAATTGATTAGATGTGAATCCTAATTTAAATTTTGTAGACCCAACACATCGTTGTCTAATAGTATCTTCAACTATTCCATTATTATTATTTTCAATTGTTAAAAAATGAAATTTAGATAAATTTTGATTATATGTAGTATTAGAATCATTATTATCATTATTATCATCATTATTATCAGATTCTTCAATATGATTCACAGGATTATTTTGATTATGATTATGATTATGATTATGATTATGGTCATTGTTAATAGTATAAGGTGTTGTCCACATATAAATTTTTTCTTGTTGTGCTAAACCATTTATATATGATTTTAATAAATTAATGTTTAAATTAGAATAGAATCCCACATATGTGTCATTATCATATCTTTGGGGCATTTCTACCATTTCTCTTTTATAAACAGTATCTCTATAATATACTTGACATAATAATTCATCATTATGTTTTTTACTTTCAATATGAATATTATATTGATTTAATTCATGAACAAATAATCTAATTTTAGATTTTAAGAAAGATTTTAATTTTTTACTAATTCTCTAATGTTGATATAATTGATAATTTTAGTTTCAATCCAATCAGTATTGCTAATTGGTAAAACCGCTCTAATAAACCCATATACACTTTTATACCCTATGATAACCATCTTTTCTTTATTCAGTTCTACATATGCAACATCATCATACTTACTTACAATATCCATAAATTTTGTAAATGGATCACCTGGAAATAAACAACAATTAGTTTCAATGTTAGGTAAACCTTTAGTCTGTTCTTTAAATATTTCAGCCTGTAATTCAAATAAAAGATTAACATCTGTACATGGATTATTATTATTATCAAAACATTTATTTTCAAATCCCGATGATCTCGTCGAATAAGAAGAACAGGATGATACGGGCGAATAAAATTTTTCTAAATTTCCTTTTTCCATTTTTTTCTTCAATATAATTTTTTGACAACCTAAACACATTACTTTTGCTTTTCAACAATCCGTACACTGATATTGACTATCATAGAACGCTGACTGTGGATTTATAATTTGGCACATTTGACTCATTTCCATTTTTTTAATTTTTATGAAAAAAAAATTATTTTTTATTGTTTAAAAAATGATGCTACCAAATGTTGGTGGAGGTGCATATATCCCGAATAATCGTGAATCAGAAATAGAAATAGAAAATTATATCATGAAAACTGGAGACGTTTTATCTGGCCCATTACATCTTTCTATTCTTCCACAACAAAATACAGAGTTAACGAATAAACAATATGTTGATACACAAATCAATGACTTAAAAGAAAAATATATAAACGATGTTTTGGTTCCACTGATGAATGAATTAAAGTTGCTAAAACTTAATGACAAATCATTAAACGAAAAATTATTAAAACTTGATAAAAAGGATAGAGAGCTAGAAGTAAATATAGGAAAACTTTTTAAAAAAATTTCAGAACAATCAAAAATTTTAATATTACTTTCTATAAAGTTAAAATCTGCTGTCATTAAAAATAAACATCAGATGCAACTATTGAAAGAACAATTAGAAAATGAATTAGAAAAACTTCCTAAAAAATTTTTTAAAAATTTAAATAAGTTACAATCTACATTCCAAAAAAGTGATGATGAATTAAGTTCTAAAATTACTGAACAAATGAAAAAGATGAATAGAATAATAAATGAAGTAAACTCGCTAAATCAAGAAGTTGATAAAATGAAAACTCTTAAAATCAATTTCGAAAATGAATTAAAGAAAAATTATAAAGGAAATAAAGAACAATTGGATGCTGTTAAAAATCAGTTAGATGTTCTTAAAGTTCAATTGAATGCACTTAAAACGGCGTTGAAGATGAATCAGCAGAAAATGCTAGTTAATAGAAAAGAAATTAAAATACATCACACGCTGCTTGACGCAATAGATAAAGTGCAACAGAAAATGAATAAAGTTATCACGCGGTTGTTGTCCATTCACAAACGTAAATCTTAATCGGACCAAAGGTCCTCAGGTTACTAACCTATAGAACCTTGTTCAGAGGCTTTAGCCGATCACACATGTAAATCTTAACGTAAATAATTTCCCCCTAAAGTCAAATTTAATCCTAAAAAATGTCTATAATTTGTAAACACAATCTTAAACATTTTGCTTCAAATAAAAAAGTTGCCCATGAACCATCTATGAAATCTGTTTACCATTATAACAATGTAGAAACAGTTCAAAAAGAAGGAGATGGTATATTTTCTGGCATCAGGGATAATATAGGAAGTATCGTTAATGTTATCAAAAATAATAAAGATTTAATTACATCTACTGCAAAAGGAGCAGCTGCTATAGGTAGTACAGCTAGTGCAATATCAAATGCTGTTAAGTCTCAAAACGAATTAAAACAACTAGAAACTATTCGTAAACTTAAGAATGATTCTGAAGAACTAAAAAAATTTAAAAAACTCTCAGAGGAAACAAAAAAGAAAATTGCTAACATAGCAGCAGCAGGCGAAGCCTCGAGGAGCGGAGCTCCGTCTGATAGTAAACATGAGGAGAAATCGATTGAAAAAATAAGAGGTAATGGTTTAGCAAAATTCTAAAATATATTCTAAAAAGGAATCCTAAGAAAATTACTTTTAGAAAAAAAAGTCAAATTATTTTTTATAAAAATGTCTTCCCTGATTGAAAGTAAATTTAGATCAGACGATCCTCCGTTCGTCAGTTATAATCAAAAAAAGAATGACTATATAAGAGTTGCTATGAACCCCGGATCTTCTAGTAGAGTAAATACTGGAGGAGATTTAATCTTTGAAGTTGATAATCAACAAAGTTATTTATATTTACCTGATTCCTTTTTACACTGTGAATATTCTATATATAGTGATTCCAATTTTACAACACCATTACCAGATACCGATAATATTGCATTAGAGAATAATTTCTTTCCAAGATTATTTACACAAATGCGTTTAGATGTTGCAACTCAAAATACAGAAACAATAAGTGATTCTCCAGGCGTAATTGATACAATGCTTAGATTTGTAACAATTGGTGAAAATAATAGAAAGTATGAAATCGAAGGTTCCCGAGTAATATCATCGTTGTCAGTTTAACAAATACTTACCACGTACTTGGCATAAAAGTCCTAAACATTTAAGAAATATTTATCAAACCTAGTACATTTCTAAACATTTACTAAATATTTAGCAAACTTTCCAAACTTCCACAAAATATTTGGCAAATTTTCTGAACTTTTACGAAATGTTTAATAAATATTTTGTAAATTTTCCAAACTTTTACAAAACATCTAGGAAATTATTTCTGGCTTTTATAATATGTTTAGTAAATAATAAGCAAATTTTATCCTACTTCATAGGCGATTACGAAACATTTGCAAATTTGAATTCATGAAAAACATCTTGTATGAAATGTTTTATATTTATCAAATAGAAACCCAAAACAATCATAATTCGGCAAAAAGATAGCTAGTAAGACGCTCTGCTCGAATTATTCATGCTCAAAATCGTTCAAAATCCGTACGGCATATAAAACTGCATGACTATAGAATAAAATGACTGATCTTACTAAAATTATACTTTGTACGATAACATTCATAGAGAATATGAATATCACTTTTATCAACATAAAGGAAATTTCTCTATCCGGATTTGATCATTCTTCATTTGAAAATCCTTCCAAACAGAAAGCATGCCCACAGCCCGAATACGCATTTCACTTCATCTGAAACACTGTCATTTCGAGTCAAACACCGTCGCGCCGTTATCAGTTACATTTTTAAGAATAGAGGTAATGTCACGAAAAATTTACAGTTCAGCGGAGAAACAGTCACTACCAAATGAAGTTTGGAGCGAAGATACGAGGTCACTGAAAAAAACATCTTCGCGGTTGGACCACAACGCGGTTGTCCAAATCTGATGATCGCTGGGACGTTGCGAGTATGAGAGATTTATGGATAAAGAATAATTCCAGTACTTTTCGGGGTTAATTAGCTCACAAGACAAGACGGAAAAACAGCCGAATGTAGGTCAGGTATTGAGTCATCGATGGACAGATACACAGCCTCATCAATCAACACCTGTAAAAAAGAAGACAAATATTGTGCTGATGTGCAGAGCAGAATCATCATACTTAACAGATCTTAATTAACATTCTATGGGTAGGCCTACTCAAAGTTAAGAAGATAAATCATTTATAGTAATTTTAGGTGTTACAGTAAAGACTATTAAGAAAACTGCTTTTGAATCATTTCATCTCTGACAATGTGGGAAGCGATATTCTTAGGAATTTTGATAGCAAATGAAGATATTCAAGAGTGGTTGAATTGTGATCATTAACAATTGATCAATTATTTTTTTAATCAATACTTTTAGTATTTATCAATAATTTTATTTTGATATTCAAGTACCAGTAACTGTTTTTACAAAAAATGCAATCTGCAAATTAAAACAGAGCCTTACCGAGATGTAGCCTATTACCGACTGCTTGTCAACCGTTCATGCGATGAAGATATTCATGAATGCTTCAATTTTTATTATAGTATTTAATACCGCACATGTGATTTTATTTTGATATTCTATTTTATTTTAAACAATTTGTTTAAAATCACAATCTGCAAACACATACACACGTAATGTCATCTTGTCTACCGCTTATATGACAGCATCTCTACGGGTAATTCATGGTGGGCCTACAACTAACATGTGACCATAATAGCTAGGCCTACGATGATATTGAAAAGTGCGAAGCATAATTTGTAATAAGTAAACACAAATTGAATAAAAGAGTAGCAATGAGTTTGTACTTTTATTGTTTTATATTTATCGTAAAGCATGAAAAATTATTGATTTTGCAAAACTAAACCTATTGTTGGACTGCAACGCATGACTGATCTTTATTACAGTGTGCATGTAGGCTAGCCTACAACGTGCAGTCCGTCGTGTAGCATCTATGCCTTTTGTGTGCTTGATCAGTTTTCCTAAACTACTCGAAATGTCAAATTGATACCATTTTTTAAAATGTGGCAATTCTGAAAAAATTAATTGAATATCATAGGCGGTAGCTACAGGTTTTCAATTCAACATATATAAAATGGAAATAGTGACCTATTTAAACAAGCTTCCTTGATGGATCCATCTTTCAGAAAATAGATTAAATTGCACAACTTAAGCAGACATCGAATAGCTCAATAGTTTGTCCGCATTGATAAAAACATTCTCCATCTAAAATTTTTGCAGTCCTGAAATAGAACTTTATGACTTATAGCATGTTTGACTGTTTCAAAAATTTTTTCAATTATTTGTCATCCAAATATTGATACTATTGCACAAGTATACTACACATCTAAATATTGAAGTGCTAAATTAAAATGGTTTTGATGCGCTAATTAAGTTCTTTCGTGCTCATAGTTTCTAAGGTTTTTAGCATGCAACTATTTTGTCTCAACATAACCAGATGTTTGTGCCATTTTCAATGTAAGCAATCAGAAATTACGAATTTGAAAACAATATATTACCATTTCAACATATTCCAATTTGATTATGATTCTTTTGACGACACAATCAACTTTTGATCGATTTTTCAACGAGAAACGTCGTCGTGAAAACTGATATACATGCACATTCTCATATTAAATTCAAAGTGAATAAGCCTTGGGCATGTGACATCATTTGTGTGATGGAAAACCCAAGTAAAACGATGTGTTTCTTGATAGCTATAATATTTATATATAAATAAATATTATAGCTATCAAGAAACACATCGCTTTACTTGGGTTTTCGATTACACAAATGAATTCAAAGTATTGGTAGGACTCCTAAAATGTGATATGTCTGCTATGAGGAACTAAGAGGAATTGAAATATTTTGTTATCAGCAAATTAAGTATGACGCTAGTAGCTCTTTAGTATTTGTAAAATTAAGAGCAGATATAGCAGTAGTCAATAATAGAAATGTCTCTACGTGTTCACGGTCAATAAATCCAAATCCATGACCAAATCTCTCCTTTGATTTTGTTTTCGGGATTTCCAAATACATGTACCTAGACTTGCAGTTAAATGCTGAAACTAAGTTGACAAAATAAATTCAGAAACATTTAGAAGCTTACCCTTTTTCTGTAGTTTGATCCAAGAGGTGCATTTTTAATTCTGATGCAAAAATCAAAGGAACTTGATGGCTTCATTGACTGGAAGAACTCACTGACTACATGCGAGTGTTCATTTTCGAATTGTGCTCCATGTTGTGCATGATAACTAAGCAAGATGATGAAAAAACGTAGACGATCACAAACCGACGATGAATAAATAAAGGTGTGTAAGTAGAAATATCCTCTTGATGCGCTGACTTTTGTAATATTAAGCAGTTAACGTAAACACGAGTTCGATAGACCACGAGAGCGAGGAGTGCACAAGCTACTGCGCCTTGCGCAGCTTTCTGTCCCACGTGATGGGCGGATAATAATTATTAAGCAGGGACGCTGAGTCACAGGTATCAACAGTTCGCAGCGAAAGAATATTATTGACCGTTGCTCTTCAGTCATGGCTCGCGAATGCGGCCACGACCAGGCTGCCAACAATGTGAACGAACTTCCTCAGCTGCGTGCGCGTGACGAATTTCCTTAATATAGTGACGGAAAGTTATAGAATAGGTATTTCCTGTGACGTTGCATTTCTATTTTATTGAGAGATGATTGTAATCAGAGTTTATGAGAGCTGATGATCATCCTTGTGATATGCATGAGTTCAAAAAATTGTACGGGTGAAGTTACCGCACATTGAAATCACCATGAAATTAAAACCGCCTTCTACGACAGCTACTCATAAGCGGATCCTACCTATTGCAAGATTTTTCTTTCATCAAACTTAGTAAATGCAAAAAAATCATTTGTTTGGATAACCAAACAAATATTACCTAGGCATTTGATAAACGTTCTCTAAATTTCGCAAAATTCGTTAATGTCGACTTACATACAAAATGTAGCAAATATTTGTTAGGCATTTGTTACACATTTCCTAAATTTGTTAAATTTCCAAAACGTTTGTTAAACTATTTAAATCTTATAAATTTTCCAAGTAAATACCAAATATTTGGTAAAGTTGATAAGTTTTTTTTCTCGGGTTGGTTTCCAGATAATAATGATGGTATAATTGTTGATGATTTAACTCACGCTGGAACAGATGCAGCAGGAATTGCGAAAGATGTAGAAAATATTGCAAATCATTTAAATAAAACAAACAATAGTGCATATAAAGAAAGACGTGAATTTAACAAGAAAAGTAAACAGACAGTAAATTGGTCATTGTCTCCATTATTCGGATATTTAGATTATGACAAAATATCATATCAATTAAAATTTAAATTAATAATTCATCGCACAGCAAATAATGAATTAATCTTTTATGGTAAGACTGGAAAAAAGCATATTTAGAAATTGATAGACTTGAATGGTGGATAAAACATATTACTCCTAGTTTAGGGGTTGAATTAACTATTGCAAAAAAATTAAATACTAACAAACCAATTCCAGTAAATTTTCTAAAGCGTACTGCTAGTTCAGTAACTTTTTCAGAGCAAAGATTTAACTGGCATTTTACTAGAACTTCGAAAACTCCAAGATATTCATTGCTAACTTTTCAAAGAAATGATTCTCCAAGTTTTGATAAGAACAACAATCTTTTTCATATTAATACAATTCAAAGTTTACAAGATGCTTCAAATCAAACACGTTATCCTATTGATCCATTAAGATTCGATGATACCAATAATCAATTTATGGAAGGACATGATGCTTATAGAAATCTTTGTATAGAATTTGGGGATGAACCACAATTAACTCCTGGAGATTGGAGACATTTATATCCTGTTTTCTGTTTCGATTTAAGTGCACAGTCTGAAGATATTGTTAAAAATGATTGTGATGTAACAATTAATATTGAAAAGAAAGATTCCACAACTTCATTAATGACTTATGGTTTACTGCTAGAAGATGTAAAATATTCTATTGAAATTCTTAATGGAAAGATGGTTAGGATCGGCTAAAGCCTCTGAACAAAGTTCTATAGGTTAGTATCCTGAGGACCTTTGGTCCGATAGGCTAAAGCCTCTTGAACAAAGTTCTATAGGTTAATTAAAATTTTTGGTAACTTAAAATTTGTTCTTAACTTAAAATTTTTTATTAAAACTGTCGCAAGCGAAAAGTAATAATAAAACTTGAATTAAAACTAAGTAACATTGTTGACAAAAATACACCTAAAACTATTACTATTGATAAAAAGAAATATTACATAAGTAAACCAATGATAGAGAACATTAAATTACAAGAAGAAAAGAATGGTGGAATTCTCCCATTAATTCCTCTAATAATAGGTGGCATAGCAGCAGCAGGAAGTGTTGCAGGTGGGACAGCTGGTATTTTCCAGGCAGTAAATAAAAATAAATCAGAGAAGGCAGCATTAGAAGAACAAAAACGTCATAATAGAGAGTTAGAGAAAGTTGCTAGAGGGCAAGGAGTAGTAGATAATTTTATTAGTAAATTAAATTTAGTTGATGAAGGAAAACGAGTTCTTAAAAATGTTCTCCACAATGTTGATGACTTGATACAAATAAAAGAAACTAAAGATGGTTCTGGAATATATCTAAGTCCTAGTATGATTAGGTAAATATATTTTGTGATAGATATATTGTTGTAATGTTATAAATATTTTTTTATCTTTAAAATGTATTCTACAAATTCCGAAAATTTAATTAAATTAAAAATTGCTAATTTAGATTTATTGAATTATCTATTAAACGTACATTCTGGCCATCGGTCGCACACCGGTCGGCTGCACACCGGAGGTGACATACAAAAGACATTAGAAACTTTCCTGGATTTATTTGGAGTAAATATTCAAAAGAAAAACATCTTCCTGTTCATTCACATACCGGTCCAGGCACTCGATTAGATATAAGACTAGATGAAAATAATAATCCAAAGCCAGGTGAAGAACTAATAAACAGAGTTGATGCAGCAGCTTATAGACACGATTTAGCTTATCGAAATCATGACCTAAGTTCTCGACATGAAGCAGATAAGAAAATGATATAAGAATTGGATAATATTCAAAATCCTTCCTTTAGAGAAAGAATTGAAAGAATGTTCGTAAAGAAAGCTTTACAAGCAAAAATACTGTTCGGTCAGGGTTTAGACAAAGCTCATAACTCTGAAACCTACGCGTCCGAAATGTCGAATGACCTAGATCGGCATAGTGGAGCTTATGCCTCCGAAATTCATAAAGAATATAGAAAGCCAAAATATCTATTGAAAGTAAAAGTATTTAATAAAGATGATATTTGGAGTGCTGATCTAATCAACATGCCGAATGAAAGAGACTACAAATACGCATTGACCGTTATAGATTTATATACACGATACGCTTGGGCAAAGCCTTTAAAAAACAAAAGTGGTCTGTCAGTTAAATATGCGTTTGAAGAAATCTTTAAAGAAAGTAATAGAAAGCCAAAAAAATTGTTTGTTGATAAGGGATCTGAGTTTTATAACAGAAATGTTAAACCATTATTTGAAACTGTTTATTCCACAGAAAATGCTGGCAAAGCTGTAGTAATAGAGAGGTTTAATAGAACTTTAAAAAATAAAATATTCAAGAAATTTACTGAGCAAGGTAATCAGAAATGGTTGAAGATACAGTGGAATTCGCATATATCGGCGCCTCAAGGGACAGACGAAAACCGCCGATATACGCGAACCGCCGATATATGCGAACTTCCTGAATTTTGAAGTTTTGTGAAATCTACACGAGCTCTGAGATCATGCCATGCATCATACAATGTATATACGTGTATTGACTCATGTACATATTGACTTATTGTCCAACATGTTCAGTACATGTACATGTAATTGTGTCTATGTAATCAATAGATATCTAAAAATTGTGCCTTTCTGAACTGATGCTTTCAACGTAAGTATCGCAAACCGGATATCACTATGTTTGTCAAAAACTGAATATGCTTTTTGAATCAAGAAGATTGAAGCTTCTTCATGCCTAAATGCTTACCTGCTATATGAAGCACAAAACAAAGAAGAGTATGCATAAATCAAGACGCTGCTAAGAGTCACGTGCAGGCGAAGCCAGCCAATCTAAGTCAATCAAGACGCTGCTAAGAGTCACGTGCAGGCAAAACCATAGAGATGGATGGGGTGGCGAGCAGGGGTGACGCAACAGTCACTAAGTCAGGTCTGACAATAGCATCGTAGGTGAAGGCGTTAACAATGCAATCATCACGTCAAATGAAAGACTAATTATGTGAGAATTATCAGTGAGATACAGTGGCAAGCCTACTTATCTTTCCTCGGCTGCTAGATTCTACCATTTTGATCAAACCCCCAAACATGATCGAGATGAATTGTAGAAGATCTAAATTTTCACATGCCACTAGAATAGTTAGAATCGGATAGTCCTAACAGAATCTACAGCCATCCGCGTCCACATATACTGTCATTCTAGTGACTCTTCTAGGCAAAACACACCGCTTGAGGGTTTCCAGGAAATCTGCCGTTTAAAACGAATTTTTTTCTGTCAGGGACAGCGAAAATGCGCCGATATAGGCGAATCGCCGATATAGCCGAAGCCGATATAAGCGAACTCAATTATATGGAAAAGATAGGAAATTCTGCCGGGACAAAAAGAAACCGCCGATATAGACGAACCGCCGATATAGCCGAAGCCGATATATGCGAATTATACTGTATTACCAGGAATTGTAGATCAGTACAATAATAAAGTTCATTCAGGTATTGAAGAAACTCCAAAGAATGCTTCTGATGAACCTGATTTGATACGAAAGAAAATATTCGAAAATAATTATTCGAATGAGAGTAATCCGAATTTACAGAAACGTAAGCCGAAATTTAAAATTGGAGATGGGGCACGAATATTTAAGTATAAGAATAAATTTGAAAAAGGCTTTGTTGGCTATTGGACTAAAGAGATATTTGAAGTTTGTAAAATAGATCAAACTTATCCGATTACTTATGAAATTAGAGATTTAGATGATGATAAAATCACTGGCAGATTTTATCAAAACGAATTACAAATAACCGAGCTTTAACCTTTTGGTGGCGCTTTAGCTAGCTTCGTTTGAACTTTAACCTTTTCACTACGGTAAGCTTTTAGAAGTCATTCCCTGAAAATACGGCAGGCATACCAGGTATGCCCTGGATAAGCATCATTCAAAATACAGTAAGCGAATCTGGCATACCAGGTATGCCATGACAAATCATCCCTCTAAAATACGGTAAGGAAATCTGGCATACCTGGTATGCCAGATTCATGTTTTTAGATGAGAATCAGTGTTTTATCGTCATTTGTGCACATATCTCTAGATGTTGACTTAGGGAAACACATCCACCGTAGAATGCGCTTTCGAACAATAACAAGTTCGTCAGAATCGGCCGTGAATAAGTCGCTTTTGATTGGATAATTTGCACTCACAGCGTTGCAGGTCAATTAGGCGGGAGAACACGCATTCATTTCTGCATTTAGTACAACCAAGGATCATGTCGCGATCTTCAAGAGCTGCCAAGTCTAGCGCAATTAACAATTTATTCCATCACCCGGCGCACAGTCCCATCAATTCAGATGAAGAGCCGACATATTCTGATGAAGAAGGTGACGAAGACAGTTCTAGTGAGGATGAGGCTGAAATCCAAAATCCTGGTGATTGGCATTTTGTTGAGCCAGATAGAGACTCGCGTTTGACTGATATGCCTGAATTCTTAGGCACACCTAGCATAAACCCTTTACTTGATGTTCCTGAAAATGTTGAAGATATTTCATTTTTCGTTGATTTGTTCCTGTCATCTAAATTGTTTTCCACAATAGCGAAATGGACAAATGAGAGGCATGAGATATATCGCAGCGATAATGAACTCGCAAAGGAATAGGACAGCGTGACGGAAGATGCAATGCGGAAATATTTCGGATTATCTCTACTCATGGGACTTAACAAGAAGCCAGAACTTCACCTTTACTGGAGCAAAGACGAAAAATACTTCAGTCCTTTCTTTGAACGAATGGAGTGCTTGCCACGAGACCGATTTTTCTCAATAACTAAATTTGTTCGCTCTGCATCCTACAACTCGCTTTCTACTGATTCAAAGAGTGAAGATAAAATTCTGCCTTTTTGTGATATGGTTCGTGATATTTGTATGAATAACTACTTGCCTGAACGTGAAATTTCTGTTGATGAGACTGTGCTTTTATTCAAAGGTAGATTTCACTTTCGGCAATATGTGCCAAATAAGCGCGCCCGCTACGGTTTGAAAACTTTTGTCTTATCTGAGGCGAGTACTGGATACGTATGGAATTTTCTTCTGTATTCTGGAAAAAACACTTGGGATGATGAAATAAACTGCTCATTGAAGAAGTCCGAACAAGTTGTTGTTCAACTTTCTCGTCCGCTCTTTGATTTGGGATATCACATTTTCCTCGACAATTGGTTTTCTTCATATGCTCTCGCCGAATATCTCTTGGAATATGATACGTTACTTATTGGAACCATCCGCAGCAACAGAGGCCCACCGCCTCAATTACGCAATCGCAATTTTCAAGCGCAGCAATGTCTTTTTATGCGCAAGGGTGACGTACTAATCAGTCGATATGATGACAAAAAAAGCAAGCGGAAAAAACTGATCTACATGATAGATTCTTTTTCCCACGCTGGTACCACGGAAGTTGTGTCCCGCTCAAAGGATAGAGTTTCAACTACTGCCTGCAAACCCAACTCAGTTTTGCTCTACAATAAAAACATGGGCGGGGTAGATCTCGCAGACAGATGCCTGGAACCATATTCCCCCACACGAAAAACATACACAAGTGGTTTACCAAATACGCTATTTACCTAATTCATATATTGGTCAGAAATTCTTTTGTGCTTTATCAAAGGTACGGTGGCTCACTCACTTTTCTACGCTACACAGACAAAGTCATCGAATATCTCGTACTTGAAACTGGCTCTGCTCGCAAACGAAAACCTAACCGTCGTCGACTGATTGAAACTAGCGGAGAATCTCAACAAGCAAACAACTCTGGAGCGCGAATGTCGCTTGCAAATAGCCAGGAGCATTGTTTGGAAAAGATTCCAGCTACTGATTTGATCTGAAAGCCCCAGAAGAGATGCAGAATCTGTTTTAAAAATGGTCTTCGAAAGATGTCACGGTTCCAATGCACTGCCTGTGCGGAAAAACCTGGACTGTGCTCAACTGGAAAGTGCTTCCAACTTTTTCACTCGATTAGCTTGTGATTGTTATTAACTGCTCTCAACAATGAATAAGAGTTTAGTTTGTTGATGATTATGTAAGATCGAGTTTGTTTTAATTTTTTTAGAATATTTTCATAAATTGCAGTTTTATTCACGAACTTAACCTCATGTTTAGTGTTTAGTTATTTGCAACAAAACATACCTCGACAGGCAAAGTTAACCGTATTATACAGCAATGACTTCGTTGTCAGTTCAATAGACAATCGTAAAATGTGCGCGTGATGGGGAAAACCTTACCGCTGCTGGCGGAATGATTTGCATGGCATACCTGGTATGCCAGCCGTAGTGAAAAGGCTAATTACAGTAATTGGAACTAACGTTTCGAGAATTAAATTCCCTTATTCAATTCTAACATAATATCTAGAAATGGTGCTCCTTTTTGTAATTTATACAAAACATATATACATAATTGACCACAATAAGTAGTTCCTGGTGTTTGAATTTGAAACGCATTGTATGTTCCATTGCCAAGTAATTCTCTTACTTCATTTGTAGGTGGAAGTCCATATGAGTCAAAATAATAATTAGAACCGTTTTTATTTCTTTGTCCCGCAGACCAATGTACTCCTTTTTGATCTGACGTGTGAAGATTTGTTACAAAATTCACTTCAGATACATCTTTTATCAATAGTAATTCATTTCTCATCAATATCTGAAAATTCTTTATTCCCAATTGATTGGCAATTTTCTTAAGATCACAATTCGTAGTTGTTTGTTTACCGTATTGTTTTAAGAAGCAACCGAAGGTCGGCGAGCTAAGCTCGGAGTCTTCAATGTTTAAGTTTTTCATTGTTTCTTTTTTGTTATTCATTTTTTTACAAAAATAATATATTTAACATATTTTGTTCTTTAAATTTAAAAACAAGCAATTTTATAACAGAAAATAAAATAATGTTTTAACATATACTGTTCATAAACTTTGACAGAAGAGGAATCTACATCTCCCGATCAAATAACCGATACAAAGTTACGCATTCATATAACATTTCGTCCACGGCGTGGACGCGATCTAATTGGTTGAAGCACGGTATTGTAACTGAATGGCGCACCATTGTTTAGGAAGATTATAATGAAATAGCTCTTAACATTGAAAATGAAGTGACGTGTGGACGTATCGCAGCAACAATAGCGGAGTTTCACATCCAAAATTCCATTGCATATGTCAGCGCGGTATTGTAGCTGAATGACGCACCATTGTTTGGGAGAAGAATGGAATCATTTTGAATGTCACACAATTGCTTTGCACAGTAAATCTCTAGTTGCCGCACCAAAATTCTCCATCCCTTTGTAGACAATCTTCTAATGTGCGTTTTAAAAGTCTAAGAGGAACAGACACTCTACAAAATTTAGGAAATTTGTCGGCTAATTTTCCTAATTTCATAGCAAATGAAACTTCGGCGTGTGAATAATTGATCTGATTTTTCTTCAAAAGACTATAAAAATATGTTTTTGTCATTAGCACAAAGAGACAGCAGATGGTTGATGTGTTTGCCGATAAAAATTTTACACATAACACTGAGTGAATTGTTTCTTTTTTCATGCAACAAGAATTTGCGTAAGTTTACAATTGTATTATCCTCTCCACCATTTGGCTCTATAAAATTCTCCAAAGAATCTGTAAATTCAAACCTTTCAACAATAGTCTCCATTAATTCCTCTCGTAATTTGTTCATCCTCAGCGGCAACTGTTGTTGTCTTCTATCTTCATTTTGCTTTTTCTTGAAAGTTTTTCTTTCTATCCGTGATGCTTCGATGAAGTCTGGATCAAACAAATGAGGGTATTTCGCAGTCTCTTTTCTAACAAATTCGAAATAATCACCGTGTTTTTCTGAAAATATAAACAAATTTGCGATCTCACAGAAGAAATTTGGCAAATTTTCTCTGATAATCTTTGATTGAGTAGCGTAAAACTCTTGTCTCATTATGAGAAATATATGACGAGAGCGTTTTGGTACAACCGTCACTGACAGGAAATACTCTTAAATGAACTTATGTGTTCTGAGTTCACAAGAAGAATTGCTTTTTGCTGCTACCCTTATGTCTTGACAATCCATGAATACACAATAGGAGGTACTTTTAATCAATACATGCGTAGAGAAGAAACGTTAAATGAATTTTGTGAATGCATGTGAGTTTTATAAATCTATTTGCAAAACTAGGAAAGATCTAAATCATGTTATGAGCAACAATTCATTTCAAAAGCTGAAGTACATGATAACAATTAAAAAAGGTACACATAGTAACTAGACTCAAATTAATTTACATTTGAAAAAAGCACCATCATGGTTAACTTGCTTATTCAAAGTGGGGTTGAGTTTTTTATGTACATGGCTTCCAAAATATTTAGGTCATAAGTGTTGGGAGCATGAGATAGAATTTTGAAATTGTCAACTTTACAGCTGCAACTGCAATTTAACCTATGGTCAGAAATGGCGGACATTTTTTCCCGATGTTCTTTTATTCTTAAGTTTAAGTGTCTTGTAGTTCTACCTATGTAGGTAGTGCGAGGGTCCACCTCACAAGCGAATTGGTAAATGACATTAGACCTAAGAACTTTGGGAGTATGATCTTTGTTGGAGAAACCACTTTTTAGTTTATTGCATGTGAAAACCCAACGGATAGGAAATTCTTTATCTATTCTACGGAATAGTGATTGTAAAGAATTTCGTAGAATAGATAAAGAATTTCCTATCCGTTGGGTTTTCACATGCAATAAACTAAAAAGTGGTTTCTCCAACAAAGATCATACTCCCAAAGTTCTTAGGTCTAATGTCATTTACCAATTCGCTTGTGAGGTGGACCCTCGCACTACCTACATAGGTAGAACTACAAGACACTTAAACTTAAGAATAAAAGAACATCGGGAAAAAATGTCCGCCATTTCTGACCATAGGTTAAATTGCAGTTGCAGCTGTAAAGTTGACAATTTCAAAATTCTATCTCATGCTCCCAACACTTATGACCTAAATATTTTGGAAGCCATGTACATAAAAAACTCAACCCCACTTTGAATAAGCAAGTTAACCATGATGGTGCTTTTTTCAAATGTAAATTAATTTGAGTCTAGTTACTATGTGTACCTTATTTAATTGTTATCATCCCTGTGGGAACGAATCTTGCGAAAAACTGGCGAATGTCAGCTGTAGAATATTATGCTAAAGTTCAGTCATATTTGCGGGATATTCGCTGGCGAAGTTCGCCGGCGACAATTCGCGCTCTATATGTTACCTTTTACTTTTCACTTTCTCTCTTATTTTCTTTAGTAATCCGCCTCTACAGCCGAGGCTCTATTCTCTCCCTCCCCTCCTCACATATGACTAATCTATCTAAGAAATAAGTGCAGACTGTCATTCTTTGATAATGATAAGAATATAGAGTATCCGCATATATCAATTTTCATAACATCTCTTGACATTCAATAATTTACAACAATGACAAATATTTGAATAATATTTTAGTATTTACTGCGACACTTATGGAAGATAAATACTTTTTTTAGTTTAAGCCTTCGTGAATTAAAAAAAGATCCCTTTTTATCAGATCAGACTGAGTATACAATGTATTTTCATGTGAAGGTAATATACGAACATTACTACTTACCACTAATTAGTTGCTACAATATCCACGATTTCGCCGGTTGGCGAAAAATCAGCTCGCATTAGTTAACAAATATCTACCAACTAAAAAAAAAATTATAGCAACTTTTTCGCCACCTGTCGTTTTTTATTTCTACACATGTTCTTGGATAAATGATGACCATTTTCACATGCGGAGATAGTTTTTACACGAAAATGAACCTTTAAAAAAATTATCCACAAAATCGCTACCTCGCCAGATAATCTGTTGATATTAGCAAGATGCGTTCCCACAGGGATGTACTTCAGCTTTTGAAATGAATTGTTGCTTATAACATGATTTAGATCTTTCCCATCATTGTTTTCACCTCCTTTAGCTTAATTTGCAAAACTGATTTTGAAAACTGATTCTGAAAATAATTTACGTAGGGGTAAATTGAACTGTCAAAATTTTACCGACGCGTAAATTGAACTGTCAAAATTTTACCGATGCGTAAATTGAAATGACAAGAGATTGCAATATAATTTTAGGGGAATGCTGTTAGATGTTTTCCGTTGCCAGAACAATAAATCTCTCTCTCTCTCTCTCTTCAATCATCAATCAACGTACGGGTTCATTGAATAATTTTGAGTTCATGAGTTACAATGATCTTCTAGTTCACACAATTAGTACTTTAAACAATGGTGAGAGTGCAATAACGAAGAATGTCTAAGTAATAATTGCGTCTTCTTAATTTTTTATAATGCTCTAATCTTAATAATAATTGAGATTCCTTATCTTTCATATACCTAACTCTATCTTTGTGCTTTTCTTTATCCATTTCACTTGTTTTTAATGTGATAACGAAGGATATATTCTAGAAGTTTCTTCCATTTTTGAGGTTTCCATTTTTTAATAAATATTTTGATATTTTTTGGTCTATGTGAAAAGACTACGTAAATTTTCGGACTACGCGAAATTTCGAGACTACGCAAACTTTTGAAACCTCTCTTCAGTATATGAAAAAATCCCAACGAGCTTAAAACTGTTTTTTGATTTTATCCTTAAAATTATTTTTATTTATAAAACTCTTTTTCAGTGCATGAAATATTTCCTATAGGGGCCTACTCATTCTCAGTATATGAAAAATCCCAACGAGCTTAAAACTTTTTCGGAAAACACAACTGTGTAGTCTCTCCTCAAGCTTTATTGCCGATAAAAGTGATTTTATAAAAGAAAAGAAACACCGGACCAACGTTTCGCTCACCGTCCGAGCTTGCTCACGGTCACGCGCATAAATGGCGGGCAAGAAGTACAAATTACTTTAAATAGCAAGCACCTCAAACACAGTTCTTAATAAGTTAACTCGTGTTTTCTATTGATTTCAGGTTCCAACATTCTAATATATCGACTTTCAGCAGTTCTAGCAAGTACAGGCGTACTGACTTGGCAAAGAATAGCCTATCTAAATGAAAGTCACTGATGGTCATAGAGATATTGCGATGTTCGGCGATTATGTGTTCGGACAGAGCACTATGACGGTCTTTATTGTCTATAGTCCTTTTGTGTTCATGAAAACGAGATTTAATAGGACGACTGGTCTGTCCGATATACGCTTTGTTGCAAATACTACACATGAACCTATACACGACATGTCTGCTCAAACAAGTGTGGGGAGAGTTATTTTCACAAATGTCGCACGTACAATTATTTAGATTAGCATTATATCTTAATTTGTTGCTAATGCTATTACCAGGCTTATTAATTACACTTACAGGTAAATTGTACTTTTTTATTAGACTTTTTATTTTGCGGTTGCAACTATCACTGATGAAATCAATGTCTAAAGTAGCTTTGTTTATTTCTTTGATGTATTCATTAGTACTGTTTTTATTTTTATCATTTTCTACAACATTAGAATGATTAGTTCTAAAGCCGTTATTAGTCAGACGAATTTTCATTTTTTCTACAGATTTACTTTCATCCTCAACGTTGGAACAACGCCTTTTGACATAATTAATACTATTTCTAACGAAATTACTCTTAACGTGATTGGGAAGTAAACAATCATTACGAAGAGTGATTCCAGAATGGCAACTTTTGGTATACCATTTGTAGTTAATCTCATCTTTTATGTAAATGCCTATATCAAGAAAATTCAATACATTATTCGGAGGTAATTCTAATGTAAACTGTATGTGTTTATTTATATTGTTGAAATTATTCAAAATAAGACTGCATAGGTCATTGTTATTGGGGAATGGTCCCATAATAATATCGTCCATGTACCTTTTATAAATTTAGGGCCTAATGTTATGGTTTTCCGCTAGAGATTTAAGTGCTAATGATTCTATGTGATTCATCATTATTATAGCGAACGGTGGGGAAAAATGAGCGCCCATAGGGCATCCCATCCTTTGCAGATAGGTTTTCCCATTGTAAGTTACTTCGTAATTATGACAGATGAAATTAAGAGATTTTTTCAAATTGTTAACACAGATACCATAACAGTTAATTTTATCCCAATGTTCCACAGCAAACTGGTACACGATTTCAATTCCATCTGATATTGGAATATTGCCGTAAAGGTTAGTAACATCTAAGGAAATAAATGTCTCATTTTTTGACTGACAGTGCAAGCTATTAGATCTTAGAATTTCTATTAAATCTTCGGTATTTTTTAGGTGTGTAGGTACAAATTTTACCAGCTGATTTAAAAGGATGCTAGCCAGCCAGTCCAATTTTTGCGTTGGTGTATTTTTTACAGATGCTATGGGTCTCAAAGGATGGCATCCATTGTCAGTTACGGCTTTATGATCTTTTATCAAAACGTGAAATTTAGCAGGTTGACTACCTGAAACTATTAACTTTTGAGAATCGATTATATGGTTACTTTTAGTAATGGATCTTACCATTCTAATAGCTTGATTCTCGAGCTTAAAACTGTTTTTTTGATTTTGTTATTTCATTTTTTATTTTTATAGGTCTTTTTTTGGTACCTTATTTTTTTTATTCTTTGGTTGTCCTAGAACGGTCATATATTCATTTTTTCTCTTTAGTTGTCCTGAATCGGTCATATATTCATTTTTTTGCATTTTTGGGGTACCTTATTTTTTTATTTTTTGCTTGTCCTATGACGGTCTTATATCCATTACTACTGAATACTGATAATTAAGATATATGGTAAATTGTGCACATTTTCATGTTTTTGTGATTACCTATTCATTGACAAATGGGACTTCAAGACTTATCTATAAATTCATCTACAGTGCAGTATAAATTGAGTGTTTTGTTAAAGAAAACGATCGTTATTCCAACGTAGCGTGCAAATTGGCTATTCACACTTCATTTAGCGTCGGAATATATATGGCCGAATCCGATAGTAGAAGTTCACCATAAAACCATCTGTTTCTTCGAAATATCTGAAAATGAAAAGTCGCTGAATGAAAGTCATCCGTGTAAGGGTGTTTCCTTAATTTCATAGCAAATTTGGAAGTTCATCGCTGCAAGATTCGACAGGTTGACCTTTTTTGACGAAAATCTCTCACGTTTTGAATTTTAGGATCATGACTCACAAAAATTTGAATAATAAATAAGAACTGACTGCATGGACAGTGATATTTTCGGTTTGACTTAGTGCATGCAATTTCAGTAAATTTAGTATAATAGATCACAATTTTCATTGATACTTTGTTCTGGTTGTTTTATATTTAAAAGGTGTTTTCTCTCAATGGCCATCTTTTGCAGCACATTAATAATCTGGTAGCTTAACTTTCTCAGTTAGCGATGTAGGTTTAGTTGGCTAAGAAATTCATGAATTGAAAGAATAATATAGGCCTGCGTAGGTTCTGTTATTGGATTCCATTTTCAATTAAAGAATGCCATCAAATCACATGATTTAGTACCATCAGAATTATTTCGTAGTTGCCTTTTATTAATTCTTTGGGCCATTGCTAGCTGAGCTCGAAGACTCTGGCCTATCTTCTAGTAAATATTCTATACCTAGGTTCAGGATTCACCAAAAACTAATAGAAATAGCTGGATGACAGCAATCAATTAACTGTAATCATCTTATGTCAGCTATCAATTACTTGGAATCACATGATGTCAGCAATCAATTGATTGGAATTTTTTAATCAAAATTTGATTAGATTAATTATTGATTTTAATTTTCGACCGATAAAAACTTGTGCTACACCTATTTAGGCTGCATACATCGGCAGATTGTGCAAGTCGTAAACTGGCTTATTATCAATTTGGGCGATGACTTTCTGCATGAAATACATGTTGCTAAATTCTTAGTCAGAGTGACTATTCAAACTAGAGGACAAGAAGTCGCGTGCCTAGATTGACATAAATTTAGGATTTAATGACATAATACAGTATAATCCCGTTATAACGTACACCGTACACCGGATATAACGTACACTCGGTTATAACGGACACATAAAATATTCCCGGCAAAATTTCCTATCTGACCCATATTAAAACACCCTGGTTATAGCGTACATGGCTATAACGTACAATTGGATATAACGGACACAAATTTCACTCCGATGGAAATTTAACGTACAAGTCCGCTTGTACTTATCTCATAGTTCCTGACAGTAGTAGATTTTCTCAGCAATATTTCTTTGTAGAAGTGTTAGAAGTACAACCAACCAATGAAATTCTCGCCAGAAAATTTGAAATTATCGAGAGAATCGCCATGTTGATATCAGAGCAAACTTTTATATCTCAGCGTTCAAGCATGTCTCGCAAGCGTCAATCACTCTCTTTTGAAATGAAAAGGTCCATCTGTGAGCAGATAGAAAAAAAGTCGAAGACTCAAGCGGAGCTAGCCCGATGCTACGGCTTGTCGAGAACAACAATAAACACGATATGGTCGCAACGGGAAAAGTACAAAACGAGCTGTTTCAGTGATAAAACGAAGAAAATGCGGAAAGGAATCTATGAAGATGTTGAACAGGCGCTAATGACATGGCTTGTACAAGCACGATCTTTGATGCACCGGTAACGGGACCGCTGCTCAAGGAGAAGGCCAATCAATTAGCTGCACAACTCGGACAAACTGACTTCAAATGCAGTGACGGGTGGTTTGACAGATTCAAGGCCCGACATGATGTGACTTTTCGAATCGTCAGTGGAGAATCAAACGATGCTCCACAAGCTGCTATTGATGACTGGCAGAAGAAATTGCCTGCGATCCTGGCTGGCTTTGATCCATGCGATGTTTTCAACGCAGACGAAACGGCCCTTTACTTTCAACTGCTTCCAAGTAAAACTTTTACCTACAAAGGTGATCCATGCCATGGAGGGAAAAATAGCAAGCAACGTTTGACTCTGATGATTGGCACAAACATGGATGGATCTGAGAAACTCCCCATTTTGGCTATAGGAAAGTCAGCCAAGCCTCGTTGTTTTCAAAACGTCAAAAAGCTGCCAGTGACTTACCGAAACAATAAGAAGGCATGGATGACGAGCACGTTATTCCGAGAATGGATTGAGAATCTTGACAATTACTTCGGCAAGAAAAAGCGGCGCATTCTACTCATCGTTGACAATTGTTCCTCGCATGATCCTGCTCTTTTTACTTCCCTGAAGAACATTGATCTCAAATTTCTACCCCCAAATTGCACAAGTCACCTCCAGCCATGTGACCTTGGCATCATAAGAAATCTGAAAGTTCATTACCGACGTCGTCTTTCACGGAAACTATTGGAGGCCATCGAAAACAATGAAGCGGACAATTTCCATGTGGACATTCTTCAGTGTTTGCGGTGGATCCGAACTGTGTGGGAAAATGAAGTAAGTCAGACAACGATAGCTAACTGCTTCCACAAAGCTGGATTCACTAGGGAGAAGGAAGTTGAAGAAATCAATGTAGAACCTCTTGAAGCTGAGGATGCTTTAAGAGATCTTGGAAACATTTTCGAACGCATGCGTAGCTTTGACTTTGTGGTTTCTGGCTCCGCCGAAGACTTCGCCAGTGCTGATGACATTGTCTACACGACTCAAGCGCTGTCTGACAGAGAGATAGCGCGAAGTATAAGAAACGATCAGGATATGTGTGAGTCCAGCAGTGATGAAGACGAAGTAAGTGCATCTTTGCCACCACCGACTTCGACTGAAGCGAAGGAAGCAATTTCTACTCTTCAGCGCTACCTTGAGTTCGCTGGAGCTAGTGACGAATTATTCCTATCATTAAGCAAAGTAGACAGCTACGTACATCATTTGCCACACAAAAAGCAGACTCTTGTAACTTCCTTCTTTAAACCACTGTGAATATTTAGCTATAAGAGGCTAAAGCCTAGCCAAAGTTTGCATATGAAGTTGATTATGACACCTGTAATTTGTAGACCTATTTGCAATTTGTGCTGCCAGTGATTTGCAATGACTTATGCTTTAAGATTATGATTTATATGCATGTCTCTAATCATGATTATTTAAGTGTTTTTTGTGTCAAATTACTTGTTCTGATCATGCCACATCAAATAAGTAAGTGTATAGAGACAGTCTAGATAACAAAATATGGGAAAATGCCTTACCCTGGATATAACAAAAATCGGATATAACGGACATTTTTTTATTCCCGTAAGTGTACGTTATAGCGGGATTATACTGTATAAGTAGTAAGAAAACGGCGAACACTCGACCGGCGCCCCCCCTCTGGAACAACAGGGTGTCGTTCTCGGCCGCCGTGGTGCTTCGAGTCTGACTCCCCCCCCTCTGGAACGACAGAGTGTCGTGGTGTGCCGGCCAAGTGGGTCCGAAAGGTTCGCTGACGTCCCCCCCTCTGGAACGACATCGTGTCGTGGTGGACTTGGGCGACCGCCAGGTTTTGTCTTGAGGCTATAGTGTGTGATGTTTTTCGTGCAATCTGCTGAATGTTGGGTCAAAAATGGGCTGTTTCGAGTGGAAGCAGTGCTCGGATGTGAAAACGGAGGCCAGATTCGGATTCAGCGTGAAATTCTGCATCGGTATGGTGAGTTTCAAGTCAATCGGAGAGAAAAATTTTCGCTGACGTCCCCCCCTCGGCACCGACCTTCCAACTTTGCTTCTAGTGGACGGAATTTGTCGTGCAATAGCTCGTTTGAAAGCTAAGAGTGAGACAAGTTCACTGAACGAAACGGCTTGTTCATATCTGTCTTCGTTTAGATGTGAGACGCCATTTAAGATTTTGGGAGATTGTTGAAAAACGACAGAGTTAGAATTTTGGAC
>CAJQUW010004633.1:0-55326 GCA_907163375.1 Prostheceraeus crozeri | reverse complement strand
TAATCATATACTTTTTGTAAGTACTTATCGACAAGTGTTTGTTTCACTTGCATTGTATTGAGCAATTCTTTATTTGTAACTTTCATCTACACACATGTACATCTCAATTATCATCTTCAATCTCTGTGTCTGTCTCTGCAAAAAGCTACTAAAAATTACATAATGTTATCACTGTAAACTGTAGGATACCAAAGCTACTTACGAAACCGATGTACAAAAGGAGAATCACAAAATGCACGGAAGCACTACCAATAGTTTTCGTAGTGTATGAACACAAACAATAGCGCTTTCGTACATTTTGTTATTCTCCTTTTGTTCATCGGCTTCGTATTCAAAATCAGCCAGCTTTCGTTCATTGTTAACATTGTACGAATAGATGATAAAAATATTGAGCCAATATATCTGTCATTATAAATTCATGAAAGAAGGATTCTGCTGATTAAGTCCCAGGGGCAATGTGCACGGTCTATGTGAATAATTCAATACAGATGAATGCATAGATCAAATGACAAGACAAATAATTAGGAAATCAGAAGATTTCGAACCATTTCAGTCGTATGTATTTCATCCCCAGATAAATAGCAAGGCTATGAAACATGAGTTGCTTTTAATTGCAAAATTCACATACAATATCCTACCAAATTGTGATTTGATTAAAATGTCAAGTTTTTTTATGGTGAAATGTAAAAAAGGTAATCAATGCAATTTCGAATTTCGGATACTTTCGGCCCAGCCGGTAATCATGTCCTGACTATCATCATGACTATCTGGCTATCTGAGGTTCAAGCCAGGTTGGAAAAGAACCGTCTCCTGCTAAACGCCGCCAAGGAAGACTCTACGTCAACCCCAAGGTCTTGAATAATCTGTAGAAACGACATCATCAGTCCGACATGATTCGCAATCTAGGGGTGCTCCTGGATCCATCCCTCTTATTACAACCATACGTTTATAAGACAACTCATACTTGCTTTATCAGCTTTATCAACTCCATTCCATTTGACGATTAATCCCTCATTCAGTGTTGAAAGCGATCACGAATTCTCTCATCCATTCCAGTTTTCCAGTTCCTTTCTTCTTTATAGTCATCCTCACAGTCACTTGTCAAAGCACAATTTCTATTCCGTACAACTGGCTACCCATACGAGAGCGCACACCAGTTCGTCTAGCAGTTCTTGCTTAGAAATGTCTCCGGGCTGAAGCCTTAGCTATCTGTCTTCCTGTCTCCAGCCTGTGTCTTCCAGCCCTTTCCGCTGTCGTCTCTGATCTACCTACCGCGACCAACTTCTCATTCCGACTTCCTGACTGAAGACAGTTGTGCTAGAGCTTTCCCTTATAGCTGCAGCTCACACGGAAAAGCTTTTCAACAAGTCTTCTTGAGAGCTGCTCCGTCAGCGGTCACTTTCGAGGCCAGACTTCGCAGCACCTTTCGATAGCAGACTTCGTGGGATGTGAATTTCGAAGCACAATGTGTGGACGTCACCATGTGTGGCTGACCGGGTATCGGCAGTGCTGACTGCTAAGTGTTGACCGGTGGCAAATTCCGTTGTCAATAAATACACTGCTTATTATGCTTCATTTTTGGTCTATCTGCTCTGTTTAATCTCGATTCTAATTCGTTGCTGGTGCATCGTCAGAAGAGTGGCATATCGGAAACTTGCAAGCAACAATGAATCGACGACCTCAAAGTGTGATAATGAATCAATCAGAATATTAGCCATGTCGGCAGTGCTGACATCCTTAAATTCAATTTTAAAAGCTCAGATCATCAATGCATCTTTTATTCAATGACAGTTGTTTCAGAATAATGATACATCATAAAGAAATTGTGGACTTGCATGATTGAGTTGCACCTCTAACATTGTAACATGAAGGTAGGTATTTATGAGTTGAACATTTTTAATTTGTATATCCTACGATATGTTGATATCACTTGGAGATGACTTCTGCCTTCATTCGCACTCTTTTTGAACCGTCAGCGTGGCCTAAGGTGGGACCTCGTCTCCACCGCGGACTTCGGTTCGATTCTTGGGTAAGGCGAGTGTGGTTGGGGAAGGTGAAAGGTGTTGATGTCTTTTATTGACTTAATAGTTGTCATTCCCTTTAGACATCCTGCGATATGTTCAAACTGTCGTTCAAAATGAGAAGAAGAAATGATAAGTCTTGATGTCAAGTTGCTTCTCTACAAGATGATCCGGATTACGTAATATTCATAAGTTAATAATTTCATACTATTCAAACAATCTTTAAAAAATCGTTCAGTCCACTACAGCACACAAGATATGCTCTATATGTTCTACCACGGTTGCCCGAAAAAAATTAGTGGTGTACCTTTTGCAGTATAGCCTTGTTATTTTTTCTTCATTTAATTTTTTTTAATTTTTTTTAATCTTCATTTAAAAGTGACTTGATTTTGAAATACATACTAGGTTAGCTAAATAGGGCAAAAATGCTAAGCAAAGAGACAATAGGGTAAATGGTTGACCGAATAGATAAGCTTCCTCAAATTTACCCATTAATTTGAAATTTACTGATACGCAGCGACTATCAGGTTTCACAGGAATTGTGCTGAATTTCCTGAGAGAATAAAGTAAACAACAACTAGGAACCGGCAATGTGTTTTCTGAATAAATGAAACAAATACGAAGCCTTGCAAATCTAGAAACTGCTCATCATACACTTCGTACATTGTTCATATCATATTGCAGAATACATGTCGCATAATGTATTAAAAATTTAAGATATAATTGCTATTTTTAATTTTTGCACTTAATTTCATTGCTTCGATATACAACAGAAAGTCATCCTAGGGTCCTCAAGACCTCAAACATATTATTTGCGAAATTATCTAACTTTTATGACTCAGATGACGGTGTTGGTAGGATTTTGCGTTTATGCACCTCGCATAAACAATCTAAATATTCAGCGTGAAAAAAACGTATTTCGCTGAATACAGAACGGATTTTCAAATGGATGCAATAGGGCATTGACTCAATCTTTAATTCATCTTTCATGCCTATGATGCATTTTTAACAGGAGCAGCCGCTTCAAATGTAAATGCTTGAACTGGTCATGGCTGTAGAAAAATACACAACTCGAAAGTTGTAGCCCTATTCTTCCATTTGAATCGTTGAAAATGCAAGAGGTGATCCTGAACCTGATTTTGATATCTGATTACAATGTTTCTGTCATTCAATCGTTCCCCAACATTTCCTTGAAGCACTATTGGTGCACTCTTGGCTTATTGGTGCTACCATTGGTACTATGTTATTACCGAAAACATCAATTTGAAATTTGAATTCCTCTTTCTTCTCAAAATTGGTCCTTTTAGGATCTTTTGGACATTGTTGCTCTCAAAATGTGATGGAATAGAATCATGCACCCATTCACAACTCTCTGTCTCTGAATTTGACGTGCAATTTGTCTAATTATTTAATTGGTTTGATATAGTTTCAGATGTAGTCCTGGGATTTAGTGATAAATAACAACTTTCATATCGTTAACAAATTGCTAGCGTTTCTTTCAATTTCACAAGATAAAAGGTACCGCAAAATCTAAATGAAAATAGCAGTTTTATTAATCTGTCAAACTGTCTCCTCCGAACGTGCTGACTTAGAACAGTATTCACTGAGAAAAGAAATTGTTTGGTAGATTTTGGCAATGAGATTCTTTTTGTGAAGTTGTTTGGCAAAGGCCGGACAGAATATAATTAAATTTACTCATAATTTCCTTTTATCTTGTTCATTTTCAAATATTAGCTCTCCCAGGGTTGCCAAGGCTAGCCATTATGCCAATATTATTACGTTCGAATGCTGAGCTTACTAAGTGCAATCAAGCTGTTTCCTCTAATAATATTTCAAAGACTTTGATGACCAATAAGCATGTACATGTGCATGTATTTGCTATATCATCTGATTTTTCTGCATTCTGTCGTACAAGATGCCATTCTACTTGCAGAATATACATGAAAATCTCGAGGAAAACAGTTTTGCATGTATTTCATGTAGGTATCAGTTCATGAGGCCTACACAGACAGACAGATTCATTTATTTGTGAGAGAGCGAATCGTTAATTTACACGAATTGATAATCACAAATGCAATTCAATTTTGAAATATGTCAACAAATAATACACGAAGCCAAGTAAAGTCACGCTTGAACACAGGTGCAAGAGTAACTAACAGTATCATGTAGAAAAAGTTAGCAAGTTGAAAATGCAGCATTGACTGCCGTACAAAACCACGAGAAAAATGAATTCAAGTGCCTACTTATGGCCGAATAAGGTAGACAATAGTGACAAGACCTCACATGGCGTTTAGCAGCGAATTGAAAAAGGGATGAGACTGATTTGATTCACATTCATGAAGGAACTTCAGACCACGCTCTCGGAAAACAATTCTACAGATCAAGAAAATCTACACATGTGCACCCACGACAGCAAATTTGCCTTTGAGCACGATTCTGAAAACACTTTAATTTAGTATAAGGTAGGCCAACAGGTAAATTTCCATACTTAGGTGAGGCATACAAAATCATTGATGTAATGACAGAGTGATACACAAAAATGAGGCTTTATGAGGTTTTATGTTAAAATACAGATTATTGAATGTTAGATATGTTTAAAATCAGATATGTTAAATACACATTATGAAAATATCACCTATTTTCCGCTAAATTCAATCGACTCTCATTCCCTGCAATCGTGTCGCTCCACAGCGGGTGATGCATCATTCGAGAGCTTGTATTCTCAGCTTTAAAATGAGCTATGATAGACTTGTATCCGTTATTGCATTTCTTGAGCAGTGCCCAAAATATGAAAATCACTCAATTTACAAATCGCGAGTTTTCAGTAGGAAGACATGTGAAGATGATGATGAATCAGGCACGAAGAGAGCAAGCATTTTCTGAGCTGTCTTTTGATATACTGGTCATCAAAATCGGTGATATCGTGAAGTTATTACAAAATCATGACTATTTTGACTGACAATGTTATATTCTCGCTTTTTCATAAGAAATGTTCATGTTTGGTATCTTCAGAATCCCTGCGTTGTAAGGAGTACGAATATTTAAGTTTTATTCAGATAAGCTCAATAGTTCTTTTTCAAACTTTGTCAACATTTTTTCTCATTTTAGAAAAAGTGCAGAAAATCAATGTCAGGTGAACGAAGGTTCAAAACAAAACAATTAGCAAAGCCATGTCTTTCTCGTCTCATAGTAACTGCAGATTGTTTACCTTGATTGTTTTTTTGACGAATGTTGACGAGGTTTGAAAAAAAACTATTGAGCTTATCTGAATAAAACTTAAATATTCGAATTCCGTACAACGCAAGGATTCTGAAGATACAAAACACTTTTGATGAAAAGGTGAGAGGTGATATGGCCCTGAGGCCGAATCCTCCACGTCGTGCATGATTAAGCCTTTGGGGCGAAACGTCGCACACGCAATAATAATCTCTTGGAAGTACCCGAAGAAACTTTTGTTTTGAACCCTTCATAAAAGGTGAGAGCATAACATTTTCAACCAAAATAGTCATGATTTTGTAATAACTTCACGATATCACCGATTTTGATGACCAGTTTATAAAAAGAAAACTCAGAAAATGCTTGCTTTCCTCATGCCTGATTCATCATCATCTTCACATGTCTTCCTACTGAAAACTCGCGATTTCTGAATTGAGTGATTTTCATATTTTGAGCACTGCTCAAGAAATGCAATAACGGATACAAGTCTATCATAGCTCATTTTAAAGCTGAGAATACAAGCTCTCGAATGATGCATCGCCCGCTTTGGTGCGACACGATTGCAGGGCATGATAGTCGATTGAATTTAACGGAAAATAGGTGGTCCGCTTTTCATGATCAGCTCTGTAGGTCCTAAGCAAAGGATAATATACAACCTGCGCGATGCACGGTTCACTGTCTCACAGATTTATTGATGCCATATAAGTTTGTTGGAAAAAGTGAAATCGAGGATGCGTACATTATTCACACTAGTGAAAACGTTCGTCGAAATTTGGTTTCTGGTATTACCTACCTAAGTAAAGGAGTTCCTTGCACCTTCCAGAATTCAGTGTTAGTCCACAGTTGGAAAATTTCTCCTCGATGAGTTGGAATGACAAAGCTCATTTTGATTGCGATTTCCTCTTTATCTCTTCAAAAACAGTTATGTCGTCAGCGTACTTAATGCATCGAATGGAATCTGTCTCAAAGTTAATTGAACCCGTAAATGACGCAAGCAATAAGGGTCCTAGAACAGAAACTTGAGGAACACATGAAGTTGCATTTGCCCATGGGCCAAAACAACCATTTTTCCGAACTCTGAACTTCCCACCAATAAGGTGTGTCTGTAGCCAACTCAAAAATCCGTGGTTAGCACCAGCGCGGTTGAGATGATTCAGCAGGAAATTGAGCTGCAATGAATCGACGGCTTTTCATAAGTTTAAGCATATCATACAAACAGCTATCGTTTCTGGGCAATCCAATGATTGAGAAATGGAATCCTGTACGGCAACCAATGCACTGGTTGCAGACCCCAAAGGCCTGTTGGCGTGCTGATTATTTTCATATAGTGGGAGAAATTCGCACTTTATTTCATGCGCCACAATACGTTCGTATAATTTACTGAAAAAACCGACGTCAAAGAAATTGGGCGAAAATCATTTACCTTTGGTATAGGCTGCACAGTGATAACTTTGAAACATACTTTGTTGTTGTTTGAATAAAGCGGTTTAATATCCAACACAACAGCTAACAAAGAATAAATTTACCAATAACCAATTGATAGTCTTGTAGGAATGCCATCGGCGCCGATGCCCTTGTGGCAGTCGAGATGATTCAATTCTCTTAACACTTCATAGAGAGAAATCAGGAAATTCCAGCGTTCATTTTGAATCACAGTCAACGGCACATCATCAGAAGAATTGAAATGAATCCTGACAGGAGACGTAAAACAGTTGAACGTCTTTGATATCATCGAATTGATGTTGCAGATGACGAAGCGAGTCTGATGATTTAGAACCCTTGATCTCATTAACTATCTTCCACATGCCGTTGGTATTTTGGTTGCGTTTATTTGCCCATTTCACTTTTGCTTTTACTATTTCTTCTTTAACTTTTGCTTTGTAGAGTTCGTATATCGGTCAGTTCTTTCTTCGAAACGCTTCCCAAAGCCTGTTGATGAGCATTTTCAAAAGGAGAGTAATCCATGGCTTGTCGTCAGTTGTAAGGATAACCATTTCAGAAAGAATAACAGAACCACAACAATCATAGAATATTTCATAAAAGTGCAGGTCAGTTTAGAGCGAACATAATCCCATAGAAATAGTTAACAATAAAATCTCTAGAGCGGAAATGCAGTTTCGAGCAATACACAACAACGGCACAAAAATCGCACGCATTTTCACTTAGAAACACCTATCAACCAGTTCACAACTGGGTTAGAATCAGTCACATGTGTAATTCTAAGCTTTTAGCATCATCCAAGTCCCAACTTAGTTCCCCTGTCTGTGTATTTAACAACAATGAAATTAAATAAACGATAGATCAAATTGCCATGCAAAAGATGTGCGGCTGGTAGGATTCGAACCTACGACCAAGGTTAACTAGACCTGCGCTCTAACCAACTGAGCTACGAGCCACTTACGCGACTCTGTCAATTGGCAGGATCAAACCCTCACCACCACACATCAGTTGTCAAGGCAATAATAATCAATGAATAAATAACACGTCACAATTGTGACCGCCGACATTAAGGCAAGGTATGGTATATATCTATATTTATGATATGAATTTGCTGACTGTGTACGTTCGATATGGTTTCAATCTTCAGGCTCGTCAGAATTCAGGCTTGAATTTGCATTACGTTCAGTGGAAAATTTGTCTTCTTGCCCCTCGAGACTAGTTGTGGATGCGGCCATAAATATTGAGGAAAGTCATCATTAGACACAAGCCAAGGCAAGTTATCTCTGTGGGCCTACATCATCCTATTACAAAGCTTTTCCGCATGTGTTTCTTTACCTACCGGTATATATACCTGGGAGGCAGAGCTGGAACCGCGCCGGGTCCGCATCGACTCCAACATATTAAGTCCGGCCCGGATAAATGTCGTGTCTGGGCCCGGGTGAGAAATTTTATCGCTTTGAACACTACCATGCATAATGAAAATATCAATTTCGCTAGTTGAGTGTAATCGCCTTGAGAATCAGTCTAAAAATCTAATTGTTGATAACATGATGACATGCTGTATGGTCTATATGCCATTTGTAAGTAAATTGATAACTGTTAAACAGTAAGTTGAATTTTCGAACATTTAATGCATAACATATTTTCATCTGTTTTAAATGCTGCACATATGCATAGCGCGTTTGATCTTATTTGATGTGCAGATAGCTATTACTGCAGTAGCAGTAGCAGTAATATTACTACTAGAATGGCTGAATCACGCTGCATTGCGTTGAAAATGCCGCAATTGAACAAACGTCTTAAGCTGATTTGACGAGTTTCTCTGACTGGACCGGTGATTTCTGCATAACAGACCTATTTTCTCAAAACTTTTGTCACATTGAAAGCCCTTGATACTGTCGGTTGAACGAAACGCGTCGGGCAAGTCTTTGATAACTTTCAAAAATATATTTGCAAAAGGAGCGATTCTCTTTTTTCCACAAAGTATAATCCACGAATAATTTTTGTGAATCTCTCTTGTCTTCTCAGCTTTTTGGGCATCTGCATGTCGGCATTTGTCTTTCTAATGGAAACATGGAATGCAAAAAAAGATGCATTGCAATGCTTTACGGAGGAAAATCGTCTACGTTTCATATATGCACACAATTTCGCTGTATTCAAACACTAACGAATCCATTTTGCTCTTACAATTAACTTCTGCATTTATCAATTTTTAGTAATTAATTTATGCTCATCATTTCTGAACAATTTCTCAACAATAATTAACAGTCCACATCTAAGATGTTCGAAGACAGGTTTGTTATTGACATCACATATTTCTTTCAGCGGCGGTCAACTTTCATCATCACATCTGCTACAACTCGCCGTTCGATAAACAGACCGATTAATGCTGCAAAAGACATTTTAAAACTATTTCTTTGTCACGATTGGAACTATTCAAAACCTTTGATCGAATGGCAGATTGTTTGTCGTTTCCCGACAGCGACTTTATTTCCCATAAAACCGGATCGTTATCCAACAAAGTAAATTCTTTGCGGTTGGATAAGCTTACACGAAACCAGACAGTTCAATAGTGAATGTCAAATAAATTTCAATTGAATCATGTCTGTAAAATATAAAAATAGCAGCACAACATGCCGTTTACTTCACTTGGAATTATAGCTTTCTCAAAACAATATTCCATGTAGAGTGCAAATACGAAATGGACAGACAAGCGGAAGTAGCGAAAACAAATCATTGCTTCGTTCCATTTCAAAATTCGGAAACAAAATTTTGCATACGGGAAGCTCAGTGAACTCTTCGTCTGTTGCAGAACAATCCCATCACCAAGTCTCTCTGTGGGTTGTTGATCTGAGAAAGAGGACAGCATGATTATCGATAGCTGAAATTATGTACATGATGATACAGTAGAACAGTTGACTCCACCTTTTCCTTTTGCTTTATCTTTCCATCCTGTACAAAGGAAATGACAAAGAATATTAAGTTTCTCCTACAAGGCGGGGACTCCTCGTTTCCCCTCTAATGCAAAGTGTTTGCAAGTATCGATGCACATTACCTCAAGGTAATTCTACGGCGTAAATCAAATGCGCATGCTGTTTGTTATATGTGCTTTTATATATCATTCAATATCAAATACTCAAAATTCAATTAACTAGGCCCAATTCAAGTATATGCACAAATAACTGAAAATTTGCTTCGAAGCAAATGCGTCACCAAAACATCCTAGAAGGAAAAAGGTTATCAAAATTGTTTATTGATTATTACTAAGTGATTCCTATTCTGTGACATTTCGAGGCATTCATTTCTTATTACTGATTTTTTAATCAGTTGCAGCGAACTCAATTGATTTATGTTTTAGTATTGTCATTTAATGTCTAAGTGTATGTGTACCAAGTCACGTTTATCCACAGATTTTATCTCTCGCTATTGTGACTGGTAGCCAAGACAGCCTTGATACGTCGGTCGGCGTGAGGAAAACCTAGGCAAAGGCCGCAACTAGTAGCCTGTACAAGAAGAGACGACATCCATCCAGACGTGGTTTTTCCCTCTGTCAACATTAACTAATGATTCAAAGAACCACGTATTCAATCTTAGGATCTCGTACAATGGCAATAATTAATTTCTTTCTCAATTAATCACTTTTATTATAGAACGAATCACTGTTGGTGTTTGCTCGGAAGTCGACTTCAGAAAAAGACATAAATTAGTAGGGATTACAGAAAAGCTCTGTCACGTCATGAGGGATCTTGCAAAGAGAAATTGTCTTAAGATCGCGGACTTCTGTAGCCAGGATGTTTCTACCCGTGTCGCTGCTATTTGAAGGGAATTGTTGTCGTTTGAAGATTGACTGGTTGAAGGGATTCTAATGACTGCTTTGGAGGAGGATTGCAGGCGACTGCTGGAGTTGACGTGGGAGATCAACAGAGGGCTGTTTGCCAGATAATAGGGAGGTCTATCATTGAGACAATGGCTGACTGTAGCAGCAGACATAAGGTAGAGATATTTAGGTAGAGTGTCGACTCAAAAAGTATACAGTGAAAATTTTTATATGAAAAGATTCAGTTTTTTGTGGAGATTACGTTCCCGTGGTCCAAAAAATTATTTGAGCAGCTTCAAAATTCGACATTGAGTGATCGCCTAGAGCGAGTTCATAGAAGAGCGCATCGTCTTATCTGCGGAAAAAATTGCAATTGTGGTGACTTTACGCCTTTATCTATTCGTCGTGACCATCAGGCAATTCGAACTTTTCTAAATATGAGTGATCCTAATCATATTCTTCACGACTTATTTCCAACAACTTTGCCACGTTCGGGACATCTGCTTCTTCCCCATTCTACTACGAATCGACGCTCAAAGTCGTTCATACCGTGTTGCACGTCTTTATTCAACAAAATGTACATATAATTTGTGACTTTCATAACAGTCTATCAACCATTCTGTTCACGCAGAATCCATTATCCTCCTGCTGATCTGTAAACTTGGATATGTTTGCTTATGATTTTCATTATTTCAAATATACTTACTTACTTACTTACTTAAAATTGTCAAAATTATGCAAATTTGAATACCGAGATGATTCTCCTAAATAAGTAGTATGAAACAAGTTGGATATCATAAGGAATGATTATTTGCTAATAAGCATCCTAACTACGCGGAAATTATGCTGATTATCAAGGGAATTTCATGAACCGCTTTATAATGAAAGTCTTTATGAAAGAGTCGCAGTAGTATTCGTGCTTTCTTGGCTGAAATTTCAAGTTTTTTATTCAATTTTCATCTGCATGATTTTATGATTCACTAAATTCATGTTTCATTTCTTGAATCTGAATAGTGATGTGGACCCAGTTACATCTTTCAAAGTTAAATGAAATTGTTGTCTTTGATTATGTGATTTTCTGCCAGTGGCAGGTTGCCTGTGTTTTGATCACGCTCAAGAAAATACTCATGAAAGTAATAGGAACCCATCGAATTGCTAATTTAACAAACATTTAATCTCCAAGGCTGTCATGAAAATCTGTGAAATGCCATCATTCCTTCTGCATTACAATCATGATCATTCAATTCCGTTGTAATTTGTTCAAAACTGCAAATCTGCAAAACTGACCGACGTGTCAAACGGATTTATTCTAAGGCAACAAAACATCGGGACACCGTTCTGGTGACTTGGAACTTTCTAGACAATTTCCAAGACGGAGAGCTGATAAGACCGAAACGATACTAAGAAATTCTGCCGCAAGAGAGGCTGAAGGAATTTGATGCAGTGATGACTAAAAGCGCACCACATAATTTCTGTGTTACAGTAGAGCATCGATTATCCGAACATCGTTTATCCGAAATTGAAAAGTGAGAACCGAAATTTCGAAACATTAAATTCATACAGAAACCTGGGCCCAGTCTCCTGTGAATCAATTAAAACTTAGCTCATACTACTCCTCCACACATAGATGTGTGATTCATTTGATATTCAGTTTATCAAAATCGGACGAAGAATCATCGTGCAACATTTTCTCAAACTTTACTCAGTTTTCTTTAGTTAATAGCCGTCATTGAATGCAGGCAGTCAGTGACGCCGAGGGCGACGCCGGCGTTCCTGTCAACCCCCCACCAACAGCGTCATAGGCCTTTAGACATGCTGATGGACTTCTTGCCTGGTTGGAGTCACTCCTCAGTGCTGACCCTCTTCACTTGACTGTCGTGCGGTACCTTAGGGATCAGGCAGGCGTCACCGCACCAGGCAAACAGACATTCGTAGCTTCTTCCAGTGAATTGGACTTTATTGTGTATTGTGTAGCATTATAAAATTTTTGTATAGAATACATGTATAGAATCTTCATGCCATTTTATCAGTATCAATGCCTTTTTTTCTTAAAACGAAAGACTCATAGAAACAGGCTTATTTTGACACTGGACCCCTAGAATGCTGGTGGAAACTTCGTGGAAAATTTATCTAATCGTTTATCCGAACGATCAGTTATCCGAACAAAAAGCTTGTCCCCCGAGCTGTTCGGATAACCGATGCTCTACTGTATTTAGAAAAATGCAGAAAACACGTTATGATTCCTCAGTCAGGCACTATTTACTTCTGTTATTGTGCCCGTAGATGATCACCTTTATTTAAGAATTTGCACTGTCTATTGTCCTGATAATTTGTTTTATCTGCAATGAAGATTGCAACGACTATCTGTCGATATATTCAAAGATCAGCACTCGTGCAAAGCAACGAAATGCTCGTGAATGCATTCTAAAACAGGATGTTAAAAGATGAAAAGTCGTTTACATTTATATCTCAAACTGATTCTAAATGATTGTCCGAGTTAAGTTTTGTTTGAATATGAAGATAAGCATTTTGTTTCAAATGTACAGTTTGACAAATAGAAAGAATTGGTTACTTTCCATCATCAAATTTCAACATACTCATCTATGTCAACCAACAGTGAATTAATGACAGGAGATTCCCTTTGATGTTCATATAGCTTGTGATCGCAATAAGTACTCGTGCATGCTCCGATGATTTACATGTAGAGACAGAGTCGTGTAGAGGAAATCATAATAATTGAAGCATTTGAAAATAATTCTGTTTAACTATTCAGTGATGTTTAATGGGAAATTTCGGTAGAACAGAAATGTCAATACATTGCGAGACTCAAACGAAATATTCGACATCTGACTATCATTTGTTTGGAATAAATAATGATGCCGTAAACTCCTTTAAAATAATCCTTCGAGTTCTCTGCAAAAATGTCATTAGTAAAATGCGATGAAATTTGTGAATAATAAGCTGATAACGTTCGCATCTTACAAAGTAGTCATAATGCTCACCATTGAAGGGCGGCCTAATTTTCCTCTTCTATCTCGATCGGTCCATTGCATTCGCAGTTGAAGCTCCAAAGATCTTAATGCCCTCTAGCACTTGGCGCTCCCATGTTTTCTATGGTCGCCCTCTGTTTCGTGGCCCTAGCAAAGGCATTTCCAATGCTATTTGGGTCTGGTGTTCGCGAGGTCTCCGTACTACATACGCGTGCCACCTCAGTCCGTGTCAACGCATAATCCCATCGATCGGATGAATCCCGGGTGCTCCGCGAATGTCATCATTTCTCTACTTGTCACCCGAGGATGCTTCGCAATATGCGCATCTCTGTTGCCGCGATCTTTTGGTGACTCATTTTGTTCACTGACCAACACTCGCTTCCATACAGCATCAATGGTCGTACCATGGCTGTGTAGACCTTAAATTACAATTTTGTCGACATCTATTGATCATACAGTAGGCCTACCCTTGTTAGTCTTCTCCAGTTTCCCCAAGCCGCTTGGATCCTTCATTTGACTTCTTTGTCGATGGTGCTGTCTTTATCTATCATGTATCGCAATGAATTGGCAGACCTTCTTCACCTGTCCTGATGGTAGGAACATCGCTTGGCGTGTACTTTGAGTGGCATTTACTTTGAGTCCATATCGTTCGATGGTGTGATTCCACTGGTTCAGCCTCCTCTCCAGAGATGGCTTAGAACTATCCACAAGGGCAATATCATCTGCGTATAGTAGTTCCCACGGTGGACTTGATCTCTGCGCTTGCGAAATTGTATACATGACCAGGACAAAGAGGAGGCAGATTCTTGGTGGAGTCCCACAATCACTTCGAACGCATCACTTAGGCCTCGCTTGGATCTCGCCTTCGTTGCTGCTCCCGTATGCATGTCCTGGATCAGTTTGACGTATACTTCAAGGATATTGCGAGCTCTCATACAATTCCAAAGGATTGCACGTGGAATTGACTCATATGCTTTTTCCAGATCGATGAAAACCATGTGGAGCGGGTTGTTGCCCTCACGAGACTTCTCCATTGTGGTGCGCAAAACAAACATGGCATCTGCTGTTCAGAAACCATGTCTGAGTCCGAATTGATTGTCAGCTATATCAATCAATTCTCTGAGCCGCTTTTCAATTATCCTTTCCCAAACTTTAAGTGCATTCGGGAGTAACTTGATGCTCTGATCGTTTGAGCTAGAGTCACCTTGGCTTTTGAAGATAGGGTTCAGGATACTTTCACTCACTTTCTTCAGGATGCTCATCGAGTTGTCAGAATATCATTCATTGCGTCCGTCAGCAAACGCGCACATCCGCCCGTAAAACTCGGTCTCCTCATCTTTCGCTTTAGGTACTTCTGTCTTGACTTTCGTCTTTGCTATCCTATAATGCTTCAAGTTCGCATTCGTTTTCAGCGTTCTGCAATATAGATTGATTTGGTTTGAACAATGGTGGAAATAGTCTACTTTTGAAAATATGCACATATAAGAAACAATAAATAAATGGTGATTGGAATCATTAGACTGCTTTCTAATTTCTGAAGTAGCAGGAGACTATCATTTAATATTACTTCAGTGCATAACCTTAACAGGGACTAATTCTATATTAAGATTAATTAAATGTATCCAAATTTTTTTATTGACTCTATATTCGACACACTCTCCATTAAATATGAAGGAACAGCAGATCACCGCCGTGCATAATTGAGTTGTTAATTGTAATAACATCGTCAAAGATCAATGCGATTGACCTTTCACGACTGAGGATGCACCACAGCACCAGAAAATGAATTTTTATTTGGCAGAAGAAGTTTTCATCTAAGAATTTCAAAATCTGTACTTATCCATGTTACTTGTCAACTTTAATATCCAAATTATTTCAAAATAGCTCGATAGATGGTCACGATGTGTGTCATTTTGTGGATTCATAAGCGCCATCATACTTGGAAATTCAAACAATTTGCATTTCAACTATATTTCAATTTTCTCCAAAACTGCTCGTTGACATTTTTGAGATTTACATTTTTAAACTTAGTACACTGTAAATCGCTCACTACCAACTACATGCGAAGGATGCATACCAAAATATTTTTTTGGTATATTTCTGTATTCTCTTGGTATATATTTGCATGCGTTTCGCATGTTATTTCAAATGTGGTATGCTTTACATAATAAGGCCATACCAGCACAATGTTAAAGGAAAGCATCAATGATATCTAATATATGTTGATTTAAGGCCTTTTGTCAATAAAGATCACACCAATGTTACTACTGTTTTGTAAGTATTAGGATAATGACATTTAATAGTCAAACTTACAATACTGAATTCAATTTTAACCCTCAGAGACCTGAGCTTTTTCGCACCCTCTGAGACCTGAGGGGGGTCCAGTGGACCCCTTTAACATATTCTTAGTTTACCTGCTTAAATCGATATCAAAACATAAGGAAAGTTGATTTTAACTAAAACAATGATGTTTGCGTGTAGCAGGTCGGCATAACGAATCCCTTGAGTGACTTTCAGCCTTCTCACTAAACACGTGCGAAAATATGGTGTTTTTGTAAGTCAACCACATTTAGTACAGCATCATTTGTACTAGGAGGCGGCTTTACGATATTTTGTGTCACCATAAAGCCTCAGATAGTTGATTTTGATGAAATTGATTTAATTCATGCTGCTAATCCTTTCCATTTGTACATTCCTTCAAATTTATCCAAAGCTATCAGAAATAGACCTAAAATGAGTCAAAATTGCTATACTTCTACAATCAAAAACAACTGTGGAGATCTCAAACTTATCATTACTGCTGTGAAAAGTTTGTCATCAATCAGTTTTTGGTGCTCAACTATGAATATAATGATAGCTTTCATTTCGGACATCGATTTACGTCGAGTTGTTCATATAGGCCAACCAGTCACGCGAGATCATGTGCGAAAGCAAAACATTCACATTTTGCGATCTTCCAACACATTCTACATCTACGAGCATGATGCAAACAATGAATAAATGACTTTCACTCTTTACAAACCATCGTGGACATGTTCGAAATCATTTTTCATCTAATTACAAAAATTTTGTGATGGAATTTCTACACCCTCTGAGACCTGAGTGGGGTCCAGTGGACCCCCTTGGCCTATTTGGCATACTTCTACTGATTCAATTGAAATGAAATAACACATGCAGATTCACTATCAGAAATGATGATTTTGTATGGGCTTGAGTGGTTGATATATCGTCAGCGTAAAAAATGAAATAGAAAAATGTGGCTCCGGGGTCCACTGGACCCCCCCTCAGGTCTCTGAGGGTTAATACATGTAAGTCTAAGGCATTTCATAAATAATCAATAAGTATTTAACCATCAACAAGTATGCACTATGTAATTTTGGAACTAAGTATATTTTCAATCCGAAATAAAAACACATTATAATTCATGAACACAAATATAGTTATGTTTGAGATATATAAGTCAACATGGTTGTTCGATGGTTATCGTATTATTTAAATGATGTATATCAACTTAGTTCATGGAAATGAGCTAATTATGAGTCCTGTGAATGCCATGAGACTAGTGGCAACGACAACATGCGGCGTTACTTTCACAATAAATCCATAATATTCACGATTGGTATTACTGGAAAAATATTATTTGACAGTAGTATGTAATATAACTTATTTTTTGTCATGTGAATTAAAGCTCTTCATTCTAAACACATACCAATGAGGACGAATTTGCATCAGGTCTCGTATATAAAACATACCAACAATTCGTATTTAATTGTAAAACTGCCAATCACAGATAGAATAGTTCGTATCGCTACATACCAATCACATTCTAAAGTAAGTGAGATTTCGTAAGAAAAACATACCAGATCTCTGTAAATATACGAGAATCTCGTATCAGATGTTAGTTTCAAATTGTATGTGATTTTGGTATATGTTTTATATGTAATTTTCGTATGCTGCGGTTTACAGTGTATGTTCAGAAAATAGTTTTTCTAGAATTTCTTGGGTGATAATCGAAGTCAGTTTCAACACCTGCATGTAAATGAATAGTGAAGACACTTTAGCGGTCATTAAATGTCGCGCATGAAACATATGTTGATTGGCCCGCTATCAAAACAATTACGTAGCAATAAATGCAAGCGGCGACGAATTATCAAACAATGACAATTGAAACTAGTGTGATGATACTATTAAATATGATAGTTCGCTTCAATATCTTATGCAGAAGTCATTTATCAAATAATACATGTATAGCAGCTTCTATTCAACTTCATGTGATGAAAGGCCGTTTTCTCTAATACGGTCAGGTGCACACTAAACCAAAAAAAGAATACTGGAGCTGACATGCATAAAGCAATAGAAAGTGCATCATTGATTATTGGGCTTTTTATATATGAAATCTATGAACAATGACTTTGAGTAACACTCGGAAACAAATTATTGAGAATTCGCAAAAGCCTTAGGGACACAAGAGTCATTATGCCACAAGAACGGATATGACGCACGATTTTTCCTATAAGTAGCATGTTTACTACATAGATTAAGCTTTTGTCTACCAAACACAAGGCAAGGTAGATACTTACTCATATGCTGTATACTGTATTTACATACATCGAAGTACATCATGGATTATTTCTAGATATTCATCAGTAGTAGTATTAGATTATTTATGCATTTTATGCTGCTTAAATAATAGCAGTAATAGGTAAACGCACCCCGAGTGAACCCGTAAAAAAGAGAACGATTGAGTGGTCAATTGTACTTGAAACACTTTATTGGTACCACCAACTTGGGACTTAGGTACACACGGGAAACGGTTTCTACAAAATACATTCGAGGTAAGTTACAAGATATTTACATACTAAAAATTTACAGCACTTACCAACTTACATTGACCGATTCACAATCAACAGAACTTGAATAGAATGCTATTAGAATTGATGACAATTACATACACGAAATGGATATCCATAGCAATTCAAAATTTCAAATACAGTGACTTGACAAATCATAGCACTACAACATCATTGTTTACAACACTAGAGCGAGACAGCCATAGATAACTGAAAGGCCAAACTAAAGCATGGATAGAGTCTTTGTACAAACATAGAAATAGAAAAGAGATGAATGAGATACTTGGGTGCAACGAGCTGTTACGGAACACCATCCTGAGAGATACTGAGCTTAACTCCTTCCTTACGGCAAACGAGCACCGCTCGGCATAGACCCTGCGGCAAACGAGCACCGCTCGTATGAGTTTACATTGTATTCAATGGCACATTTCTAATGCGCCGCTGCATTGAGCGTTATTTAGTTAGTCTACCACCTACTGCTAGTCTATCTGTCTGATTACATATTAGACAGATTATTGATTATTTTTCTAAGCCAACCAGAAGTAGGCGACGTTTAATTAAGAATAAGTGCATTCATTATCTGCAGTTTTGTTTACAACATTTCACAATTCTTTTGATGGCTACTAGGTGTGTTCCTAAACGAAGTGCTAAATCTGTTGCAATCCGTGTTATTCATGGAAATGATTTAAATGATTCTGACGATGATGTTTATAACTTGAATTCTGAATCGGAAGGTTCTAATGAAAGTTCAGAAGAAGAAAATGAAGAACAGACTGATACAGAAAATGAACAGCAACGTCGAGCTCCTAATATATTCGTATTTCCTCAACAATCGCATGATAATCACCCCGAATATTCTATAATTGATGGTTGGAGCGTGGCACACTTGGATATCGACAGAAGACCTATGCCTCTACCAATATTTACAAATCGAGAAGGTCTTCTTATTCCTATGCCAAGAAGACCAGTGGAATTTATATTTTCATTTATAACTGATAGATTTTGCGATACTTTGGCTAATTGGGCAAACAATAAGGCTAGTTTGAATCCTACACTTCGTGATAAATACAATAAGAAAGGAAATAGAAGTCATCAAAAACAGTGGGAGGACATAACTCGCCATGAAATGAAACAGTTCATCGGCATGGTATTTTGTATGGGTCTGATAAAGAAACCTCTGATGCAGGATTATTTCTCCACAAACTATATAATTGAAACTTCTTTTTTTCGTCGATCTGACAATTTATCAAGAGACCGATTCATGTATATTCTCAAATATCTCCGGTTTTATGATTGTGCAACGCATGACATCCAAAATCATGGAAAACTCGGAAAAGTAAACCCACGTATGAAGATGATAATTGACATTGTAAAGACAATATATCGCCCTGGCCGTAAAATATCTTTGGATGAGTATTTGATGCTATATAAAGGTCGTCTCCACCTGAAACAGTACATCAAAACTAAACGTGCCAGATTTGGTGTAAAAGCTTTTTCACTCAATGCCAAAAATGGATTTACATATGATGTTGAAATATATCAAGGATCCCATGGCGTTACTTCCTGGGCAGATGGCATACCAGATGCTGAAAATTTGACTTCTTCAGAAAGAATTGTTGTTGAATTAGTAAACCGGTGTGGTTTTCTTCAAACAGGACGAATGGTTACAGTTGATAATTGGTTCTGCTCACTACGTTTAGCTAATTTCCTTGATGAAAACCAAACTCTTCTACAAGGTACAATTCGGTCAAACCGAGGTCCACCAAGAGAACTGGTGAACTTCCAAATGAATCCTATTGATGTGGAGTTTGCTCGTAAAGGCAATGTGCTTATTGCTAAATTTGTTGATAAGCGTACAGTTTACTTATTGTCAACCAGTCATGATGCAGAGACTGTTGAGAAAACCCGACGAGTAAATCAAAACCAAACTAGAAATTTCCACAAGCCATCTGTTATTGAATCTTATAACTACGATATGGACGGAACGGACAAAGTAGATGCAATGCAGCAGGCTATCAATTGTGCACGGAAATCATATGTATGGCACAAAAAGGTGGGATTGTTCAATTTGCAGAGACTTTGCTTGGTGAATGCTTTCATATTATCCAGAGAATTTTTCCCTGATGTTATGAAACATGTGACTTTAGCTCAATACTGTCTCTGGGTTATTCAGGAGCTTGTATATGGCCAACCTCAGCAACCTCAAGTTCAACGGCAAAGGCAGATACATAGACTCCAAAAATTCACTGCCACAGGTCGAAATCCAAGGCCAACAAAACCTTGTTGTCAATGCAAGAAAGTAAGAGTTGCTGGACTACTTTTGTGCAGAGTGCCCAGGACGACCAGCCATACATATGGACTGCTTCGAGGCTTGGCACACTTAACATTTTCGATTTTTCAATAACATTCCATATTTTTTATTATATATATGTTCTATAATGTTCTATGTTGCATATGTATATTATTCATATTTTCATAAAAAATGCGCCGCTGGAGAAGGTCTTTTCATTTTGCATAGCCGTAAGGAAAGGGTTAATGGGTCGAAATCGCGATGACGGATAGCGGTCAGCTGATGACTCAGGTCCTTTTTGGGTGCAGCAGCTGTTGTTTCACATAATTTGCATTTTTGCTTGGTGATTATCAATGCTACATTTTCTTTATTAACATTTTGAAACGGAATCCCCATACATCAGCTGTACATTCATTGTAAGTTTGAATATTTACTCATTAGCATCAAAAAGTATTGTAGTTTCTGCTAAGTTGAAGCTTACTACTGACTATGCCGCTTCAGTCTCTAATAATCTCCTACAGTTTACAGCATTGAGCACATTCGATAACACAATCAAGCAAAGGAAATCGGTGTTATTGCAACCGGACATTCATGTGTGAACTTCGAGATGTAAAATCTCAGATCCACTTTCCCCCAAAGTGTCTAGCTTGGCATAGCTTCCAAACTCGACACTTGCGCACACATGCATATCATCTTTTGATCTATTTAATACTTATTCTGCGGCAAAACTTTAAGTTTGCCTACACCTTTCTTATTGGTTAGAATTTCGCAATTAAAGTCTTAATTGAGTGAAATTCTTCAAATATTTCATTAAATTTGACAATTGAATGAAACATGCTGCATTCAAGATAGTAATAGATATTTTGAACTCATGAAATTGTGCCTCCTCAATCCTCAATCCTTCAATCCTCATATTTTTTTCTCTTGTCGATGTCATATGTTGTCGTATATCATATCATATATGTCTTATCATGTTGTCGTTATCTAATGGATTGTTCCCATGGGTTACCTCATATCCAGGTCATGATACCGATCTTACCGATCTTAACATGAGAATTATCACACAATCGTCATTTGAAGCAATCAATTTATCATCGAGGACGGGTTCGTCTCCCAAAGGGCAAATATTTTCAGTTTGTTCAAAGTGTGAGATTTCCATAAGCGATTCAAATTCCAAGGGAAGACATGCCTAACGATGACAACTATTTTGCTATTTAAATAAGAGTCTTCAGATCAGTCGTAATTGAATTGCTGCGACACAATCTGTACCATTGGGGCCACTTGACCGTCACTTAGCAATAAACACAGCTGCCACAACGAGTTTGCCTTCAAGAATGCTGTTTGATAACAGAATTACTAAACTTATGCGTCCTCGAACTGTGGAATGCTGGTCATTAGATAAAAATGAAATGAGAAATAGTTTATGCTTCATTTTATGAAGAATTCATTGATTCAGAAGGGAATCTGGGATTATCCAATTGAAATTTGAAGTAGAGTGCCAATTGGACAATCAACGTATTATTACTGAAGCTGTAGCATTTTGTTGAACGCCAAATTTGAAATCAGAAGCATCAAAATTTGAATTAAATCCCCGCACGGCTGAAAAATTAAAAGAATTCAGGAAGCGGAAGAAAAACGAAAATTTCAGGGGACAGCTTCATAATAATTGGACGGTCGAACCTTCGTAATCATAAACTGAGGTTGTTACCCGCTGCGGGCATCTTGGTTTTTGCGGACATGTACAATAGTAGCGTAGTCTATACGAATTCACACCCGGTCGGTGGATATGCAGGTAGGGATTCATGTCGGCATGCATGACGCAGGACTAAATGTAAAACACAATATGTGATTTTTCGGTGCTTGTGGCCTACACCCACAATGTATGTACATATGTTTTTTCTGTTTTAATGTATGTATGTTTGTGTAGTAATGTGTTAGGTTTGAATATTTGTAGAGAGCTGGGCGAATCATGTACAAAAGAAGATACCAAACGAAGATACCAACAAAGCAAGAAGCTGTTCGCTCCTATCGATTGAAAAAAATGAAAGTCATGTTTTCAATCCAATTATCCCTATGAGACATATAAATTCAAACAACATTTAAATTCCATACTGCAGAACTGAAAGGACTCGTACTTCTTTTGTGCCTTTCACTTCTGTAAATGATGTTCGCATATGTCGATTTTTTGTATGCTTTTGAAACGAACCGCACATCGAAGTTTTTCTATTTTTCTAAATGAAAAATTGCATTGCCAAAAACGAATTTATCAGATTATCATTGTTATTTTGACTGGTCTCCGGTTTCTCCGGATCTAAACCTTATAGAAAACTTATGGGCCATAGTAAAACAGTGTCTGAGAATCAGAAATGTTCATCAAAACAAGAACTGATTTCAAACATTTTGAAAGTTTGGAATAACGATGAAGAATTTATTCAAGTATTCCACAATTTGATTCTTTCCTTGCCTATGCGTATTGAACAAGTTTTAAATCAAAACCGTGGTAAGAAATTGTAAGAAATTATCAACTGTATTTATTAAGAAGAGGAACTTGCAGATACCACAAAATTTCAAATGATCAGGGCAAGACGCAACGTTGTCTTATTAAAACTTTTTGGTAAGTAATATTTTCAGAACTTTTGAATTTCGAATCGGACTCTATTCGATGCCTGTTGTAGGCCAATAACATGTAATCAACGATTTTCCACATTTGCTCTTTAGTAAGAAAGGTTAGGATGCATACTTGCGGATCTTGGTGGGCATTACAGCTGACCACTTAGTGCTGATCCAATTCGTACAATGTAAACTGCTCGTTACAAAGCGCATACGAAGGGTGGATACCAAAATATAGTTTGGTATGTTGTTTTTTAATCAGCCAAATCGTTACATACCGAACACATGCGAGCAAAAACGAAAGGAAGTCAATATTGGTATGAAAAACTAGGCAGTCTCTGCAAATTTACGAGAGTCTCGCATCAATTGTTTACTTTCAAATTGTATGCGAATTTGATTGATATCAGTTCGTATAGATTTTTCATATCCAGCGATTTACAGTGTAGATCATAGCGTGCATCAAATATCTATTGCGTGTAACAGCCACAATCTATTGTTTAAGTGATGCTTGTTTTAAACATACGACAACCCGAAATATCATAACGATGAAGTGTTGGACTCAAAACTTGACGGTATTCAATATGCTGTTCAAGACTACATAAACAACTAATAATTCAAAAATGTATGTTCTTCCTATCGTGGTGATAGAACAACTCTGTCACCCACCAGATATCTTAAAGATATTCTTTATCTCAATAAGTTATGTAGCTATCACGTAGAAATATCAGTCACAAAAGTTCATTTTGATGTTTGAGTATTATCCAAACTTAATTTCAGAGTCAACTGCGATGTATAAATACTGGAACGCGATAAATTTATTTGAATTAATTCTTAATTTATGGTTTTAATTTTTCGTTAAGAGGTTCCCACGAGTAAAAAATGGTAAAACTCAATGCCAGAAGGGTTTCAGAAACATGCATATTACAAAGATGGATGGAAAATTTTGGATGCTTTTTTCAGAAAATTTTCCAACAATGTTGGAAGATTCCAACATCTTCCATGACTTGAATTCTTTGCGGTTCTGAATCAACAGTTGCAAAATGTAAAATGGCTTTCCGTGTACAGTCCAAAAATTTATGTTTTTTCTTTTTCTTGGCAATATAAAACATGCGCGTTCAATAATAGTCTTTGCAACATGTGACCGCCGAACACGAAAGCTTTCACCTGTTGAAGCTTTTTTATGATCTGTCCTTTGACCAATCAAAAGGAAAGCAGCAGAAAGATATGCCAATATAATGCAAGATACGCGTTCCTTGAAATTTTGTGACCAACACAGAGAAATCAGTAATTCAACAACAAAATTGGTTGTGTATAATAAGAATCAACTAAACTAGGAATTCAAAAATGTCAAAGATAACACAGTCATCGAATGATACTATAGAACTGAAATACACAAGTATAAAAATCAACATAATGAAAAAAATATCAACATTATTAAACTATGGAAATGAGACTATTTACAACATCATGGAAATCGGAATGAACAGTCAACTGTCACAGATGTCACTACGTTGGAATAGGAATGTCCGCGTCAAAGTCTTCATCAAATCTCTACCAACTTAGACTACCAGAATTCTTCTGGGACGACTTTATGCGTCAGACATTTTGCACAGAACAGATGTCACACATTGACAAATCTCTCACGTTACACTGTGTAAGCGGAGATTGGCTGCTGGCGCACGAGTGAAACTTTTCTGCCATCTAATTGGTTGTTACAATGCCTTTGTGTATGTAGTAAGTGTCTCACAGAGTTAAAATCTTTTCGACAAATCTTTTTCCTGCTATGATTATAACTAATGTTATGCAGCCTTGCAGACACAAGACTATTGTGCAGCATCGAGAATGGGTTCATCGTGGCAATTATAATGACTTTCATCACCTTTCCCAGAGATCTCAAACCTCTCCCAAGTAGTTGATTTATTCTTTAGCTCTGTGAAATTTCTCACTGTAACGATTTCCGAATTGGGCTACGGCAGTGGCGTTCAGTTACTTTGGTAGTAGGGCATGCACACTCATATTTATGATGAAGTATTTCGATTTACAGCTATTATACTTTATTGCATAACATGCGTGTGAGTTTTTATCTCTGCGTTGGGATATCTTCCTGACTCTTCTCGCTGGGAGGATTTCGATGTTTGAAATTGCATCATTCTAGAAAAGTTCCGTTTCCTTAGCCACGAAGGGAAATTAAGCATCAAAAAGTGATTCCAAGATATTGATGCTTTGCAGTATTTTTGATATCTCTCTTCCTCTCTCTCCACCCATTCATTAAAGATCAGACGCCCATGAAAAACTTCAAAAACCTCATAAAGTACTGCATGCTGATAGGCACCACATACCTCCCATTTCTCCGCTGTTTCAAGAATGAATTATTCATTGCCAATTGGCGTACCTTTCATGACTCGGCGACGGACTTCATCTCTTTCTTCTTGAAGCAAATTTCTGAGGAAAACCAACCATGCAATTGAAAATGAAATTCAATGTGAAAATAGAGTTGAATTTGAAAGAAATTTTGATAAAGTCAGCTGCCATTGTGTGGCAGTCAGTTTTTATGTTTGCCTTTCAAATCGGATGTAGATTTACGAATTCCAATCTATATGAAATTGAATGGCAAACAAAAGTGGATCTGCTCTGATATCTCTCTGATGAATTCTTACGAATTTCAGTAGTCTATCGCACCACCTGATCTCCTGCAGTTTCCTGCAGCAACGTATACAATGTGTAGAGCGAGTTCTCTTGATCTCAACTATCAAACTATTTATTTGATTCGTGTTTATGGAAATCTCTATATTTATCCTGAGCAGTTTTCCTTTTCTAAAAACCGAAGAATTCAGCTAACTATAAAATCAAATAGTAAAATACTGCTTCAAAAAAATTCAGTTTCTCCCACAGAACTTCGTGACAGTGAACAAACAAGAGCGCACTTTTTCTAGAGTTTGCTTCTTATGGCTCATGTTTCATCTTCAGTCTAGATGAGAACACTGCTCAGAGATGCAGAGATTCTCAATAACACGCATTGTGACATAAGATGCCATGAAGCTCAACGCTTGGTGTTGACGTGACAGAATTTGACGTAGAAATGCCGTCTGCTGGATTCATTAAATAATGTTATGCACGAAATGAGAGTTTCGCGAATCTGATTTATATTCAAAATAAAAAATCGCAAAATTATAAGGCGAATTTTCGTACCTAGTCAGGTACACATCATCAGGCCAAAGTTAAGCAGCACTAAAGAAATGTCTTATATACCGTGGGTAACCAGATGTCAGATCTGTTGAGCACGTCACTGCCTCGTTGCTTCGTGTATGCTTCACCAAATGTCCTCCGGCGCCAGTTCGTCTTGCTCTCTTGCACTTGGCCAATCAATGACGTGGTCATCTTCAATGGAATGTTCCACGCCAATTCCGATTTCTCTGGTTGCAGAAGTCTGCATGCGGCTTGATGTGGTTGAAGTTTGGCGTTAAGACTGCTCTTGGTCTGCCCCACGTATACCTTGTCGCAGTCTTTGCATCTAATTTTCTATACCACTACAAAGTGGTCCACAGGATCTGCACGATCTTTAGGAAGACCGAAGATCGAACTCAGCTTGTTAAAGGGCTTGTAAAAAGTGGAAATATCGTGACCACGCAAAGTGCGAGCAATGCCTTCAGAACAAGACCTAATATAAGGAAGTAAGCTTACAACACTCTTACTACAAACATTCTTATCTTTATTAGTATTTTTGTTATTATTCGATACATTCTAAATTCTAAATATTCAAAAAATATTTAGGATAATTAGTTTCACTGAGAACTTAGTTTATTTTACTAACATCATCCTTAGCGTTGACACTACTCGAAGAGCAATTACAGGCACGGTCAAGCAAACTCCTAACAACAAAAGCTTCATGGGAGAAAGCGTAATTTGAGTCGAAATCTAAATACCTGCTAGTATGGGTAGGTTTGTGATAAACATTTGATTTAAAAGTACCGCTATCAAGTTTAGTAACCTTAATATCTAGGAATGATATAGTCTTATTAATTTCATTTTCTATGGTAAATGTAATAATAGGCTCAATACTGTTTGAGGTGCTCAAAGTTTTATGAATGCGGTCTAGTGGGAGAACAGCCTAAATATCGTCAACGAACCGCTTCCAGTGATGAATGTTGGTATTACGATCAAAAATTCTACTCTCTATATCTTCTATCACAATATTGGTAGCAATGGAAGAAACGGGGCTTCCCATAGCACAACCGTGTATAGCACAACGATGTAAAAACTGCGGCAAGGTATACGTTGGGCATACCAAGAACAGTCTTAACGCCAAACTTCAACAACATCAAGCCGCATCCATACTTCCAGAGAAATCTACAACCAGAGAAATCGACATTGGCGGAACATTCCATTGAAGATGACCACGTCATAGATTGGCCAAGTGCAAGAGAGCAAGACGAACTTTTTTCCAAGCTCCAACTTTGTCCAAGCTTTGTCCGGAGGACATTTAGTGAAGCATAGTACACGAAGCAACGAGGCAGTGACGCGCTCAAAAATCCTTTGAAGCTGTCCGTATTCGGTTTGACCACCATTTCGATTTATAACCTGTTCAATACGTCTAGGCATGGAAAGAATCAAATTCTGGCATATTTGAGTAAGTTCGTCATCGCTATTCCAAACTTTCAAAATGCTTGAAATCAGTTATGTTCAATTCAGACAGATACTGAGAGAAACACGACTCACGTGGCAGGATGCATCATCCTGTTGATAAATGCCACTGCCACCAGGATGCCACTCATCCAGTTGTTGCCGAACTCTATTCTTGATAATTTTATCGATGTACATGGCCGAATTCATAGTTCCTTCCACCACGGGGCATCTCATGGTGCCGTAAAATGAAAAGCATGAGCACATCATAAGCCGGACCGGGTGCTTAAACGATTTGTCGAAATGTTCCTCGGTCGCACTGTGTCCATCCACCAAGCACACTTGCTTTGGACACTTGTCACGAATTTCGATTTGTGACCCGTCACTAAAGATGATTCTCAGCCATTGGTCGATAATCCAATTTCGGTGGCTGAATGCCCAGTCATAGCGCTTTCTCCTGTGAACACTTGACAAAAAATTAACGTTTTAGCTGTTTCGCAGCCCGACAGCCAGCTTCATTCATCTTTCCTTGAACTACTGTACCCCCAGTTCTAAGTGTATTTGTGTCGCAGTATGGCGAGGGACTTGAAAACTAAAGAAAAAGAAAATTGATTAAAACAATTGCGTTAGGAAATTACGTTATGAAAATTGACATTTTAGGCACGGTTTCCATTATCTAGGAACCGTACTGCTCTGGCCTCCCGCTTCTGCGGATCTAAACCCTATAGAAAACCTGTGCGCCACAGTAAAACAACGTCTGAGAACCAGAATTGTTAATCAAAACAATAACTGATTTCAAACATTTTGAAAATTTGGAATAACGATTAGGAGCTTACTCAAATATGCCAGAATTTAATTCTTTCCATGCCAAGGCGTATTGAACAGGTTATAAATCGAAATGGTGGTCAAACTGAATATTGACAGTTTCAAATGATTTTTGATGATCTTGAAGTAATACTGAGATTTTTTTGAACACAGTAACTTAAAAACTTCTCTGAATAATAATTTATTTTTTATTGATATATAAAGATATAGGAAACTTGCAGGGTTTCAATTATTTTGTCGCGAACTGTAGATAGACAATTTGTAAGTTGGATATCATTTCTATATAATGGTCAAATCTCAGCCTATATTATTCACAATATTTTAGACATTATGCTGTTCATGCCTATCAACTATAGTTTTAATTGACTTAAATTGACTAGAAAGAAATGACACATTTTCGTCGATTATGATAATGATTATGAGACAAATCACATCGGTGACTGCTACTTATGATGCAGATAATGATTGACCGCTTCACCGCGCAGAATAACTGAGTCCACACGCCAAGCGGTTTTTCAAGACCTATTCTTATGAATACGTCAGTAATAACTGCCTACTATTCAGCTTAAAAGAAAGAGAACTTTATTGAGTTAAACAGTTCATCCATTCATGAAATTCATGCGTACATGGAGTAGATGTTAACTAAATGTCTGTTATCCATCTACTCAGTCAAAAAGTGTCATTAACTCACAATGCGAGCAATTACTCACATCGAAGTGAAGTACTGTCATGAAATAATTCCTGTCGATCATACGCACCATGACAATGATTGGGGATGATGAAGTACTGAAATCAAAAGATTCATCGCCTTCTTCCAGTGATTGACTTGGTTATCCTCTGCTTGAGGAAACCATCTTCGTCGTCGGATTCACCAGTATCCACGACTTCAGGAGCAGATCAACACCGGCAGACATACACTGTAAACCGCTGGATGCGAAAATTACATACAAACATAACCCAAAATCTCATACAATTTGAAACTAACATCTGATACGAGATTCTCGTATGTTTACAGAGATCTGGTATGTTTTTTCATACGAATTCTCACTTACTTTCGTGTGTGATTGGTATGTAGCGATACGAACTATTGTATCAGTGATTGGCTGTTTTACAATTAAATACGAGTTCGTATGTGTTTAGCATGAAGAGCCTGAAGTCACATGGAAAAAAATAAGTCATTTTACATACTACTGTCAAATAACATTTTTCCAGTAAGACCAGTCGTGAATATTTCTTTGTGAAAGAGTGACATTTAACTAGATTAGATTTATTGTGAAAGTAACGCCGCATGTTGTCGTTGCCACTAGTCGCATGGCATTCGCAAGACTTATAATTGGCTCATTTCCATGAACTAAGTTGATAAACATCATTTCAATAAAACGATAACTTTTCAGCAACCATGTTGACTTATATATCTCAAACACAACTATTTTTGCGTTCATGAATTATAATGTGTCTTTATTTTGGATTGATAATACGCTTAGTTCCAAAATTACATAATGCATAATTGTTGATGGTTAAATACTTGTTGATTATTTATGAAATACCTTAGACTTACATGTATTAAAATCGAATTCAGTATGGTACGTTTAACTATTAAATGTCATTATCTTACTACTTACAAAACAGAAGTAACATTAGTGTGATCTTTATTGAGAAAAGGCCTTAAACCAACACATTTAAGACATTGATGCTTTCGTTTAACATTGTGCTGGTATGGCTTTCGTATATAATGCATACCACATTTGAAAAAGCATACGAAAAGCATGCAAATATATACCAAGAGAACACAGAAATATACCAAAAAATATTTTGGTGTGCATCCTTCGCATGTGGTTGGTATTGAGCGATTTACAGTGTAGCTACATGAACCCGCTATTGTTTTTGCCGAAAAGCGGTGAGAAAGTCAGCACTTTGAAAGACTTGATCACGCCGGCCACCAAAACCCCGGCCAGTTCCTGGTGTACGGATGCTGGAAAACGCAAAGTCACCCTTTCTTTCTATGTAAGGTGCTCCTGCTTTGATTGAAAAGCATCTGTCAAAATTGGAAGGAAGAGCAGGTGTTGTGAGAATTGTCATTGTGATGTAGAAGTGGATGGATGACGTGATGAAGCAAATGTGCTGATATTGAATGTCGATGATAACAGAAAAGGATTAGAAAGTGCTTTTCGTGTAAATCGACTGAAATCGACTAATTTTCTGAAATCAATCTTACATGCGTAGAATGGCGGCATACTAGCGGCGATTATTGTCTCTCATTCCTAGGTAAACACCTAAACACCTAAAAAATAAAAAAGAATTATTTGGTGACGTGCAGTGAACTTTGCAGCATTTGGAGCACATGAAATTCGTCTTAGAGCACACAGCTGTCTCTGCACATTCCTTTCCCGAATAGGCCCATTACTAGCGATGACCTCTGCCTTGCAGACACAATCTTCGACATCCTGGTCTCTTAGAATTCAACGCAGCTCTTTGTGCGATTGTAGCAATCCGTTGTAGACATTATTCCACTTCTTCAAGAATGCAGAGTAGATAGACTGATCAATGCAGAAATATCCTCGAGTTTCACTTAGAGAACTGCCATATGTGGAACCACAATGATTTCAGTTCCTTCATAAACAATCTCTGATATCTCACAGGAGTGACTGAATTATTCAGAAAAAATACAAGTGTTTAGATTGTTCATTATTTTATTCTGCGCAATCTCTGATTATTCATCGTGCTACGCACGGAAAGCTTTTGCATAAATTGTAACTTCATAGCACACTAGCTCTCGAATATTGTGTTCTATATAATACTGAAAAAATTGTTGTTGATTATATCTCAGCATCGAATGCCTTCCGTTCCATGCGACCATAACAATGATATTGCTTGCTCATTTCTGCGCTATGTGTAATTCTGTCATCGCGATTTGTGTACTGTAAAACCGGTTGTGATTATGTTTAGTTTTGCTAAACAATTATTTGTTCATGATATTGAAGCAAACTTGCAATGAAATATCAAATATTCATTGTATGTGAATATGCACAATATTATCATAAAACAGTTAATATATATATATATACTGTTGCCAGGTAAAAGAATGTCAGTCAATCCACACCAGACTGCTCTAAGTCAATGCACTCTAATCCAAGGAAAATTGTCATCTCTGCAATATCAGCATTTTAGTTGCCGTACAGATGTAGGAATGCAGCGATGACAACTTGGTTGACAAAAGTTTCTCTTAAATATGCCATGTAGTAAGTTCTGAATGAAATATTTCGTCCTCAAATCGGTGTCTTAAGGAATCTTTGAAGGAATTCATTTAAAATTCCATCTGCCTTCCTATTCTCGATCAAATCCTCTTGATGCTCCACCTTGTGCGGATGGTGAAATCTGATAATTCTTGAAAAATGTTGTTCTCTAAAATAAGACTTATCAGGAAAAGCTAATAACGTTTTAAAAGTATACGGCAAAGATGCTTTCAACAGCTTAGCAAGACATCCGCGGGACAATCTGAGTTCAAAAAGATAGACACAGTTTGATGTACGTTGCAGGTTTCTAAACCGAGTAAATGGAAATTGCAGTTATGAAGAAAACAACAAAATTCGAGAATTTTGCCCTTAATCAAAATATTCTGAGAACACTTCGGAAGTTCGGAGACGAGAATGAGTTCATTTTAGAATAGAGCATGCTGTGCACGCTTTAGATGAACCCGAAATTTACTTTTAGTTTTTGGAAGGTGTAGAGACACTTGCATATCTCTACTGAAATATTGTCGCAACATTAGTCATATTATGCAGAAGTCGGTGATTTCTGTTTCCTTTATTAATCAAATCTTCGAATTTCCTCCGACACTGTGCTCTACCCGTCATTTTTTAGACACATGTTATATCAATAAAAATAAAAAGGAGGATATACCATCTCAAGAGGCAGATGAACTCTAGAATTTGTTTCCACATTTTCATCTGCAAAACTTTGAATCCGAGGATGACCCATTTGAATGGATTGAACAAATCTTTGAGAAACATGCACCGAATGTGCAATATCAAGTTTGCAAAAGTATTTGGAAGCAAAATGGTCCGTATAATAGGTCCGGAGAGTCACTACATAGGGACCCTGAGGTCCATATTCAGCAAGGGTGCGCATTACACACTGGGGTCCATTTTGAAGGTCCAAAGGGGTCCATATGCTGACTTACAGGCTACAATGATTTGAAAATTTATGGTCCGGTTAAATGGTCCAACCATTCACTACCACAGAATTAGACAGGCCGCCTCTTCTTCAGTTTGAATAGAAAGGAAACATTGGAACATGAAACGGTAATGAAATGTCACAGTCTGCTGACATAGCACCAAAGAAATCGAACAATGAGCAGTCAGTTCAACATTTAACACTGCAAATTGTGGCGAAGCTTCAGCGACTGTTATCAACCGTTTTTTCGTGCGCCTAGATGCTAACTTTTTTAATATTGATCGGAGGACCCAACATTATCGAGAAAACTTTTGCGTATTGATCTGAATATTCTTACGCAATAATCAAGTCTGTTATTGATAAGGAGTTTATCAGTATCTCAGAGAAGAAATGGCCAAAGTTCTTGAATTTCTTCATATTACTGACTACTACGGCCAAACAATCATTTCTAAAAGAAGATATTGTCACTGAGGCGGATTTTACTTTGGAGCATTTCTATCAAGGTTAGAATCTATCATAGTAATGAGCAATACCCCTCGTGGTAGACATCTGGAGATTTAGGTGGAAAATTTGCTTTTTGGAAAGCATTTCAACTTTTCTGAAAATTTCAGAATTTCCAATTTGAACTGTACAAAGCATTGTCAATCAAGAAATTCCTCTCGTGTAATTCATATTGCCAGTCAGTGAAACAATGTCTTTCAAGTTTTAGAGAAATTTGATTTTCTTCTTTTTAATCAGTATTATTAACTACCTTCTAAAGGGAATTTTCCATTTAACTTCCTGACAATTTAGAGACAGGAGGAATTTGATGCATTTTTATAATGATGATCGTTTTGACAGGTTTCATTATCTACTAACAGAACTATTCTTTACATTAGAATCAGAGAATCGGTCCAGTCGCATGCCCGCAACATACCTTGGCTATAATGGCTATAACCTTGTGGGAACGCATCTTGCTAATATCAACAGATTATCTGGCGAGGTAGCGATTTTGTGGAAAATCTTTTTAAAGGTTCATTTTCGTGTAAAAACTGTCTCCGCATGTAAAAGTGGTCATCATCTATCCAAAAACATGTGTAAAATTAGAAAACGACAGTTGGCGAAAAAGTTGCTATAATTAGTTGGTAGATATTTGTTTGCTAATGCGAGCTGATTTTTCGCCAACCGGCGAAATCGTGGATATTGTAGCAACTAATTAGTGGTAAGTAGTAATGTTCGTATATTACCTTTACATGAAAATATATTGCATACTCAGTCTGATCTGATAAAAAGGGATCTTTTTAATTCACGAAGGCTTAAACTAAAAAAGTCTCTTTAATAAATGTCGCAGTAAATACTATTATATTATTCAAATATTGGTCATTGTTCTAAATTATTGAATGTCAAGAGATGTTATGAAAATTGATATAAGCGGATTCTCTATATTCTTATCATTATCAAAGAATGATAGTCTGCACTTATTTCGTAGATAGATTATAGCCATATGTGGGTGATGGCTGTAGAGGCGGATTGCTAAAGAAAATAGAGAGAAAGTCAAAAGTAAAAGGCGGCATACATAGCGCAAATTCGCGAATTGTCGCCGGCGAACTTCGCCAGCGAATATGCTAAAAACTATTACTGAACTATTGCATGATAATATCTAGCTGATTATCTGCCAGCTTTTCGCCAGATTCGTTCCCACAGGGAATGTAATGGTTATCATTGCTTTGATCTTGCACAATTTAAAGACGCTGTTCGTTTCATAATATCTGAAGTTTGTGTTTTTTGGCGGACTTATTTTCAAGCAGATTCGAGGAGTTCCAATGGGTGGTAATTGCAATCCTTGGCAGATCTTTTTCTTCTTCATTGTGAATTTGTGTTTATGAAAAAGTTGGCATCAAGCAAGAAATTTGGCCCTGCGAAGTTATTGTCACTCAATGAGATATATAGATGACTTGCGGCATGCATCTTTAATTATCAACATTTTGACAGCTTATTAATGCAAATCTACCCGGATGAGCTGATTGCGGAAAGAAGCATGAATAACAGGAAATATGTAGATTTTTAGATGTATCAGTGCTTTTCAAGATGGAGTCCACTCATCCGTGTACCACAAGGTTGATGATTTCCCTTTTGAAGTTGTATTGTTCACCTTTCCTAAAAGTCTTCTTCTTTCCCAGATGGGTAGTACAATTTTTGCAGGTCAAGTTCTAAGATATTTAAGTATTTGCTCACATTTACATGTATTCTATGTTGTTGATAAGATTAAGATCACATGCCAATTGTTTACAAAAAAGAGGCATCTTTTATGTGATTTAAGAAGATGCATGGAAAAAATTCTATTTATACATAAGGATTTTTCGCTCATGTTGAAGTCTGGATGTTTTCAAGTAGACAATTGTCCGTCCAATGTGGCGTGATTTGAGTACATCCTCAGTATTTTGACTACCATCATTTCTGTGTATTTTGTTTTGTAGGGTACGCTTATGGCGTGGTTCTGCCACTGCTTATTCGTCCAAGATGTTAAAGGACCAGAAACGAGACGAAGGCAGTTTGTCATCTTGCAGATGAGCCCCTTGTACATGTTCTTGTATATATCTGTTTTAGTGTTTGTTTGTCCAGTTTTATTTTATACTTTCGTTCTTGTCTTTGTGAACTCTTAAGAGTTCGTGTGTCCAGCCCAGTGAACGCTTAATGAGTGCTTTTTCAGGACTACCTTACATTTATTGTATATAAATAATTTTTATATTTCATTATGTGTGATATCTGCACGTTAGCGGACTTCAGTTACAATTGACTATTATATAATTTGCAGACTGATAGTCCTCATTTGCTGATATCGCTACAATATTCATAACCTATCAATGGCACTACTGCAGTTTAGTGCACCCTAAAATGCATGTGAGAACAACATGATTTAATCAACAGAATGAATGCCGTTCATTCTTCCCTATAGTTATAAATGAGTGTCTTTGTGTCTTCGTGTGTCTTCGTCTTCGTCTTCGCACATTACACCGAGCGCGCGCTTCGGTGTAATGTGCGTAGTCATCGTTTGCGGGAGAATGCGCCGTTGTTTTAGGGTGCACTAAACTGCAGTAGGCGCGTTTCCGTCTCTTTCATAGAGGGTGCACTAAACTGCAGTAGGCGCGTTTCCGTCTCTTTCATAGAGGGTGCACTAAACTGCGGTAGTGCCCCCATCAATATTTGACGCATAATTTGCTCATTGTCTATATTATCATGAAGTAACTAGAATCCTTTGATGAAGCTAAGAGACTATTTTGCGCTACCATGACTGTGAAATAATCAGTAACTCCATCTGGATGCATCCCGAGCCCTCTCCTTCTGGTTCCCGAACCTGAGTGCACTAGTGGCAAAAAATGTCTTCTTGGAGTTTTGATTTCATGGACATAGGGGATATTTTCATGGCTTTTTGAAAAGCCATATTTGGCCCTCTTGGGAGGAAAAGTTGAAAACCAAATTTTTAAGAGCGTTTGTGCTTGCAAAGGTTTCATCACGGTGAAGTAGCTTTATCGACATATTATTTAAGACTATTTTTCGTTTACACCACGTAACTTAGTTTTTGTTTTATTAATAACAACTTATTGTTTTATTAATAAACATGCCATACTACACTTTCCATGCAGATTATTTTCCTGAGTAAAAAAGGGACATGTTATTCCAATAGTCGTCTCGGAGGACATCCCAAGGGTCGATGTGACCCAACGCAAAAAGAAAACCACCAAGGTTCTTTAGGAGCGCTTTCAACAGACGCCGTCTGCCATCCTCAAGCAACGGCTGAGGATGGCGCTCTGACAAATCAAAATTAGTTATTGGATGAACGATTGTTTCTAGATGCTATAGAGATGCAGCAAGAAGCCGAAGGTACATCCCAAGATCTCATATAAAGCAAGAAAATCATAGAAATCCCTGCTGCTTCACATTTTCGTGTTTTCTTGCCAATCTTGAGATCGACTTGTAGAATGCATACTGCCGCACGCAATTCATGCAAGAACAGGCACATCATATAAATGATTTTCTCATGAATAAAAATATTTTGGGTATCCCACAATTCTCTTAGCTTTTACTGTATCTAATTTTCAGAAGATAAATTGATGATTTTGGCAGACTCAATACCCTATGGTGCTTCTCAAGTATCAAAATAAAGCACAGATACCAATGATAATAAAACAGAAAGCTTATTGTTGCTATTGACGGACGAGACCCATTTCAGTTTGATGCGACGGTAGAGGAGTTTTGAGACTTCTTCCTTATGCCTCGATGGAAACTGATTTTATGCTTGTGAAAAGAAGGTGCCAGAGCGAGAATTAGAGATTTTTGTGTGAAGTGTGAGCGGACTCTGAAGGTCAGATATATCCCAAGATTTTATCTCTTCAGTTTGGCGTAAATCTGCAGGAAACGCCGCACCGACATTAAACGTTTATTGCACACATTCTTATAACAGTGAATTACGTGCATACAAAAGCCTTTCCTGAGCAATAACGTGTTGGGCATATGACCATTATCAAGAAATGCCGCATACTAATGTCTTAGCAAAATCAGAATTTGAACATGTTATCTTTTGGATTACAGGATCAGTTGCGTAAACTGTTGACATACAAGTCAGCTAGGATAAGGTAGTGAAGATCATCGCATACTAGGCATAATATTATTATTTGAAATGCACAATCTCCAATATGTCAATGAACATCAATCTATTGGTGGAATGAGCTGGAAATTCTTTTAGATTTCAATTTCAAAGAAATTTTTCACAATGAATTATTAGCTGTGATTGAGTTGAACATTTTATTGAAATAATTCAAGACATTAGATAGTAAAGGTCACGTGCAGTTGAGTTCGATAAATGCTACAGTCACGCTATACAGGACAACATCGATGCCTACGTTTTTTCGAAACTTTAACATTTTCACCAAAGACTGTAGCAAATGTACTCGCTCACGTGGCTCATGGGAACATAAAAAAATTGCCCTTTAAAATGGTATTCAAAAGTACTGATTTGAAGTGAAGAGAGAAGATTTGAAAATTGAAAATGTTTGTCAATTTCCTGCAATTGTGGGCATCTTCACCTATTCAAAACATTTTTAGCCCAAAGTACAAATGTGGTTGATTGCTTCAAAATAGAAACACAATGGCACTTTATTGGGCGAGCGCTTTCGAGTATTTCCACTCATCTACAGGCATCATTCAACGGCAAAAGCAAGCATAAATACAATTTCAGGTGGCGCGAGTTAAAATCAAATCAATCCAATTAAAATAAGAACAATTCTTCTGATGTGCTGTGGTTTTTCAGTAGGCTTTTATTCTGTGTGATGTATTGTTTGATGAAAAGGGTTTCTGTTATTTTTGTGTCGTTTGTGCGCATCATTATTCTGAAGTTGTTGTGTGTTGGTGGGTGAATGTGTGTCGAGATTTCTGACAGTGGGCGACCTTTGATGTATTCGTTAATGCGGGTTTGCAGGTGACGGCGCGTCTCTCCGATGTAACACTTCTCACAGTGTTCGCATTTGAATTCATATACTAAGGAAGAGCACACGTTAGAGGGGATAGTATCTTTATTTTTGAAAATTTGTTGGGTTTTGTAGGTTCTGAAATACGGTATAATTTTGGTTTTATCTAAAATTCTGTTGATTTTATGAATTTCTTTAGCTATGATTTTTTCACATTCCTTGATGAAAGGAAGGCCATAAAAGATTTTGGTTTTGTCTTCGCTAGACTCATCAGAATTCTGTTGTGTATTTTGGGACCTTTTTTCGCTCATGCATTTTTGAATATATTTTGGGTGGTAGCCGTTTCTTTGGAAGATTTCTTTTATGATTTTATGATTTTCGATTTTATCGCAGCTGTCAGTAGTAAGCCCAAGTAACTATAGGAAGAAACACAATGCTTCAGAAAAGAAATTTGTCCGGAGGTTTCAGTCGTTTTCCAGCGGACGGGGTTACAATGATGGCTGAATGACATGTGAAAACGTGGGACAATCTTCTCTTCCGAAGCATTGTGGTTTTTATTTTGAATTACAAAGATAGTGTGATTTAGATAAAAAATTTAGATTTATATACATAATTATATATATATATAATTTATATATATTTATAAATTTAGATAGTGTGAATATTTGCAAATTTACTGTTGTTTATTATTGTTTTTGATGAAAACTTTCCAAATTTCACTTTAGAAATATTGCTGTCTCCGGAAGCGAGATTGTGACTCCTTTTGTTATTCCAACATGATATGGGCCTCATCATCCAAAATGACAATGTGCAAATGCACAGGGCACATCAGCCAGGGGATAACAGCTCAACAATTGAGTAACTCTCACAGCCTTCACGCCCTCCTGATCTTTCACCAATCAAGCTCGTGTTGGATGAGCTTGGAAAAGGGTGAAAAACTCGAATCCACATTCTGACAACTGTCCAAAGTTTTGGTTGTGGAGCCATGGGAATACATTGAGTAAAAAGAGAACGGATGAACTCTATGAACAATAGAATTTGAGCAATCATTAATACTAGGGAGGTCATACGGTTGCTAGATAAGTGTGAAATACATTTTTATCCTTTAGGTTATAGCCTTGATGCTCTTTCATTAATGAAAGTAATGGCTTATAAAATTTGAAGTGTTCAGATTTTGTTGTCACGCAGTATATGTTTTTCTTCAAATTCAGATTTAGTCTGAATTATTGCTAAGACTTCTTAATATCTTTTTAGTGGCGGAACTCTAGTTGGGTTAATGCGATTTTTTGCTCCTATTGCTTCTATTTTCGGAACTAAGTTTGTCTTCGACCATTTGATATGTAATTATAATTTCTCAATGTGCTTGAAAGTGATACACCAATAAAGCAAGAAACCACGGTTGCTGGCTGCAGTTATAGTATCATCCTTGCTTGCGCGCATAAGCGCCATAATACAATATCTTCTCTCATATATATCGAAATCCACGCTTTAGTCATATGTTTTTGAACTCGGCCACATGGAAAGCGGCGTATCGCCGACGGTTATTCCAAACATAAACAAGGAACATTTATATATTCACCTATTTTTAAACATTGAAGTGCGTCAAACATGCACATTTATGGATAGCATATTACTTTCTGTTTGGGAACGGAGTTTTGGAATTTTTACAAAACTGTACAGGCTGTACTAATGAAGTTTCAAGAAAATTCAGTGATTTTCTCATCTACTAAACTTTTGTTCCGCATACTGCAGATATCAGTGAAAATATCATAGACGCAAAAATGCATCATGCGATACATTCTGCACTGTAAATCGCTGGATACGAAAATTACATACAAACACATACCAAGTTTACATACAATTTGAAACCAACATTTGATACGAGATTCTGGTATATATAAAGAAATCTGGTATGTTTTTCATACGAATGGCCATTTACTTTCGTATGTGATTGGTATGTAAACGATACGAACTATGCTAACGGTGATTGGCTGTTTTACGTTGAAATACGAATTCTTGGTATGTTTTATATACGAGATCCGATGCAAATTGGTATGTGTTTCGTATGTCTTTCGTATCAATAGCTTTATGTCATATGGCAAAAAATATGTTATACTACATACTACTTACAAATAACTTTTTTCCAGTAATACCAGCCGAGAATATTTCTTTGTGAAAGTGTGGTATTTAACCAGATTAGATTTCTTGTGGAATTAAAGCCGCATGTCATCTTTGCAACTTGTCTTTCAGCATTCACAAGACTCATAATTAATTAGCTTATTTCCTTGAACTAAATTGATAAACATCATTTCAATAAAACGATAACTTTTCAGCAACCATGTTGACTTATATATCTCAAACATAACTATTTTTGCGTTCATGAATTATAATGTGTCTTTATTTTGGATTGATAATGTGCTTAGTTCCAAAATTACATAATGCATAATTGTTGATGGTCAAATACTTATTGATTATTTATGAAATGCCTCGAACCTACATGTATTAAAATCGAATACAGTATTGTTAGTTTGACTATAAAATGTCATTATCTCACTACTTACAAAGCAGTAGTAGCATTAGTGTGATCTTTATTGACAAAAAGCCTTAAATCAACATACTTTGGACATGATTGATGCTTTCTTTTAACATTGTGCTGGTATGGCTTTCGTATATAAAGCATACCACACTTGAAATAACATGCGAAAAGCATACAAATATATACCAAGATCATACAGAAATATACCAAAAAAATATTTTGGTATGCATCCTTCGTATGTGATTCGTATTGAGCGATTTACATTCTGGCCAAATAAATTATCAAAAAGACTTTCTTTTTGCCGGAAAGCACATGTAGGCGAATAATCCATGTTTGCCCAGCTGCACGTTTTGACGTGTTATTGCTGTATTGTAGATGCTTCACTTGATTGATCGTTTTTTGGCAGTACCGAGAGTGACCATGTTTTGATGAGATTATAGTCCAACGGTTTAAAGTGTTGCAGTTACTGTTCTTGAAAGAGAAAGGCAGAATTTTCCACAACTGTCATTTTGGCAATATCAAAGAGCGCGCGCATTACACCCGACAACCTGCAGAATGAATAAATCATTCATTGCTGCTAGAATGTTGAGGAGAATGAACTATAATCAAATATTTCTGTATTCTATGTATTTCATCTCGTAATGGATTTGAAAAACGTGAATTCTGATCATCTTTGTTGCTGTAGCTATTATAATCTGATTCTATAATTGACAACTTTTACTCTGCGACTGTCAATCATCATTGTATTCATTTTTACACATTCCGCATTCCCTAGTATGTACTGCATATAAATGAAGGATTTGAATGTCATTTTCTGCAATATTCAGAATCACATATTTCATTAAGGTCTAAAAATCATCTGACAAAAAAGTTGGCGAGAACTGAGAGCGTGAGAGAAATATTCAATTTCGTCGCAATGACATTCCTCGACACTTCTGCTGCATATTTAGTAAGATAATGCTTGAGAACATCTGTGAGTGATAATTTAAGGCACTACTGCACTCTCCGGTGTGTTAATTACAGAATGTTTTCCGCACAGCTATGTTGAAATTTTTAAGCTAGTGTGGACCATTCCCAGCCGTACTGGACATAATTTACAAATTCAAATTCAAACTGATAGAAACAGAGAGCATTTAAATAAAATTTGATGATCCATAATTATCAAAGCTACAGTTCCACATCATGGTTGCCGACGATGACTAAATCCAGTTTCCAAGAGCAGTCAGAATAGTTATTTACGCAACTAATGCAAAATATCCATCTTTATTGCTTTCTTCGAGGTCAACATATCTATGTACGAGCCCGAAGAGCGAGGGCATAGAATGTTGATCGAGGAGAAAGCAAAAGATGGATATCTTTGCACGAGTTGTGTAGGTAATTTTATTTTCACCGATATCATGACCATTATGACTAATCTAATTCTATGGTGAAATAATAAGCGGGTTTCATATAATTCAATCGCATATATCTTTGTAGAAATCTATAATTCAACCTGTGCAATAATGAAAATATTGCTGCACGCCCGTGCAGTGATCTGCTTTACAGGTAAAATAAAGTGACAGGATATCTACATTATACGCACGGTGAAAAATAGAAATACTTAATTTTCACTGACGTAGCTTTTGCTACACACAGGTTTTAATGGGTTGATATCGCTATCACTCGGACAGCAAAGCGATGATGAGAAAACACGGAAAATCCTGTTCCTCGGTTCATCAGCTTGATCAACGAATGTGGACGTCATAAAGAACTTTCAGAAGTCTAGACTATTCCGAGTAGTACTTGCAGTCCATGGTGACTCCATGGAGTCTTTGTAGAAAGACACGCAGCGATTGCAGCTTTTGACGAAATCAATGCCTCAATAGCTGAAGTTAGAGGACATCTTTGTATTCAATGGTCATGCAAGCTGGCATTCTGCAATCTTCTATGTAACTAGAATGAATGACATTGATGTCATGAATACATTTAAGTACAAATTCACAAGTAGATACAAAGTTTTCTTTGACAACATGGAGAGCAAAAAAAGTGAGAGGATGTGATTGATTGTCGTAAACATTAGGTCAGGAACGCATCCTCTAAATTCCCTTTAGATATTTGTTTGTATTTTTTGTAGAATCATTACTGCACTGACAACTTTCACATTCAACAGTGACTTATATAGTGAGTTGGGTATTTATGGGTTATCTCCCCTCCCACGTCTTCGAATTTGTCTAAAATCCGTAGAAATGAATCAATCGTTACAGAACTTTAAACACAGGTAGGTGAGGATATTCTTTAGTCACATACTAAAATCTAGGCAAATGGGAGATGTACTTCTTGAATTGCAGCGATGTCAACAGCTTGATCTGACTTCTTCTGAGCAGAAAGCACTTGAGGTCACCAAAGTCATTTCCGGACAACTCGTGAAGCGATGATGACCAGGCCACATCACTACATTAACAATTTTAACTTCAAAAAGGTGTGGCAAGGTGGTGGTCGTGGGAATATTTCAAATAACAGTAAATGAGACGGAGAGGGAGAGTGAACAATGCACACACGAGTAACAATAATGCGTCGAACAGACAAAGTCAGATCAAGCTGTTGACTTCGCTACACTTCACGTCATCGTCTGTCATGGAAAAGGTACTTGTCTGATCTGCATAAAATTTTATATGTGGGTAGAAAATATGCTTAAGTTCGTGTAACTGAAGTTTGGTGCCGATTGATTCGGTTTGTTAAATTTGAGACAAATTTGAAAACCTGTGGGGAGGTAACACTTACGTACCCTGAGTTGTACAAGGCCAACCAGTCAGGCACGTTTCACAGGGTTAAGCCCTCTGTGGATTGAGGCTTACTTTCTTTAGCAGGCCTTTAAAAAATCTACTTGTTGATATTTTCATTATGTCAACATTTTTCAAATCATTCATTATTCATATGTCTACGACATTGGGAGACAATCTTTGAAAGAAGGCGAGCATTTCTCCAGAAGGTCATGTGTCAGATGCTTCTTCCAGATCACATGATGGTTTTCTGTGAAATATTAATCTTTCTAATCCGGAAATTGGAAATGAACACGGGATTGCTACATTTATCAAAAGTGTAAGAAGATTAACGGAGTGAATTGAAATAATCCTCAATTTGTCAATCCATTATATCAAATTTAATGCTTCCAGCGTAGGAAACAATGACTGCATGAATTATGTAATATCTTTCGTACATTGGGCGTTGACTCCATCCTCAAGACACTTATAAAGAAAATAAATTGATAACCGTCTGTTACTCAAACGAAAACGGATATAATGTTAACGATTATAAGTTATTACCGGTATCCGCCCTAACGAAAATTACTTATGATTTCGTATGAGATTTTTCTCACATACATCTCATGAAATTTCATGCGGATTTGGAGCGTTTTTGCATGAAATATGTCATAAAATTTCATGATTTTCTCATACAAATCTCATTAATAAATTAAGAATTGCTTCTTCATACTCACGAATATATTTATTGAGGTTTTCTTAGCCTCGCCACGTGTTCCACAGCATTCCAGGCCATGACCACATTACTATTTCAGTATTTGCTATAACAAACCATTGTTTACCATGATGCGATATTTAACTGTGGTGTATCTGTGTCTTTTTTCAACATCTTGCATAGTAATGCTAATTGTGAAGTAAAATTATATGTGCAGCAGTTCGAAAACACTGTTGCAGTCGCTGTGACTTTTATCGTTTGTAAACCAAACATGAAGATTCTGATCGATTGAATAGGCTTTCTTATGACTCTTTCTTTTTGCGGCTAGCATGCATATCTTACTACTTACATGTAAACTTAGGTTCACAAAAATCTCATGAATGTTCTCATTTCCACTCATTTCCACTCATTGTATTTTCATCTAGGCATTATGAGAACATCAGGAGTTGAATATTTTCTGATGAGAATGTCATGAGACTCATGATAACTTGATGAGCTCTCATAAAAATATCATGAATCAGCCTTACATTTCATGAATTCTGATGAAAAGTTTTCGTGTGGGCGCCCTTGGCAAGCTGATGCCAACACTCAACTGCTCGTAATGTGCATTGGTTGCTGTAGTTGTGCAAAATATCATTTTGGACAAGCAGTGGAGGTCCGCACACCAAACTATGAATAGGTATACATGAATAGGTACACAGTGGCGGATCCAGGGCGGATTTCGGGATTCATCCTCCACAGAGTAGCCTAATTGTATTTCAAATTTCTTCATTCAATTAAACTAGTTAAGTAATTATGGAACAATCTGGGATTGGGAATGTCTATGAGATCTGACGGTTATTGATGTTATGATTCGTAACTGATCCGCAGGTGTGGAAATAATGAAAGACCCTTGTAATTATCAATGAGTGTATCCGGATCTCTCAGTTACTGTAATGATTATTTGTGCAGGGAATTGTTGATGTCATGTTTTACGGAGATTGGAGGCTATACCTCTCGGAGATCGGGCCTGCATCTGGTTTGAAGTACCTGAAGTAATTAAGTGACCATCGATGTCGACTTCCATTGAGACTTGAGAGATAGCCGGTTCCGAGTTTTGATAATGTCGATCTTTTGCAAAGTCGCAAATAAAGAAATTGAAAAATCCTTTGCACGTTGTCAGGAACTACTTGCATTGACTGGTGGCATTGATGTATGCTCACCCTGAAGCTTATGTTGATGTTGAAACAGCGACCGATACCTTTTCATCAAAGAATAATGCAAGATCAACTTTCAATCAAGTAATTTGTAAATGAACATCTTATTATTTATACATGTTTTGAAAATCATCATGCTACGCCAATTACATTCACTTGCGTTAGATGCTGGCAATCATTTGAGGCTTTTACAGAAATTCTATTTTTCGAAGAACTATTTTAGTATTTCTGTAGATGTAGCCTGCGAATATGATAAAGAAACGCACGATTTCAAATTTTTATGAAGCGCACAAATATGTAGACATTTAAATGCTAGCCTGCTAAAGGTTTCTGTTCATTGATTACTAGAAAATATAAATAGTGAATTTAACTTTTTATGAGCGAATGCATCATATGCATTCATCAGACTTGGGCGCAAAGTCGGAGTGCACATACGCGCCTCTGGTATTCACAGACATCGCCCCCTCCCCCCCCCCCAACGGAAATTTCTAGATCAGCCTATTCGTATACATATACATTATACATAAGCTTGACAGGAGACCACGATTGCGCACGTTGAGCTTCTATTGACTTTTATCTTTTGACACAAATGTCTTGGCGATGATTCTTGCCTTCAAGAATAGGAAGAATGCAAGAAATTCTTTTCGTCATTATATGAATATTTACTATGATATTACCATGATGGCTAGAAGTTTAACACAATTGTGACCTTTGCAATTTGGCTTGCTGGGAAGAACATGTGACTACATGAGGATGTTTTTCATATTTATAGAAGTATAATGTTTGCATTAATAATTGAATGAAATCATAACTTGTAATAAATAGATACAGAATATTTTGAATTTTATTTCCATTGTGTTTAACTTTTGGCCAGCATAGTACACCGCCAAGGATTAGAAAGGAGAATATCTTCTCCGGCGATTTCACCCGAAGTCACGTGAACAAGCTTGCCAAGCGAACCGTCGTGTAACTTACCATCCAATAAATTTGTATCCGAAGAAGATATTCTCCTTTCTAATCTGATATCACCGGATACGTGGACTACCTGTGATACCGTCAAGGATACCTCGATATCAACGAAATTGAGAATCAAACATGGTTATTATCCAACTCCTCACACCAACTATCAAATTTCAACATCAGAGTATTGCGTATCAATATTGTTCTGATAGTGGAAGCATTAAAGTTGCATGAAATGACAATGAAATCAATTCCTTGGTCCATAGCTACATTGCCGCAACATTTTAATGTGAAAATTGGATTCGAATCTCAAAATCGTCAAATGTCCGTCCCATTTTGAAACATCAAGGGAATTTCAAAGCGGTGATTCTTTTACTGATGAATTTCTGAGTTCTCAATACACTTACAAATGCAGTGCCGCATTATTATTCAATCATTCTTTTAGTTTACTGATGTGTTTCGCGGCATTCACAAAGGAGAACCGATTTCTACGCAAACAACGAACTGTGCTCCCTTTTCCGCACAATGAAAGTAACGGCTGTTTTAATTGCTAAGAAAGCAAGCACAACGGTTGTCTGATTATATACTAAGCAACAATGAAGATTTTTTTCAAATCATCTTCCTTTGTTCACTCTTTCAGTCCTTTGCGCTCATTTATCGAGGTTAAATCCAGAAACAGAAGATTTTGCTCTCATTTTGATCAGCGTCCTCTTGTATTATTCCGACTGCAAATTTTATATATTGCAGTCTGCAGTAATTTTTTTTGCAATGATTACGTTTTACTATTGCTTCATGGATGATGAAATAAATCTACAAGACAGCTGTGTACTTACGAAAAGAGAAAACAGTCGCAGACTTATAGTCCGGCAGCCAGAACGAGTTCCTGCAAGGAACGATACTAAAAATTACAGAAAATACCAAGACTTTCACAGAATGATGTACAACATATGCCTACTACGAATCTGCACGTCTGCCGAGTTCTAGTGAGTTCCTCTTCTTGTCAGACAAGATCAAAGAAAAACACATGTAAATCTAATGGGACGCAGATTTCAGATTTTGGTCAAAATGAAAGTTTCTATGTTTTATTCTGATTAAGCAAAGAGTAATAAGCCCATAATTTTTGGCATAGACTGTCTTCCGGTCATTTCCTTTCATGTTCATCCGCCCCTGTCTGTAAAACTATGTACATTTAAATTTGGCGAGCCTCTTAATGTCGGCAAACACAACTATTTTGAGCAACTTTATTCAACCACATTCTCACATACATTGCCGATTAGAAGTATGATGATTGCACATGCACATTATTATTGGAAATGACCTGAAGACATTCCATGCCAAAAATTATGACTGTAGACTTAATATTTTTCAGTTGACAACAGAAAAGAAAATTTGATTTTAAACAAAAACTTCAATCTGCGTCCCATTGGATTTGCATGTGTTTTTCTTTGATCGTGTCTGACAAGAAGAAGAACTCAATAGAGCTCGGCACATGCATAGGATGTACACCATTCTGTGAAAGTCTCACTTTCGGGCCTCGTTCCTTGCAGAAACTCGTTCTGCCTATATAAATTCACTTAAAAGTGTAAAGGAAAAACACAAACTAAAGCCCAACCGGTTTCACCTTTATCCAAGGCTTGTCACGGGCAAGTGAAATATATTTCATAAAATTATATCATATATATCATATAATGAGTATCATATATATATACTCATTGACAGAATTCTTGAAACATTTACTTATTTAACTTCTTTCATTTTTGACTGGTATAAATACATGTATGTATGATACCTTGATAATCTAGTCACAATCTCCACCAAGTCGCTAGCACAGAAAAACAACGCATGTAGCAGATTCAACTTTAATAGCGCGTGTGCCCCCCTCTAGCTCCAATACATTCAGTAATCCGAGATGGCATGGATTCACAAAGTTTCTGAATGAAGGATGTTTCAAGGAGAAGCCACTGCTCTGTCAGTCTTTCAGAGAAAATCTTCAGGGACACTGGTGGAAATGAATAGCGGTCTCTCACTCGCCGCCCAAGCTCGTCCCAGACTTGTTCAATGGGTGACAAGTCAGGTGAGCGTGCTGGCCAGTCAAGGGTTTGAATGTTCAATCTCCTAACAGTGGCAATGACAGCCGAGGAGCGATGTGGTCTTGCGTTGTCGTCTGGGAAGACGAGATCATCCACCCTGACCACTGGGGCAACAACAGGAAGCACAATTTCATTGAGATACCTCTCTCCAGTCAACGTGCCTTTGATGATGACAACTGTCGTTCGTCCGCCATACCAAATGCCACCCCACAGCACAGCACTTCCACCACCATATCTGTCGTGTTCTTTAATACAGCATGGGGCAAAGCGTTCACCTGGAAGACGATGCACTCTGACACGACCGTCATTGAAATCCAGAGTGAATCTCGATTCATCGGTCCACAAGACTTTCTGCCAGTGATGGTCATTCCATGAGCGATGGGCATCATACCAGGCAACTCGTCTTCTGCGGTGCTCAAAACTCAATGGAATTAGGACAGCTGGTCGTCGCGATTGAATTCCAGCTCCATTCTTTAATGTATTGAATGGTAATACATAGAAAGCGAGACATTGCATCAAACCTGGGAAAAAATGAAACAAATTTCAATTCAAGCCAATGATAGTTTGTTTCAATAATTATGTCAATGAGTATATAATAAAATTGAAATAGAAAACACGATTTTTACTTATAAGCATAAGCGCTTTCTTTTCTTCAGATGCTTTATTAGTAATGAGATTCAGATAACATGCTATTTACAAAATTTGAAATATACATCATACAGTTAGTCATTAGAAATAACATGGAAATTTAGAACATATCTTCAGAGTGATAGGATTATGTGCAGCATAGATTTCTGTTGAGGATAAGATAATTAGGTCGAATTGAGTGATGGATCGAAGGATTCTATGAAATATCTTTCTGTGGGTTTTTTCTTTCTACATCACAATCAGAAAAAAACATCTTATAAAAAGGGAAAATAGAAAGAGATTTTCGTCCTCATACATCTAAATGTTCACTTACACTTATATGTCTATAATTGGGGCTGTTGTTTGTGAATTCTTGTTCTGCACCTTATTGTATTTTTAGTCTCGCCAATGTAATATTGGTTGCATCTGTGGCATGTATTTACGTAGGTAACATTTTTTTATGTCTTATTGTAAAAATCTTTCCATTGAAATTACACATAGATCCTTCCCTCAAATAACTACAAGTTCCACATCTAGGATCTTCACATTTCTTTACAGAATATATTTTGTTTGTTGTTAGTTTAGAACTGCATAAAATTCTCTTGAGACTCTTTGGTTGTCGTTTACTTATAATGAATTTTGGAATATGATTTTAGTTAGATCATCTTCTTTTAGCATTGAATTCAAAGAATGGATTGTTGGGGAAATATTTGGATTTTTTGTCATGACAATAGGAATAAGAGATTGATTGTCATTATTGGTATTTCAATTTCGTTGCTCAGTTAAAAGTTGAGATCGATCAAATTGTAAGGCCTTGTCAACTCCATTTAATATTAATTTTTTGAGATACTTTTATGTAGTTGAAAAAGAGTTCGATTCTTGAAGTCGTTCATGTCTTGCTTGTGAATCGCTAACAATTACACAAATGCGACGTGCTAAATTATAAGGTACGAGTATAGCTCGTTAAGTATGTCGTGGGTGACAGGAGTGAAAATGTAAATATTGATGGGTATCTGTTGGCTATTATAAAATATGTCTGTTGAGATGCAATCGTTCGTTTTAATTCGTTCGATTTAATTAAGAAGGCAATTTCAGCATCACTTGTTTCGATAGTAAATTTTATGTTGGGGTTAAGACTGTTTAATAGATTGTAAAATTGATCCAATTGGTTCAAGTTGTGATTCCAAATTAGGAAACAATCGTCTAGATACCTTTTCCAATATTTCAAAGTGTTTTCAGCAAAGTCTTCACCCCATAATTCTATCATTTTCATTTTCAACTTCACTTCCAAATATCCCAACGTCAAGGTTGCGTATGTTGGGGCGACTTTAGTCCCCATGGCCGCTCCTCTCTTCTGCATATATAATTCATCGTTGAATATAAAAGTGTTTCTCGTAAGGATGAGATTCAAACTTTCTAGTATAAATACTTTCGAAAATCTCGAGTCGAGAAGGTTATGACATTTATCGATCCAGTTACGTATAGCTTCCAATCCTAATTCATGAGGAATATTCGTATATAGACTTACTACATCAAGCGTTACTAATTTTGAAATTTCGTGAACTTTCGTCGGTAAATGATTTAGGAAATCAAGATTATCTCTAACGTAACTGGCAACTTCATTGCAAGTAGGTTTGAGAATTAAAGCAATAAAATTACTTAGTCTTTGAGTAGGGGAGTTTGCACCACCCACTATAGGACGAAAAGATAGGTCATTTGGATTGTCACAACATACGTAGGATGAATTTTGATTTTCTATGGCTTCTTTGATGAGTTTTGATTTATGAATTTTTGGGAATCCATAAAAGTTGCTGCTCATATATTCAAAATTACTCAAATAGCCAATTTCTTTGTGAGTTAAATTTTCACATTGTTGGCCAAAAATCAGATTTTTTATCTACCATAATATACTCATTGAAAAATTTTTTGAAACATTTACTTCTTTAACTTCTTTCATTTTTGACTGGTACACTGTAAACCGTTGACTGACAATTGACAGACATTTATCCAAAAAATCTATTTTGTCGGTCATTGTTAGTTCTTGTAGGATGATTGCCACTGAACACCTACAATATCTGACAAAAAGCGACAAAATGAATAGCAATGAATTATAGCTTAAATTTCATCAAAAATGTAGGTAATTTATTGAATTATGTCAAAGTAAATCATGGTTTTGCCACACAATAATACAGATTGCCCAAAAGTCAATCAATCACTAATCGAAAAAATCAATCATTATTCAACAGTTTTTGTTTAGTTAATTTGCATACAAAGCATCTGTCTCGATGTCAGTGGAGAACCTACAAATACGTCGGATATCGCAGGATATTAGAGGTGGCAATGGTCGGTTGATTTTGTCAGTAATTTTGTAGGATAATTGTCGTTCTACGGTTTACAGTGTATATACACATGTATGTATGATACCTTGATAATTTAGTCACAATCTCCACCAAGTCGCTAGCACAGAAAAACAACGCATGTAGCAGATTCAACTTTAATAGCGCGTGTGCCCCCCTCTAGCTCCAATACATTCAGTAATCCGAGATGGCATGGATTCACAAAGTTTCTGAATGAAGGATGTTTCAAGGAGAAGCCACTGCTCTGTCAGTCTTTCAGAGAGAATCTTCAGGGACACTGGTGAGATGAATAGCGGTCTCTCACTCGCCGCCCAAGCTCGTCCCAGACTTGTTCAATGGGTGACAAGTCAGGTGAGCGTGCTGGCCAGTCAAGGGTTTGAATGTTCAATCTCCTAACAGTGGCAATGACAGCCGAGGAGCGATGTGGTCTTGCGTTGTCGTCTGGGAAGACGAGATCATCCACCCTGACCACTGGGGCAACAACAGGAAGCACAATTTCATTGAGATACCTCTCTCCAGTCAACGTGCCTTTGATGATAACTGCTGTCGTTCGTCCGCCATACCAAATGCCACCCCACAGCATAACACTTCCACCACCATATCTGTCGTGTTCTTTAATACAGCATGGGGCAAAGCGTTCACCTGGAAGACGATGCACTCTGACACGACCGTCATTGAAATCCAGAGTGAATCTCGATTCATCGGTCCACAAGACTTTCTGCCAGTGATGGTCATTCCATGAGCGATGGGCATCATACCAGGCAACTCGTCTTCTGCGGTGCTCAAAACTCAATGGAATTATGACAGCTGGTCGTCGCGATTGAATTCCAGCTTCTCGCAATCTTCGGTAAGCCGTTCGAACGCTACAGTCTATATTTGAGGCACTCTTCCAGTGTACAATTAGCTTTGGGACTGACACAAATCTATTCCTCTTTGCAGCTAAAACTATACGTGCGTCTGTCTTTCCTGCAGACTTTCTTGGTCGACCAGATCCCTTCTTCTTTTTAACATCTCCTTCTGCTTTCCATCGACACCACCACCTCCAAACAAAGACTCTCGATGGTTGCAGGTCTTCGGCAACACTCGCACAACTTCTACCACAACGAATCATTCCAATAGCCATACCTCTGGTAAACTGATCGTGTGCCATTTTATTTTACAAAAGCTGGATTTCTGTTCACGTTTATCTTCAATTTGCAAAAGCAATTGTGACAGTTGTATCGATATCAAAATTTGAAATTTGACCACCATAGATCTGTCTCCATTCTCTAATGTGTTGAATGGTGATACATAGAAAGCGAGATATTGCATCATACCTGAGAAAAAATGAAACAAACTTCAATTCAAACCAATGATAGTTTGTTTCATTAATGATGTCAATGAGTATATTATGATTGTCTTGGTTTTGATTGATTTTTGCATAGAAGGAATTGTCATCTAACATTTTCAAAATATTTTGTTGATAATATTGCTTGCTCATTATTACAACTGCTCCTCCCTTACCGGCCTCTTCGATTACAATGTTTTGATCCGATATTAAGGCTTTCAATGCGCATTGTTCTATACCATTTGGTCGAGTGGTACCATGATTATTAGTGATTACAGTCAAATTAAGATTTTCCAAAGTATTGCAAAACACAGTCTATATTTCGATTTCTACCACTAGATGGGGTAAAACAAGATTTATTGCTTACCAAACTTTCTGGTTCATTTTCATTTAAGTCACTGTAGCGAAAATACTCTGTTAACCGTAATTTTCTGGTATAACATTTGATGTCAGATTTCATTTATTGTTGATTTTTATTTGGAGTAGGGGTGAAAATTCTACTGAAATAAATGTCTTTGAAATAGTTTTGTGTTGAAATTAGGACATTCAAGTCTCTGTACGTTTCTAAATTGATTTGTATCCGACAAATTTTGTTAAATTTTTTAATTTTCAAAATTCATTATAAGTAAACGACAACCAAAGAGTCTCAAGAGAATTTTGTGCAATTCTAAACTAACAACAAACAAAATATATTCTGTAAAGAAATGTGAAGATCCTAGATGTGGAACGTGTAGTTATTTGAGGGAAGGATCTATGTGTAATTTCATTGGAAAGATTTTTGCAATAAGACATGACATGTCATCCTCAACAAAAAATGTTACCTACGTAAATACATGCCACCGATGCAACCAATACTACATTGGCGAGACTAAAAATACAATAAAGTGCAGGACAAGAATTCACAAACAACAGATAAGCAACCCTAATTATAGACAGATAAGTGTAAGTGAACATTTAGTGGTATGAGGACGAAAATCTCTTTCTATTTTCTCTTTTTATAAGATGTTTTCTGATTGTGATGTAGAAAGAAAAAAAACAAAGAAAGATATTTCATAGAATCCTTTGATCCATCACTCAATTCGACCTAATTATCTTTTCCTCAACAGAAATCTATGCTCCACATAATCCTATCACTCTGAAGATATGTTATAAATTTCCATGTTACTTCTAATGACTAACTGTATGATGTATATTTCAAATTTTGTAAAGGGCATGTTATCTGAATCTCATTACTAATAAAGCATCTGAAGAAAAGAAAACGCTTATGCTTATAAGTAAAAGTCGTGTTTTCTATTTCAATTTTATTGTATTTTCTCTGGTTGCTGAGTATAGTTATCAATATATATATATATATATATATATATATATATATATATATATGTGAAAAATTCAACTGAAAAATCAACTGAAGTGAGTAGTATTGATTTCAGCAGAATGGTATCGAAATCTGAAAGAAAATTAGTGCGTTTCAATGAACTGAAAAATCAACTACTTGCCCTTGGTTATCCAATGCCTCTAATCAATGATTCGATATCAAAAGCAAAAAGTGAGATCACAAGGTGAAGAAAAACCGACATTCCAGTTTAACGATTCCCTTTATTTCCACATATAACCCGAATAATCCGAAACTTTTCCGGGACGTTATTAATCCAATCTTCACTGGTTTATAAGTGAATCCGACTTTTAGAGACTACAGAATAAGACGCACATACCGTCAGCCTCCTTCACTACTCCGGCAATTGAGAAAAAATAACAGGAAAACATTAGTGGGTGCCACAAAATGTGGTTATGGTAGATGTGAATGCTGCCATTACATCATCGAAGGTGCAGTGTTTTCTTTTAAATTTGGGGACGAATTCAAACATTTTCACGTATATATGTATCCAAAAATGATCCCCAAAGAAAACACAGTATCAAATAAGATCCCCGACCGGTTTCACTTCATTCTCAGAAGTTTGTCAAGGGAATGATTTATTAATTAAATCTATGTACATAAAATTCAAATTGAAATAGCATTGAGCGCAGGTTTCAGCAACTCAATGATACGGCGTTCCATAGCTTCCCTATCAACCTTGGTTTTCGACGGTGACATCTGATAGAGAGGAGCAGCCTCAAATTTCTTTGATAATGAACTCCCACAAGAAGCTATGTGCTTGCTCATGCCTAAGATCCTATACTCTGGACGAAACATTTGCTGCCTATGTACTGTGAGTCTGTTCCTGAAAATATCTCCGGTCTGACCTATACAGAATTCTTGGCAACCTAGGCACCTAATAAAATAAATATCATTCTTCGAAGCACAACTGAGATTACGCTTTACCTCAGAGTTTCTTTCGTAATTACCAACTTTAAATTAGATGGTTTTTCCCGTTACTAAGATATCACAGCAACCGCATCTAGGTTCTTCACACTTAGTAATCCCAGTTATAGTCCTTCTATTGTTATTACTCAAGATATTCAGGAGGGACCTAGGTTGCCTGAAAG
>CAJQUW010004632.1:0-68456 GCA_907163375.1 Prostheceraeus crozeri | reverse complement strand
TTGGTTGATCACGACATAGCAAATAATCTAGCATACATCAATTAAAATCAATCAAAATAAATACATCGACAAAAAACGAATGATGTCAGTTAAAAAGTTAAGAACAGTAATTAATAAAACTCCTAGAGAAACGGTATTTATTAATAATTGCATATTATAATTATATATATATTAATATTATAATATTTATAATAATGATTATTTCAGAAATCATAATTTAATATAATTTTAATAATTATCGAAAAAGCCTTTATTAGCATTAAAACACAAAAACAAGAAAGCAAAGCAAATCAAAAGTCAGTACAAGTCGGGAAGTGCAGCTCCGGGTGCCGGAAGGGTCTCAAGAATGCATGCACAGTTTCCTATTTGAATCGCAAAAGCGAGGCGTTGGCGCAAGTAAAGCCATGCGTCTTTCTCGCCGGTCTTGGCGGCAATACGGCTTCCAAGTTTCCTCAGAAAGGAGAATGTCTGTTCGCCGTAAGCACCGTAAGTTTCTGCGGATACGGGCTGGAATGCGAAGTCCTCATAGAGGTCACAATATTTCACCGACTTTCTCTTCTCCACCGCTGTCGCCACTGATCCGCCACTTGAAGTCGTAGAGCTCCAGGATTTCGCGGATGGATGTGCACACGTGACATCCCACGCGATCGGCTTCAGGTTCTTGTCCAGCAGCAGTCCAGTAGGCTCCAGCATAGTGGGCAGCTGGATGGAGTCCATCGCCCGGTCCACCACCTCGTTCATCAGCGTATGGCGCAGATGTCGGCCCTTGCTGCGGGGACAGACGAAGCCGTGCGCGCCACCGCCGTCCGCCTTAGAGCCACAACGAGCGCAGATGTGCTCAATGGATACGGGGGCTCCGATGCGGATGGCAGAAGCGACGCGGAGTTGGTCGTCCGTCAAATGAAGACCGAGCGATGTGGACGGTAGGACGTTAATCCAATCGCCCGATCCCTTTGAGGCGCAGGAGAGCAGTCGCGTGCGGTCAAGCAGCCTGGAACTTCGGAGGAGGTCGTCGTAGGACTGACGGTGAAGCGAAAGTGTCCATGATTTCTGCTTGGTAAGGGGTTGCAGTGGATATGATGGGACTGAACACTGCGAGTACCAATGTTCGAGCGCTGTGTCGTGTGACTTCGTTTCCTCGAGCTTCCAGTGACATGAAATAAGCTGACAAACAGAGTCTGAAGCATACAGGGAAGATAAGAATGCTGAACCAGCTGTGAAGGACGCCGAGGAAATACCCAGTCCACTTAACTTGGATGGGAGCGCAACTTGTCTCTTTTGAAAATCGCTTAACTCAACATTCAAAATGGAAGACACAACATGCATCATCGATTCATCAATAAGTAGAAGAAGGTCCGTTCTTGTAAACGAAGGTGACGTTCGTAATAGATGAAAGAGCATAGGCAAATAAAAACAGTTGCGCAGTAAAAACAGAGCATCATGACACGATAGAATCTTCAAGCGGGATCCCAAGACTTCAAAGGTTTTCTATGAATCTAGAATCAGGGTCTCAAGCGAATTTTCCCCCAAGGCAGCTCCCAAAAGAGTGATTTTATCTTTTGGAACAAAGGTCAAGTTCGGTAGGAGCTCTTTGAAATCATTGAGGATGGCCGGATCAAGGCTACCAATAACAGGCAATTCACATTTGCTACTATTCAACTCCAGGCCAACATCCTTGCATGATGGAATAAACTTCTTGAGATCGGCAAGTAGCGAATCATGCTTCCCTAGAAGTGTGACATCATCTAAATAGGCTATCTTGAGTGGGCAACCACTAAGACTTGCCAAGGCATCGTGTATTGAATGCATTGAGATATCATTGCAGTTCCTCGCACTAGTGCAAGAACTCTATCAGCCAGTTGCGCAGTTGATTTCTTATGCAAGCAATCAGCTTATGGTCCCAAAAATCTTTAAATAAGCTATTTGCCTATGATTTTCCTTGCAGAAAAGAGCTCTTATGTAGGTAATTACTTATCCGAAGCTGTCTTCTTCGCATTCGCTTGCAGAAATGGCTGCTTGCTTGCGAAGAAAAGCAAGCAGCTAATGTATAGATTTTTTGTAATGTATAGCTAAGCAAAGGCATGTCTTATGCATTGAATTTTTAATTTCAAGCGGCGACAGTTTGTAAATCTAAGCAGCACATAGCAATAATACAGTTCAGTCCAGACCTTTTTCATCAGGTTGTTTGTGCAATTCCAAGCTATGGAGTATCTTGACTATTTGACAATGGAAGATGACGCCGACAATGCACCAACGCCGAGAATTTTAAGGGATGTGAGTGATCCTCTAAAGCAATGGAGTGACGAAGATTTTGTCGACCGTTTCCGATTCGGAAAAGGTACAGTCGTTGCCATATTTGAGCAGTTAGCTCCAGAACTGACATCCTCAGTCTGCCTGTCCCTTTAATGAGACAACTTCTGATAACTCTGCGATTCTACGCTTGTGGAATTTTTCACAGAGAAAATGGAGATTTGTCGGGGGTTAGTGAAGCCTCGGTATGCCGAATTGTGTACCGGATGACCAACGCACTTTGTCGCCTACGTCCACAATACATCAGATTTCCTGCAGCATCAGAGCAAGCAAAACTTAAACTGGATTTCTTCTCAATAGCAGGTTTTCCCGGCAAGTACACTGTTAATGCTATATTGGTCTGTTTGGTCCGAAAAAGGTCTGTGTGTGAGGTTAAATGAGTCCAGTCATAGTACAAGCGTAGGACCTAACGTCCTAATGCCAAAACTTAATGCATTGATGTTTTGTATTCATACAACATTTTTACAAAATATTTTTGTTATATATATTTCAAAATGCAAATATAAACATGAAAACATAATGTGGTATAATGTTGTTTTTTCTATAGGTGTTATTGGCGCAATCGATGGATCTCATGTGAAAATAAAGAAACCATCAACGACTGATTATGAAGAATTCCGTTGTCGGAAGGGTTTTATGTCAGTAAATGTACAATGTGTTCGCTCACCAGATTTACAATTCACTGACATTGTTGTACGCTGGAAAGGGTCGACTCACGATTCTCGAATATGGCGGAATTCATCGATCTGTAGTCGGTTCCTTGATCACGAATTTCAGGGTCATTTGTTACGGGATAATGGATACCCGTGTACCACAGAGATCTTAACACCAATATTGCGTCCCACCACTGCTCCCGAAAGACGCTACAATGTCGCTCACATCAGGACACGGAACACGATTGAACGAGCCTTTGGGTTGTGGAAGGCCAGGTTCCGCTGCCTTCAAAATACATTGCGATTTTCCCCGAGGAGCATCATAGTAGCAACTGGAATATTGCACAATATCGCCATTCAGCAGCACTCAGTCCCGTGGGAAGTTCGTGGACGTGGAAGAGGTGGATGAACAGTCTATCTTTCTGGACTCTGATGCGTACTCTTCAGAGAAAAGTTCACGTCAACATATTATTGACTCGTTCTTCGCGTAAAGCAAGCTAGTGCAAGCTGTTCGAATAAATCTCATTCCATTTGATGAGATTGTTTTCTCTTCTTCATCTATGATAATAATTATACATTTTGCCACATAATCTATGGAATGTATTCGTGTAATCAATAAGCTTATGTTATTTAAAAATGCTTTGGTAATCAGAGAATTGGTGCAGTACAATATATGAGATGTGTGTTATTTAATAAATGCACAAAAATTTCTATGCAAGGCAACCTATATCACTTAAACATCCGTGTGAATGTACGGGATCTGCTCAATTATCATAATTCTCTCGATTCTTACCATGTACTACAGATCAAATGCTTGCTTTGCTACAGCTATTCGGTTTTAATAAAGAAAGAAAAGCGATATCATCAAATATACATGTATTATTGTTCAATGCAAGCAAATCTGCATAAAAATGTAGAAGATACCGGTACCGAAACTGTCAACTCTGCCAACTATCTACAAAAGACATATTAAAACATTTTTTTATTCTGTTCTATAATGTTCATACAAACCATCGAGATTTCTCAATGCTTTCTCGTGCTCTTTGAGTTTGATTTTCATCTCTGTCTCCTTCAATTCGAGTTCGAAATCCAATATTTGTATTCGCTTCTTATGCTCCTCCTCTAGCATCTGTATGCGCCTGTCGTGATATTCTTTTGTATAAGCGTGAGCGTAGGTTTTGACCACTTTTTTCTCTTTCTTCAAGGAATTGTCTTCTTTGACTTTCACTTCTTCATCTGATTCTGAAAAGAGGAAAAGGCATGAAACCATTTGATATGATAGGGCATCGAATATAAATGGGCATACATGTACATGTGCAATCATATTTGTAAAAAAAATGCAATTTCTTCATGAAGTAGATGCCCTCGATTAGTAGCCGCGGCATGTACTCGAAGTCAGGCAACCGCACGCATAACATCGACGTTGTCAATGCCACATGTGTGATTTCAAGGTCATTGGTTAGTTCTGCGCATTTCGCAAATTGCAAACTTTACATGAGAAGGAAAATCTGTCCTATGTTACCATTGCTTGCCCACCACTGGGTTGATGCAGATTCGCTATTGACAACAATTTAACCACTTGAGTCCATATAATCATTGTCCATAATTCCATTCAGCAGCATCTGGCTTTGGTACACTCCAGTTACAAGAGCTACAGTGCTGCTGCTTTCAGATGTGCATGCCGGGCCTCCTCCAGTTCGAAAGCGTTCTCTTCGTTCATCGGCCATGTCCTTCTTTGCCTTTATTTTCAATTTTGTCCATATATTCTGAAAAGGAGAAGTTGTAAAATCAAAACTATCATTTACTGGAGTGTCAATCTTTAAATATACCTACTGCTGCAATAGAGAAACAGTCTCATTTGAATTTAATGATGTGACTTGTATTACAACTACTCTATAGGCCTAGAAATCACAACAAGATACGGAAATGTACAGTAGCATATTCGGTATAGTGTGCCTTGGTCATGGAAAAATAGTGTCATTTGAGTTCCTTTAGCTTGTAATGGTATTAAAAATTAGTCTACATGCGTGATTTGATAAAGAAAGCAGTCAACAAGTATGCGACAGTGCAACCTACCTTCAACTGTTTGATGTCTCTTTTATGCACATTTTCCCTTGAATTGAATGCTTTTTCTATATTCTCCCATGCTATGGCTTTCTTCTTCTCGATTTCGTTGGTCTTCAATTTGTTCTCAACAATTGGATGCTGGGCAGTAATGCTGCCAAGGGTTTCCAACTCATGTTCTGATATCTTGGCAGCACGTTTCACTGACATTTTGCGATGCAAGCGCCGAATACGAATGAAAATTATTACTAAAATCTATCTGTTTTCAGTATCACAAAGCCATCATGCGATTATATTTTCAGAAATTATTGATCAACTAATGTTGAATGTCGGATATCTATGTTTTGTACTGCTTGCTTTATTGAAGCAGTGAGCTTCAAGATAAGCAAATAGCTTAAGTAAGAAATTTGACTCTGCAACTGAAATAGGAGGTCACCGCTTATTTCGACGATAAGCAAGCAGCTACTGAGGCGCTGACTGCCTCTTAAGAAATCAACTCTGCAACTTGCTGTATATCAAGCAGGAAATATAAAACCGCATAGCTTGGCGCGCCTCCACCTGCAATTGAAGTCACTGTCTATGTTACTTAAAACAAATAACATAGATAGCTCGTTCAGTTATGGTGGAAGCACTGAAGCTATGCGATAATAAATACACCATTTACAATTCAAGTTCAGTCAATCAGAATTCAAGTTTGTCCATGATATCTAAATCAGAAGGCAAGTTCGTCTTTAATCAAAGAAATGCTTATATTAACATGACATGAGTCAAATTATCCTTGAATACCTTCTTTGACAAAACATTTGGGAAGGTAAGTCATCATAACTCATAAGTTGGTACCAACCGGTACACTTGCCAGCTACAACGTGGCTGCAGGAGATACAAAGGATCTTAGTAAATAACATCGATATTGTACTAAGTTAATTTGCAAATTCCGAGCAGTATTTTCATCATCAAACATCGATTGCGATGCTGCTAGTTGCCGTTTTATGGCACTTTTGAAGCACGAAAATGCGCCCTCTTGAGGGTTTAAAAATTGTGAGTATGGGGGAAGAAAAATTATCTCATGATTATCTCTCGGTGGTATAGCACGAAAATGACTAGCACGAAAAATGTATTGTTAATTTCTATGGTTGAATGTAGCCGATTTGGGCACATTTGGTTACAAAAAGGCAATGACAGCCGTCACATATGTTGGGCACATAATCGGTAACATATTGGACACAGTTAAATTTACAGTGCAGAAGAACTTTGTAGACGTCTTAGTGATGCAGGTATCAACATCGAATTTACAGAATGGTTAGAGACTTAATTCCCTAGAAGAAGTCAACACTTGCATGCTAAGGGAGGTTTTGATCCAACAACTGCCGTAACATCAGGCATTCAAAAAAAAGACCAGCCAAGAGGCGGGGACATAATTCACTTTCAACTTAAGACGTGCTGCCACAGAATTAGATTCATCTGCGCGCGCTTCGGTTTCCTAGAAAGGAAGAATTGTATGCAACCTTAATATTGAAATGGCACATCACCGAATTAGACAACTTGCTCCTTCTCGAATGGATAATTCGTGTATCGCTTGCTATTGGAAATGGCAAACGATAAGCTGTCAGCAGAGGACAGTAGAGCCAGTGAGAGATGCGTGCGTGCTGCGATATCACTTCGCACACACCAAAACACACATCCCTGTCTTGGCTTCGATTCAATGTATGCACTATACAGTGAGCAATGCCGAGGAGAGGATCATCAAGTGAACTAATTTTCGTACGCCTGCTACTTTCTTTAATAATGATCGGAAGGGCCAACATTATGGAGAAAACTTGTGCGCAATGATCTGAATTCTTCGAATCTGAAGGAATTGTGGCAATCGAAGCACTTTGCTGGAACTCACATTAATCCGCAAGCGACGCACGACTTTTTTCCTGTCTCTGTAAGGTATAAGGAATTCCTTTTTGCCCACTTAATAGGTTCCTCAATGTGCCGTCCATTTCGTAATAATCACACTTCTAGCAAACCGAAGCAGATAAACAAACTATTTAATTCTGTGCGTGCTGCAGAAAGTATTGTACGTAACAAATTCAGACAAGGTAACTAAATAAAAAGAAGGTTCCCATTTTTAGCCGCAGTTTAATTAGTAATGGTGTTCGTATGACGGTGTCCCTTTGAGTCAGTCTTGCAAAATACTTGGTGTCCAGTGGAATGCTAACCTCACCTGGGATAACCATTTTCCTGCCGTATTAAGGCTTGCGTCTCAAAGACTGTGCGTCATTCGAGCATAGCAATCTTTACTTTCGAACGTCAAGCTGTCGATTTTATACAAATCTCTTCTAATTTTGCCGATTCTGTTGTACTCTTCTTCATTCTTTGCCTGTCTACATACCGAAAGATATTGAGGATAAAATATAAAAACTCCACAGTCTACAAGTTCACAATTTTTTTTTGGCAAAAGCTGTTTCTAATTAAAAAGATGTCCTCAAATTTGAGCAATTTAAGCACAACAATTCCTTGCAGCCGCAGACGCTGCGTAGTTTCGCCCTACAAGGGCTCGTCAGGCCGGCTCGGAATGGCTGAATAAGCTGAAGGACTGCACAACAGACTGCTCTGTGTTTATTTACCCTGGCTTTGCCGAGCGGCTGATAATCATAAAGATTGCAGAGTTCCAGTTCGCCTGAGCATTGGGAGCATTGGAGAATGGAACTTAAATGAAATTGAACAGAATTTAGATTGTTCAAGTCTGCGGACATCTTCCTATTCAATGCCCAGGCGAACTCTGCAATCTTTATGTTTCTGCATAATTTTCCACACTATTGCATATCTGAGGAAATTCTAAACATTTCCTTTGCCAATGTGAGTTTTTTTAGACCATCCACTACGAGACTCAGGACATCTATGTCAGCCACCGTCTTCTCGTATTCTTTATTTAGTTTTCCTATGGATTTGCTGTATTGTGAATCAAATTGTCCCCGAATTAGTTGACCTCTATCTTATCTGGCTTCATATGTGCCATTACTTTTTTTCTCATCAATGATGCTTCTTTCCTAAATGTGAACTATGAATTCTCCAATGTGAAATTGTGATTTTTAGTTGCAAAATATACACTTCCTTCCTTTCTGACTTACTTACGTTTGATGGCAAGCTAGTCAAAGGAACATAAAGTATGCAGAACAAATCTATGATCATAATCAGCTCGATTTATTTTCTGTGTAATGCGGAGGGATGGCGGAAGATAATGAAAGGGGCAGTCACCAAATCAGAAGGGCAGCTTTTATGCCTGAGCTTTTGGACTTCAGTATAAACATGGATTATATTGTAAAATGCTGCTGACATTGAAACTGAAGTCTGTGTGCGCGCAAATACATGCATGTCATATGCTATACCAGGTGCGTATCAGTTGAACAAGCTTTAAGTAACGGCAGAATTTTCCAGGCATTTCCTTTCAACTTTTAGTTTTAGTCCGGGAGCCAGCGTGAAGTTGTGCAGGGAACGAGGGAACCTCTAACCTACTGCAAAACTTCGCGTCTGCCGGATCAGATCATTTGCTTTTAAGAAATATAGAGGATAACACAATCCTATGTATTTCCAGTGGTAAAATTGTGACATTTAAGGTGTTGACTCCATTTTTTCGAATTTTTGCTCATAAAAGTTACACAAATTGGTATTTTGTTGAACTGGTTATTATAGAAATCATCTACAGATCATGATCTTTCAAATGAGTTATCATTCAGTGACAGAGGATGAAGTAAAGTCAACAAACAGACACTTTTCGTTAAAGTATATCAACAATTTTCCTGAAATTTCTATGTTAAAATTTGCAGTTACACCAACGAAAAGTGTCTGTTTGTACACTTTACTTCATCTTCTGTCACTGAATGATAACTCATTTGAAAGATCATGATCTGTAGATGATTTCTATAATAACCAGTTCAACAAAATACCAATTTGTGTAACTTTTATGAGCAAAAATTCGAAAAAATGGAGTCAACACCTTAAATGTCACAATTTTACCACTGGAAATACATAGGATTGTGTTTTCCTCTATATTTCTTAAAAGCAAATGATCTGATCCGGCAGACGCGAAGTTTTGCAGTAGGTTAGAGGTGTACTATGCTATGCGAAAGTTTTATGTACTACCTCGGTCCCTGCACAACTTCACGCTAGCTCCCGGACTATATATTCATTAATCCAATTAATCTGAAAGTTTTTTACGCATATTCGAGTGCGTAGGATCCATCCATTTAAATGTTCCGCACATATAAATCAATTAGACTTTTTCTTGAAAATCATTGAGATTTCAATTATCAAACATGTACATGTAGATCTATGAAACATCTGTGAAGCTCGATTTGATGTGTACATTATATATAAGTCAATTGGTCATTTAGAGGCAAAGTAGGCGCACTGTGGAATAAATAGCAATGACTGACACAGGGCTCCTTATATTTATGAGGGGACTCTCCACACTGGGGAAAAATAGAAAAACGAAGTTCACTTCCAATTTACGAATGGTTGGATACCATCTCACATTACAACCAATTTTTTACTAACAACTTAAACTATGTAGCTGATAGATGCACTGATAAGACAGACATAATTCAAAAAGAAGAAATATTTTCCAATCAGGATTATCTTCAGTCAAAATAACCAAAGCCAAACGTCAAAAAAATGAAAAAAAATCTATAAAAATACATAACTGATATAAGTAACACTGCTATACTGAATTTAGATTTTGTCAGTGATTGTTGATCAAGAAATATGAAGTTCCCGTTCGTCTAACGAGTAACCTGGGTAGGCCTTTATCACTGTGTCTGAACAAAGAAAAGCCGAGCAGCAAGCATAACAATTGTGACAATTGTAGCAAATTACCTCATGAGTTCGATTGCAACAACTGCCTCTTAGTTTGCTGTTTCCCCTGTCGTATTTGTAACCAGAAATATATAGGTCAAACTAGCAGTCTTTTCCATTTAAGATTCAAAGAACCTAAATCCAGTATTCAGAAGCAAGACAACAAAAGCACTTTTTCAGAACATTTTTCTCTATCTATTGATGATTCATACAATGATCCGATGGAGAGTAAATTTAGCAATCAATACACACCTGAACTAAACAGGAAAAATGAGCGCTGTTGAATGGTCTACACCTGTTTTATATGAAGCCGATTTTAGTGCAAAGACTGCCAGACGACTATTTCCCGTGAACAAAGTCGACAGGACGTCGCTACGTCGGATGTCATTACAAGCAGTTTTGCTCAAAATATAAAGTCATAAATTGAGTCTGAAATTCGCCTTTCTACATATTTCTCACCAAATGGCCAACCTCTCGTGTGAGATTATACCTCATACTGAAGACCCGTTCAAAGCTTTGAGGGGCATCTGCTGCAAGTGACAGGGTTCCCTTAGTAACAATGGACATTCAATACTGAAGGTCCCTTAATAAAACTGATGAAAGGCTGATAAAATTTCATTTCATTTATGTGCCTCCAAATTTATCTTCTTTGATTCTTCAACAAGCAGCCGATTACTTAATTTCCGGTTCGACATGGCCACAAAAACTAATGTTGATGACAAATTGATCTTACTTGGTGATCTAAACAAGCTTCCAATTCTGTTCAACCAAAATCAATCAGATGCATACCAAGAAATTAATAACAAGGAAACTCTTCAACAGAAAACTTTCCCAAATGAAACCCGCATCAAAAAACTCGAAGAGCTCGTAGATCAGTTAGAACAAAATATAAACCACCTGACTCAAACACGTAACATGAGCAAAGAATATTAACACACCTCAACATCAAGTCATGAACATAATGGTGCTGTCCACAGAATTTGATATTTTGTTAACCGAAGCGCGCAGATGAATCTAATTCTGTGGTGCTGACACTGAGTCAGAACTTACACGCAATCTACTCGTAACAACATTATTTGAGACTTTTACTCATCGGATAGAAGAAAGTATTCGTAAGACAGTGTAACACAGTACCAAGACTTCTTAAATTACTACTCCAGCTGCAAAGAATGATGATCAATTCAACCATGGTAGCAATGGAATCTTTAACAGTACTTCCCCACAAAGCAGTGGAACTTCCACTTCCTAACGCAGCGAGTCCAACCATAATGCATCATATGTAAATATCTCAAACAGTTGGAGAGCTATCTCAAGCACGTGGTTCTTCAAACAAAAACATGAACCAACAAATAAATGCCTATTGCTCCTCCAGGAAGAAACAAGACAAAGTATAAATATATCGGATATATCGACAATTCTGTACCAGATGAATTTGCCCAATCATATATTACCGACATAGATATCTTGCCCAAACTTCCTCAACAGATCTCACTCAAAATCTCACCCCAAATGTTTCAATTATATCATACAACGGCGAAGGATTTAAATCAAACTGGCCAGTAATCTACGGCTTACTGAAAAATCAATATGACATTGCTTTTATTCAACACTGGCTCTCTGAAAGTGAACTTCACCACCTCAAAAGTATTGCAGATGATGCAAATTATCACTGCTACGCGATTTGCAAAACTTCGGCCTACAGTCAATTCTCCGTGGACGCTTTGGATTTGTGTACACCGAGTTATATAACAGATTATTCATAGACATCCCTGCTAGCAGCCATCCCTCAATGTGAGACATAGATGTCCTTGGTACTATGTACTTCTATGCTTGCTTATGTTCGTAATGTATTGATCTATTATGTATATCTATTGAATTCCTGGACATGAAATTGATTGGTTAGGGACACCTATCGTAGCTTAGAATATATCACTAAGTCGCATGAGATGCTCGATTTCAAAAGATTGCTGGCTACACCATTCATCTGAATTCGATTCTTGAGGAGTTGTTGCTTTTACAGCTGTAAATGATATCACGGGAATATACATTTCCAATCGTTTGGATTCTATCTCTCTTCAATTTCGTGAATTCCAGTTACGACTTGAGCATTAGCGTGGAAGAAACAACAGATGAAAATTATGTATATAGCCTTGAACCATATCATTTTAAACTTTTTGTAAACATCTCTGTTTGGCCGTCATCCATGACACATTCTATAAGGAGCAATGACTACATCGAAAGGACGGCGGGGTTAGTGGACCAGGAAACTCTAGCAAGCAAAATGGAGCCTGGAAGTGTAGAGCTTAGTCAATTACAGAGATCTTCAACCATTCGTGTATATGCTTATTTCAAGAAAAAGTATTCATCCAGTAAATTGGAATATGACACGAAAAATTGTACATATGATATAACTAGTTTAAATAAAGGTGAAGGCAATGAAGAGTGTGAACTAACAAGCAAAGACGAAAAGCAAATTTTAATTCTTAAATTGATTGGCAGGTGTTCTAAATTCTATTACAAGGCTGATTGTCGGGTTTATTGCAAACCTACGAATAATACACTTGGCCATTATGCATGTTCAAAAAGCGGAGAAAAGGTTTGTCTGAAGGGCTACTTAGATCCAAAATCCGATTGTGTAAAGTCTGTCAATAAAGAAAAAATGCGGATGTCAAAACGGCGGATCTTGTCAAACAACTGATTATCCCTCTACGTGTGATTGTTCTGACTATTTTCATGGGAATCATTGTGAATTTAAGAGAAAAGAATACGACAATCCTGTGAAGAAAAAAGATCTCAGTGGTGGCATAATTGCCATTATTGTGGTGGTAATTGTTGTTATAGTTGGTGGAATAGCTACCTCAATCGGATTCGTAATAAATCACTATCGCATAATAATACTAGAATTGCCACTTACAGTTCCTGATGCTCCTGACGAAATAAGTACACCTACTACTGTTACAATGTCTTTTTCGGAAAGTGATGAGTTAAATGACATGATATTATAAACTGTCTGGTGAAGTGGATAAGAATTTTCTTTTGGATAGATGATTTCATGTATTTTGTTTGCATCTTAATGGATTAACTCTGTGTTGTTTTTATCTATTTTCTTTATGACTGAAGATAAACATTTTTGTTCAAATTAGCCTGCATTAAAATGAATGATTTTGTTCTACCTACCGTAAAGAAAGTGTTCATTTTTATTTTCCTTAATCACAAAACTGGCAGACGTACTCGTTCCATAAACTTATTATTTCCATGTAATAATGATCTATCTTCTTTACATGATGCGATTGGACATGCTGCCTCATAAGTCATTGCAGGAAAAAACTAGACACGCTAAATTTTTATTGAAGTTGGGCATCTCGTATACCATAGATCAATTGGGCATCCAATGTCGAAATTCATAAGACGTCATTTGTGGCAAGAAAGTTCAACAAAAATTAAAAGTGGATGCATAAAAATTGCAAGGACATTGCTGATGAGCCAAAATAATGAGTAATTGCAGTATGACCAATCTAGCAGAAGGCTGCAGATGTGAAAATCTACTTGGACTTTCAAATGTTAGTTATGGAATAGGAAGCCAGTAGTCAGATGCCATTCCGGGTGAAGCAATGTTAGCCATTGTTCAAGGTTTTGGCTTATTTTGCTGCTGACAGGTATCATGAAATATGGACTTTCACAATTGATGATTGAAGCAGAAATTAAGATAGTCTCTCTTCATCTTGAATGTAAACATTTACCTGAAATTGAAAATCAACGAGATAGGTAGCCTATGTTTTTCTAACAAATATCTGCGCATAGGTGCATCCTAAATTTCACAAAATTATGTGATTCATGCAAAATAATATGAATGATATATCACAAAAATTATTTGAATGATTTCTGGAGCCTGACAACTTTCATGAAGTTTGAAAAAAGATAACCTAAATGTATTAAGGTTCACAATTCACTGTAGCCAAGGTGCTTATACGATTTTCGAGGTCCGGAACAAGTGTCTCAAAACATTCACGCTCGTAGTTGACATTGTATGCTCCATTTCAGAATGACAACTGAGGTTACATCCAATCATAGAAATTGACAACGACAAAACCTCTAGAATTGAAATGAAGCTTCATGCAATACACAATAGTGGCACTAAAATCGCACGCATTTTCACTTAGAGACATTTGTCAACGGCTGTATCATTGGGTTAGAATCAGTCACACGTGCAATTCTAAGCTTTTCATTGGCGATCCATGCCCCAACTTAGTTCCCCCGGATGTGCCGCGACCTTGAGTCAATTTCCATTCTAGTCAACTTCAGATAAACAATCTATTTCTGTGATTTCATCACAGCCAACAACGCCGGAGAAAATGGTTGAGCTATGTGGAAGCTGCAGATCATTGATGAAAGAATTCAATATGTATTTGAAGTGTGATAAGTGCTGTGACTTTTTCCATCTAAATTGTACTCTTCTCCCGAATTACGAACTGGTAAAATATGTCAAGCTTAGTAAAAGAAAATATACATGTGAAGCTTGTATAGCAAAACTTTATGATGCTGAACTACAGAACATATCACAATCCACATCAAAACATAAAACAGAACAACATGACATCACAACACGAACACAGAACACGCAAACAGACAAGCAAATTATCAACACTGAACTTGAGAAAGAAAGGAAGAGACATCAAGCCGAAAGACAAGATCTTCTGAAAGCCATTAATACTTTTGAAGTAGAATTGAAGGAACAAGAGAGAAAAATAAGAGCTATGCACGCAAAGATAGACGAGCTTCAACAAGCGAATGAATAATTAGTATGTCTTGAAATGAAGAACAATCAAAAAGACGAAGAAATATCAATGAAAAATCATCAGATTGAAGAATTGAAAGCAAACGCGAGAAGAGATGAGAGAAGAATATTTGGATTAAGGGATGAGAGTGATGAAAGTGAAACTGAAGCTGATCAAGACGAAATAAAGAAAGATATGAGTGAAATATTGAAGAAAATCGGCAACAATGAAAAGGAGATCAAAAAGAACTCTGAATTCAGACGACAGCAAGAAGAACTACAACTTTCACAAGCGCAGCAACAACCGCAAGTACAACAACAACAGCAACAACAACAACAGCAACAACCAGGGCAGCAACAACCGCAAGTACAACAACATCATCAACAACAACAACAGCAACAACCGCAAGTACAACAACAACAGCAACAACAAGGGCAGCAACAGCATTGGCATCCGAGAAGATTAACATGTTTCCACTGTGGGAGAGTTGGTCACCACATTCGAAATTGTTACCACGCTCCATGGAACCGAAACAGAAATCGCAATAACAACCACTATCGAAACAGATACAACTACAATAACAGAAGAACTTATGAAAATAGAAGACCAAGATACGATGATGAAAGATACGATGAAAGAAGACACGACAATTACAATAACAGGTATAAAAATGAAAGAAATCAAGAAAATCGAAGATACTATGAAAGAGAAGGAAGAATACAAGATGAAGAGCGATTTAGGGTGTCAAGAAGAGAAGATACAAACGGACACACTCAATATACACCAAGACGCTTACTACAGCCAAGCAACAGACAACACACACCAATCAGACCGTATGTTTAACACAGAGATAGAAGGAGAGGACGATGAGCCAAGCATAGATAACAGAAACGAATTGAAAATAAGTTATATCAATATAAACGGCCTAAATAATTATAAAGTCAAGAATACTGATATGATCAAGGATATGGACAACGCAGATGTAATCTGTTTTTCTGAAGCACATTTAAAAAGTGAATGTGATTATCCACTAATTGAAAACTATTCAGGTCAACATACAACAGGAAACAAATCAACAAAATTGGGAAGAAATATCAAAGGCATATCAATATACAAAAAAGATGCAATTGAAAATTGAAAATTGAAAAAAAAAATTGTCAGTGATAAAGGAACAATAATAATAAATAAAATAACTCAAAAGTGTGAAAAATTATCAGATATTTATTTGCTGATATGTTGTAGAAGTAACAAGGAATCAAAGTACAAAGATAAAGAGTTTTACGAAAACATTAAGGATTACATCATTGAATACAAGATGGAAAACATAATAATTATTGGTGACTTGAATGGACGAATTGGTTTAGAAAATTATAATGAAAAGTATGGATTTCCAAAGGGGAAGTCAGAGGACGTGATACTTAATAACTATGGAAATGACATCCTAACTTTTTGTAATGAAACCAATTTAATCATAGCGAACGGAAGATTTGAAAATATCAACAGTTTAGGAAAGTGCACGTTTCATTCTATACAGAACAATGTCGTCAGAAAATCTATGGTTGATTACTTGATAATATATCAGAATCCATCTTGAATATATTAACTGAATTTGAAATTAGTAATCAAGTTCTATACACCGATCATTCACATCTAAAAATAAAACTAAAATTAGTTTTTAACAAAGAAGTACGAAATCTGAATCCAAAGCCTTCATGCAAAAAGATATTTCCCTATAAATGGACACAAGAAAATTGCTTCAAATTTGACCGAAATATGTTTGACATCAACTGTTCAGCACTATCTAACAAATAAAATGTTAGTGTAATGAATGCGAATGAAATATACAAAGAAATCTTAAGAATAAAAGGTGATGCATGTAATAGTAAATGTCAAAGTACATAAATCTAAATATTCTGAGAACATAATAAAACTAAGAAAAATTTACAGAATAGAAGTTAGAAAATACAAGAAAAATAGATCAATTGAGAATTTGAATGAACTTATGCTATCAAAGAAAAAATTACAAAAAGAAGTAAGACGTGAAAAACGCAAATTAAAAAAAGATAATCTTAAACAATTAATGATTGCTAAAGAAAACAATGATCATAAAACATATTGGCATTTATTAAACAATAAGAAGAAAACTCATATTTCAAGCAACTTGACCCCTGCAGATTTCTTAATCGAACTAACAAAATTTAACAAACATTTACCTAATCATCATAATGATGTAAATACAGAACCTTTGCAACCCTCAAACATAATTTTTGATGAAATATTAGACGAAGATGTAACGATAAATGAAGTAAAGAAAAATTTAAGTAATGCCAAAAGTTGTAAGTCGAGTGGTCACGATGAATTTGTATCAGAAATATTGAAAATATCTGAAAGCACATTGTCTATACTGCAGATACTATTCAACCAACTCTTAAATAATAAAGATGAGATCCCATTTTCAGAAAGTTGGATAGTACCTACATACAAGAAAGGAGGGGAAAATGTTGCAAATAGCTATCGATCAATAGATTTGAGATCCAATATAGAAAAATTACTTACGAAAATTTTAAATGAGAGATTAGACAAGTGGCTTAAAGAAATTGACATTATTCATTACTGTCAAACGGGATTTCGAAAGGGAAGCTCAACATTAGATAATATTTATGTTTTTAAAGAAATGTTGCAAGTCTATAAGAATGATAAACATCCAATATATATGTGTTTCATAGATCTATCGAAGGCTTTTGATTCAATTCCTAAGAAATTGATGATAGATAAATTGTATGCATTACTTCCAAGAAGCAATTTTCTCCACCTGCCAGTAAAATTGCTAACTGAAAAGAAATACAAAATATTATTTAATGGTGTAGAATCTAATGCATTTTGTCTACAAAATGGTTTGCCTCAAGGAGATATCTTATCTCCCACCTTATTTTCGATATTCATGAATGACTTGGCGAAATAAATTTATTCTAATATTGAACGAACAAATGCTGCGATAATCGGTGATCTCCATGTACCATGCTTAATTAATATACGGAGATGACATCTTATTGATGAGTAATGATAAAGACGGTTTGTTGAAACAAATAAATTTGGTACAAAAATTTTGTAATCTGAACGGGCTCGAAATAAATTACGATAAAACAAAAGTTATGATTCAAAATGCTAGACATGATTATGACTACATCAACATTGATTTTGATGATGATGTCAAACAGATCGAAGTAGTTAAAGAATATAAATATGAGTACTTAGGATTTTGGATCTCACATAATATGAAGAAGTACTTAATTTCACTTGCTAAAAAAGGCAAACAAGCGGCCTATCTAACAGCTAAAAATTGAAAGAATTTGGAAGTATAATTGGAATAATAGTAAAAAATACTTTTGAAATGCTAACTCTATCCAAAATGCAATACGGTGGAGAATTTTGCTCTTGTAACAAACTCTCAGAATTGAATAAAATACAGTTTCAATTTTACAAACGTTTCTATCATTTATCAACTACAACAGCTGACTATTGTTTGATAGGTGAATTTGGATTGCTTCCTGTCGAATACTATTTTGACAAAGCTCCTCTCAATCTTTGGAGCAAATTAGTTTTTAGTGACAGCGGCAGCATAATGAAAACTTGCTTCGATCACATTTCAAGCAACTTATTTGATAACAAATATTTATATACTTGGTGTTGGAGTATAGGAAGGCTCATCAAGCAATTAAATTTATCATTTTTGAATGACAATGTTACCAAATCAGATGTTCACATAAGAAGACATAAAAATATAGTGAAAAATATACTGAAAAATCATTTCAGAGCTGAATGGATAAGTGATGCTAAGAGAAGTCAAACTGGAACTAATTATATGGAATCAGCACAATTCGATTGTACAGTTGTGCTGGTGTCCGTGGCACAGTGGTTGCGTACTTGGACTAGCGATCTCATGGTCCAGAGGTCGAACCCGAAAAGTGTCATTGGAAGTCGGCAAGAAGGGCATCCGGACTACAAAGCACCACAACGCTCCAAACAAAGTCTGACTTAAGTCAGCACCGTCCAAGGCCCCAGTAGGGGTAAAAAGTGACGCAAAATCCGTAATAAAAAAAAGTTAAACATTATCTAACTTTTGACGTGAAACGAAGTGATATTGGTCCACTGTTGAAAATGACAAGTGGGAATCATAATTTAGCGGTAAGAACAGGAAGTTACAGAAATAGATTAGAATACGAAGAAAGAATATGTAACCTTTGTAATGATGGAACAATAGAAACTGTATTCCATTTCATTTGTGAATGCTCGATGTATGACGATATTAGATCACAAATCTCTCCATTTCTTATCGATCTCACTAAGCAAGATTTCTATGGAATGCTGCAGAAAATAGATATTGGAGACGTAGTGAAATTAAGCAAATTCATTAAAGCAGCAAACGACATCAGAACAAATTCACTATTGCAATCTGACACTGTCGCGTGAACACTATTTATGCAATGAAATGCGAGATACTGCAATCTAGATTTCAGTCAATTCACTGTAGTCAAGGTGCTTATACGATTTTCGAGGTCCGGAACAAGTGTCTCAAAACATTCACGCTCGTACTTGACATTGTATGCTCCATTTCAGGTAAGATCCTTAGACATTTTAATTAGTTCGTATTGCATGTATGTGTGATTTCATAAGATGCATGATGTTTTTTTAATAAAAATCTTGTTCCGGACCTCTTACTAAATAGGATTTATTAATATTGTGTTTTCGGATACCATAAGGTAAAAAGTCAATGTGATATCTGGCCGTTTCTATTGATAGAAATTCATGATCTCAAATTGCGTTCCATACGATTGATGCATGCAGTGAGTGATTATGACCAAATGTAATTTGTGTTAGTATATGTAATTCCTCTCCTTCAAGTGTCCCATGTGTCATTTCATCTCATCACCTCATTTGTTATGATACTTGTATATTTTTCATGTCCCACTATCATCGTGTTCTCTGTTGAGAAATATACGTTTTGATATTTTGATATTAAGACGCAGTAAGCAGCAAAATCTACAATATATCCCATAAGATAAGCAAAAAGGCAAGCAATCTAAACAGAGATTAAAAATAATTCATTAATTTCAGTCAAGTCAACCCAGTCATATAACAAAACGATTGATTCACGTAAACCAAGCGACATAACTCTTTCACACTAACCTCATTCTTCTTTACTTGCAATAATTAGTTTCAACAAACAGCAATCGTTCAATTCAAGAAGTGAATAATGATGAACCTCAACCTTTATATAAACAAAAATCAATGCATCAAAGCAATAACAACTTTCAATTCAACAGCAAAAGTCACAAAATTTTCTCAGACTGTGACTCTGTCAAGTAATATTAATGACAGATAGCTTTTCTTACTCGTGGTCGTGTGCAGACGTACTATCTCTCGCCTTGCTGTTTGACAAAACTTTTGCTCGCTTGACGGTGTCAAGACAGCTCCTGTAGTGATCAACGTGCATCTCATTGTCATCAAAAAGTAACCGTCGGCATTGCTTCTATTTTCAGTTTTTTCATTTGTCTTTGCCAATTAAATGGTGTTCAGATTTCCGGCAATGTCACGGAAAGGCAGTGAAATTTCTATTGTCTGGACGCTATGCAAATCTTCTATTGTCATAAGCTTTTCCATGATAGTTTCCCCAAAACTTATCATATCAATGCGCTGAAAACAACACGATATTTTCTCATTAAATATTATTTACATGAATATATCAATAACTCAATATCTAAAACTCAAATGACTCACGCTATTTTCTGCATTGTTTCACGGTATTTTCCCATAGAAATACAGCTTAGGACAATATCATTATTATGTAGATTTTGCTATGTAACATAATAATGACATATTGATGGTGATCCGATAATGTGTGTAGGTTGCAGCAAAGTATTTCACTCCAAGAAGGACTGTTCCAATCTATCAGCAAGTGCTTGTAAAGCTATAGCTTCATCAGGATATCTATGGTATTCCTGTAGTGATTGCAAGGGTGTGAATGGAAAAGACATTCTGAACAGATTAACCTCCACAGAACAGGATTTCCTATCTGCCAGACAGCAACTTCTCAATTGACTGATAGTATTGGAGAAATTGTGCGTGAGTTCATTAATGAATCACAGGAGCGAATGGAGTAAAAAGACAATATTGTTGCTTTCGGCTTGACTGAGGAAAGTCAAGATTCTGAAGGGATTGTAGAATCTGATGACGATAAGATTATTGAACTTTGCTCTTCTTTGGGAATTTCGAATGCTTCCATCATGCATTATTCACGAATTGGCAAGCGTGGGATTATACGCACCCCTGCGTATCTGTTTTGCATCAACCGAGTCGAAATTATTGTGGCTTCGTAATGCTTCGTAGGCTCCTGTGTTTGTAGATTTGTTTCAACCTAATGTTCATTTGTTGGAAAGAATCCAGAACAGATGTCAGAAAGTAATTTGTGGTTCCAGTGAATATTAATGTGTAAATTTTGTTCCGCTGAAACACAGACGTATCATAGCTGGATTCCGAATGATTCTATCATTAACAAACGATACGTCTCATCCTCTACATTTTCTAGCCCCATGCATTTTGCCGAACTCTCGAAAGAACTTCTCAATTCCCTTATTCAGAACTTCTCAATCTCACTCACGTTTCTTGATTTGCATGTAGAAACTAAGTAATGACGGATTTTATATATGAGTTGAATTATGTCTAATTTTGACCATGTCCTTTTGAATTTCGTATTCAGATATTTTTTGAGTTGATTTATGTTAATTAATTTCCACTAATTTTGCCTTTTTTATGTACAAATTTGCTTTATGATCTGATTTAAATATAATCATATGTTTGCCGGCCTCACGAGTTTTACTATTGAGGCTGTTATCGTCAAATATTCGTCATTATTTTATTTATTAATAGAATGATTGACGTGAAAATCTTGACAACAGCTCATCGACACATATCAATCATCTGCGCGAATCTGTGAAAGAGTTCAAGTGACCTGTTCATCATTCGCGAAAGAATTTGTGCCATGGATGCGGATAGGACTCCGACTCCGACTCTAAGTGACAAGTATATACAACCAGTTTTTTGAAAAATTAACTGGTGACCTACAATTGATCATTACAAGCTTACCTGAACCTATTTTAGTGATCATTGCTTTTAGTGATCAATTATTAATCATTTTCGATGAAAGTTTATCAAATGTCGCTTTAAGTTGAATGCATGCGACTCGGCTCCTCCCATCTTCTTGATGTGTGCTTCACACGGTTTTCTCCAGTCTCTACCAGGCAGGAAAATCCCCATCCTTCTTCAAAAAATATGAGTACACTTTCCATTTTAATATGCGCTTTAGAGGAGCCATCACACACGATTAACGTGAGGATAAGAGGGAATGTTCTCAAATAAACTAGTATTTCATTTTTGTCTCTGATGTGACCTTTGGTGCGTAGGTGTGATCGAGGCTAGGAAGGCTGGTCTTCTCTACTAAATTACCGAGAGAAAAGACAATCTTTTTCTCACTATCACGGGTCATTCCCTCAACTATTACAAGCTTTGCATGCACTGCTGTCTCTGTACTTTTGTTTGACGGAAGAAGTTGACATCAAGACAGTGACAGTTTTACGCACGAGAATAAATAATTTGTTTGTATTATATTTCGGGTCTATTTACAGGCCGGAGTCATTTGACAGGACTCTGACTCCACTCCGACTCCAGCAAAAATGAATGGACTCCGGAACTCCGACTCCGTATCCCTGATTTGTGCTGCATTGGTTGTTGAAGTAAATTTAATGAAGCTCCTTCTCAATGATAGTTCACCATTTGACTTAAGCATATGAAAATATTTTGGAAAGATGAAAATCCCACGGATGTCGTCAAAATGGCAGAAACATTTCGAAAGACTTCCTCCTACAAGGCAAGCTATTCATCAAATTAGAAATGATTTTTACAATCCAAATTCTGTGTTTGCTCTTGTCGACCTAAAACATGAGGATAATAAAGATAAAGATGATGTCGTTGCATAATTGATCGAAAGTCCTTTCTTCGTTCTAGAGTCGTTCTTCGATTTTAGGTACCAGTAGAATATCGCTCGAATGCTGCGTATTTTGTTCATTTTTTAATTATCTTGATGTAGTCTTTCCAGGAAGACGGATAAGACATGGAGTTATTGAATGGCTCCTCATTCTCCAGGTGTAGCATCCATGGATTCCCCTATCTGGGACGTTATCAAACAATCTGCTTTCGTGAAGAAGCCAAAAGATGTTGATGATCTGAGTTCATTCGAGCTACATTTACAAACCTAAATCGACACACTCAAGTGTACGAGGAAATTTATATCAATAATAATCGTTGCTTTATTCAACACTTCAAATAGAAATTCAGAAGTGGCAACACACTTGAAAGATGATCTAAAACATGCTGATATGGACATATAATAAGAACAAAGGTCACTAAGCATCATGCAAATCTCACAAATGAGTCTTGGAAGGGATGAATTGTAGTCACAGATGACATGTAATGGGTGCAAGGGATCAAAAACTTCAACAGCAAGCCGACTGGCTAATCCATTGCAAAAGTACGAGACTGTTCCTCTGCCTCCAATGGAAAACAGTTTGAAAATCCGCCGTTCTAAGGTCAACAATTTTTCAAATCTACATTTAGATACATTATACATTACACCATGCAGGGTAGGCATAACTGGCAACGGAGCGAAGCATCAAGCAATAGACAGTCCACAGTGTGCCCGCTGGAATATTGACTTGTTTTAAGCTATACAGCATGTAGATCCGCTTCCTCACTTTAGTTAGCACGTAATCAATGTGTTCAGACCATTGAAGATTGTTGTCAATCCCAAGTAACTTGATGCTTGGTACTTCTTCAATTGCGCAATTTGCATGGCGATCCACCAGCCTTGAAAAGGCTATTGAATGTTTAGTAATGATGTTCATCATTTGTCGAAGAGTTCTATCACGCTGTGAGGAATGCACACATGAAAGAGGTTTGCGATTCGATATCAAAAAAATCGCATTTTGTGTGCTTCGAAGTTGCGCAAGTCACATTTGATTATTGAATAAAACCACTTAAAAATAAATGCACCTTACTGTTCATCTGCTTTGTTGCAAATTGTGTTTCAGGGACTGTCTAGTGCAGGGCATCCGACCAGAGCTCCCTGGACCCTTGGGTGTCCGAACGAAGGTTATAGACAATCGGGTTTGCCTGATTTACCGACATCCAGTCAAAATCAGAGTCTTCACATTTTATTAACCCGCCAAGAGGCTATCTCCATGATTACAATTCCTGGCCCATCGATGCTTTACTAGTACCACTTTACGTAGTGTTAGTGGCATTATTTAAAGTTATTAGTTATTTAAGCTATTTAAAGCTAAATAGGTGAGCTAGAATCATAATATTGTGTGTGTATAATGCTGAGTGGATCAGAGATCCGCTTAAATTCGATATTCGCAAGATTCCCGAGAAGAGCATCTTCTTGAATTGGGTGAAAGCAGTGCAATGAATTTCTCCTGGGAGACTCCTGCAGTTATAATTGAAGAATTCTGGGCCAAACAACTCACTTCACTTCGCTAGCTTGCAAAGTCAGCGTTGGAGAAGATCGTTCCGTTGTGACGATGTATCTTCACTGCAAACTCTAGGGCACGAAATTTCGCCTGAATTAGGCACGAAATTTAGGCATTAATTCTAACCAACACAAGGCACGAGTAGGCACGAAGCTCATACTGTCGAGCTCGTGCCCATTGATTTTTCCTTCGATTTCATTGGATAAACAAATATTTGGTTTGATGCCTATTAGTGCCTAGTGGCGCCTACTGGTTCCTCGAGGCACTAGAAAGGCAATAACTAGGCGCTAACTTGCACGAAATTTCGGCTTCGCACCGAAGTTAGTGCCCTACAGTTTACAGTGTATGTGTGGATTGGTTTTCCACCGTGCCCACGAAATTGGAGAAAGGAACCGCCTCAATGTGACACCTGATAAGAGAATAAGCTGAGTAAGCATGATCGTTGTACATTGCCGCGCTTTGATGATATTTGCAAGAATTTGAAACAGCAGAAGTGTCACACTGACTGTCACTAACATGACTGAGTAGATTAGCTTTGCGTTTGAGCTCTCTGTAACTTTTGCAACTAAAGTAAGTGAACCACAATTTTCGTTTTTAACTAAATATACTCGCAAATAGGCATTTATTGAGAAGGGCTCCGACAGATATCCTACTGAAAAAGAAGGGTTTGAGGCCAGAACAAGTTGGAAATCACTGGTACAGTGACTTCATCACTACCTGTGTGTGATCTTCCTTCGAAGCCCGTAAACGTGTAGTTTTACACATGACACATGAGCATGTCCGGTTTACATACATTTGAAATAATTTGACATTTAGGAATTATCATATATAAACATTCATGTGGGTTGTAAGCGAGCTCCTGACGAGATCACGAAAAAGTCAGTCCCCTGACGACTTTGCTTTGTAAATTCTGAAGTTCTGACTGTGTGAGCATCAAGCGGTTTTGCACGTCTAGGGAATTAATAGAAGACTTGACAATTTACTCACTATGGGCGTACAAGTAGCACTGCACAAATAGAAAAACACAGAATTAGTATGATAAGTATTGTTTCCATACGCTAGTCATCAAATAAATATAATTGAGAGGTAAATATAATCGATTAGAACTTCCAAAGTTAGTCTATGAAGATTAAAAGAGGAATTTAAGATTTAACATAGAAACCTCATAAACCTTTCGAAATGACAAACATGTCATTTATATTCTGTAGCAAGAATTGCATGAATGCTGGCTGAAAATGCTCATTAGTACAAAATGACCCCTCACACTTCGTCTTATATTCAAATCGCTCCATATGACTATAATTAGGTGTCGTATAACTGGCCATGACAGGAGGGGAGACCATCAGTAGTGTGGCCGCCGCATGAATGAATCGATCATTGTATAACGTATGGGTGAAAAGGGTTGTGATGAAACTTTCGAGAACACACTTGATTAATAATAATGATACTAATAGTTCTTTATTTGCCAATACAACAAGCCGTATATGACATAGTTCACATAGTAAACAGTGTGTGTCATTTGTAGACTACGAATTATCGTGTAAATTAACAGAGAAAATCCCCCCAGTGATCTCTATAGCTGCATCAGTGTTGGAAAATTGCTGCGGTGTTTTCATAACCACTAATAATATATCAGTCACAAGAGGTGCTTCGATATACTCAAAAGACACTGTTAATATTTCACTCTCTCTTTATAATATTAAAAGAAAATCTCCAAATTCCTGGAGTTTTTGGTACGAAGACAACCGATATCAAAAATTTATGGACAGCTACAGAAACATATTGAAACATTATGATTCAATGTAAAAATGTTTTCCAAGGTGGGAAACAGAAGTAATACTGCTGTGATATCATAATATATATTTTACGCCAGTATTTCAACGACTAAATTTCGTTATCATCAGGGCACATATTATAAAAAGAAACTATTCAACAACATGCACATCATAATATTCTATGATGTGGGTTGCCAGAACTAGGCTTATATACTTGCCACCCGGAGTCGTAGTCCTATCAAACGCCGTAGTGGGAGTCCTATAAAATGATATGCAGACCTAGGACTATATTTCTTAGCTTGAGAAGGTAAATAACCTACAAACTCTGTTTAACTGCGAAAAATGAAATATGATTTTCACAAAGAATCACTTCGCAAATACTGGGAAATGTTCATTTAAGCTTTTTTTAAAAAATATCTATTTCAACACAGCATTTTCATTCCTTGACAGATGTAGATAATAAAAAACTTCAGAATGTTGATCGATCACTGATTTTATCTAATGGTAGGTAACGACACGGAAAAATTATCAGTTTCATTATTTGTTAAAGGAGACACTAGTAAATTAAGGAAAAAATGAACAAAATACATTTCTTGAAACAACACTGTCTCCATGTATCTAAATTTGTGTATAGATCTCATACTCCTTCTAACATTGACAACTAGTTGGGATTATATTTATAGAAAGCTAAAGATCTGCAGTGTATAATTTACAAAATATTATAGAGCGTGTGGCCTTTCCCTGGAACAATGTTTATTTGCCGTCAGACTTTTGATTATTATGGTCTATTTGGATGAAAGACCAACAAACTTCTCAAAAATGTCAGTTTATCATTTCTCAATTGCAATATGTATGACAAAGAATCAGACGCTGAACAAAATTCAATTCTTCATCAGAATGAGATTGAGGCAAACGTGTATTTGGTTAAAATCAAAGCATATTGGTGCGTTAGATTTGAAGTTATAAGGACTTGAATATACAGTAAATTACCAGTTAATTACCGGCAAGGTAACTTAAAATAAATTATCGATAATTTCTAAACACTACTGTGAAGAGCATTCAGCAATATTCGCCGCATGCGAATTGAATTCCACGGTTCAAGGATGCTTTCAAAATTCAAGGTTCAAGGACCAGCTGGTCATCTTGCTGATGAGCCCCTTCTTTTCGATTTTTGTCAGCCTTTCAGGACTGCTCACATCTTGTATATTCCGTTTTATTGTTCTGTGCGCTAATGTTTTATTATTCATTGTGTATTACATTCACTATTGTGTGTTCTTTTAAGTACACTAACCTGACTTTCTCCTTGATCGAGTTATGAAAATGTAATTTCCTTGCATTCATGGCTTTTTGATGCAAGACCAACTTAGGGCAAACCATTATTAAAAGGTACATTTCAGATTGACACTCACACAAAGCAAGTAGGTCTACTGCATCACAACTATTGAATTCAAACTGTTCAATGTTTTGTGACCAGTTAATGAATTATGTGATGATTTAGTGTGTATCATGACGCACTTGATTACTTGATTGCTTCATGAAAAGGCGTGACTAATTCTTCAATTTTCACCACTGCTAAACCGCATTGATGATGACATATCAAGATGGTTGAGTCATCTATGAATAGTGCAAAATCACCCACAAGTGGTGCTGGCATTGTTAAGTATTTTGTCACTTTTTTCACGAGATATCATTATACTGAAATCGCAATGGGTAAACAGACAATATCGAAGAGCATCAATACGTTTTTCTTCCATCGAAATTCCCGGGGTTTCACTACCACGAAAGCTAAATGGGTCACCAGATGCCCAAATTGGCACTTAGATATTTTCAAATTTCAATATATTATTTCATAAAATTTCGGAAAGTATCAATGATATCCTACCATTATTTCACACACCGGATTTTCCGAGATGAAGCACGGAACTAGATTTTTTAAGCGCATCACTTAACTAGAAATGCAAACTCATTTAAAAGGATGCCAAATGTTGGAACCTGCTAAGTGAACAAAAGGAAATTATTGAAACCTTGCAGAGATAGGAAAAATTGTCGTTCAGCGCTTACGGATTGCTGTAAATTTCTTCAAAATACTCCGATCCCCACCATTCCTTCAGATTTGAAGAATTCAGATCATTGCGCAAAAGTTTTCTCGATAATGTTAGCCAATCCGATCATTAATAGAAACTTCAACAGACGGAAAACAACTGCGTCATAGCAGTTTGCCTGAGGGTGGGGGGAACTCACGCTGAGATGAATAATTGTTTGAAGGTCTCCTTCAGTGACTTTTCCCAACTTTGTGTTGACTTTCTCTGAGTGGTGGCTGTTTTTTGTAGACCCAACATTTTAGCCACAGGAGCCACATGAAAAACATTTACGACCACATTTTCTCGACATTTTGGATTTTCTCTTCTATTGATAAGAATTTTGAGTTTTAAGTTGAATTACAACTTCTGTAGCTTGACGTACAGTAAATATGGTCGAGTAATTATGTTAATAACTGATGCTCAGATACTTTTTACTTCGTTATGATGACTAATCAGGGATACGGAGTCCTATCATTTTGATAGGACTCCGACTCCGTGGGTTGATAGGACTCCGGATTTTGATAGGACTCCGACACCGACTCCGGGTAGCAAGTATATAAAGCCTTTTTTTAAATAAGTTGGTAGCCTACATTATAGATTATTATAGGCTTACCTGAACCTATATTTAGTTATCATTGCTGCATCAATTATCAATCATTTTCGATGAAAGTTGATCAAATGTCGCTTTCGGTTGGATGCATGCGACTCGGCTCCTCCCATCTTGTTGATATGTGCTTCACACGGCATTTCTCCAGTCTCTACCAGGCAGGAAAATCCCCATCCTTCTCCAAAAAATATGAGTACACTTTCGATTTTAATATGCGCTTTGGAGGAGCCATCACACATGATTAACGTGAGGGTGAGAGGCAACGTTCTCAAACAAACTAGTATTTCATTTTTGTCTCTGATGTGACCTTTGGTGCGTAGGTGTGATCGAGGCTAGGAAGGATTGTCTTCTCTACTAAATTACCGAGAGAAAAGACAATCTTTTTTCACTATCACGGTTCATTCCCTCAACTATTACAAGCTTTGCATGCAGCACTGTCTCTGTATTTTTGTTTGACGGAGAACGTTGACATCAAGACAGTGACAGCTATGCACGAGAATAAATAATTTACCTGTATTATATTTCGGGTCTAGTTATAGGCCGGAGTCCGGAGTCCTATCATTTGATGGGACTCCGACTCCAGCAAAAATGATAGGACTCCGGGACTCCAACTCGGCATCCCTGTGACTAATAATACGTATATTCTGTGCATACTGCTTGCAATCTCAACTGGAATAGTATTGTGTTATCTAAAGCAGACTGCAGACATCAAAGCCTTCTTCCTATTCGCCGCACCCGCACCGGCGTCCTTCAATGATAGACAAACAGCGGAAATCTCTGTTGTGCACGACAATAATGATCAAGAGTCAAGACTTCAGGAGCCATGTTCTCCTCCTAAAGCTTAGTGAATAAGAGATTCCGGCAGATATGTAGCGAAGGAAGTTTGACCTGAGATTACATTATTCAAATAACATTGAAACAGTCAATGAGGAGAACATGAAGTTTCATCAAAATCCGATCATTAGTACTTTTTCGTTCTCTCGTTACAGAGGAGTAATGGTTTTTTCAAGCACCCTGTAGCCAAGGTGAGCATTTGAAATGGTATTTACTGACCACGATCTGCATGTCCATGGTCCCTCTAAATTTGAGTAGATTCCAATATTTTGGCATGTAGCAGTTAACTACAAATTTAGCATTTTTCATAAAAAGATATTCTTCAATTGAAAATTCAAACTGTCATAAAATCACTATGATATCAATAATCGAAAACAAATAAAACGAATTTAATAATTTAGAGCATATGCAACATTTTAAAAGCGGACTTGTTTGATTCTTGGTTTGAAAATTCGACTTTGAGTTCCACTTTGTCGTGGAATTTACCTTAATTGATAGTCAGATACTTTTTACCTCGTTATGATGACTAATAATACGTAGGTTCTCTCCATATTGCTTATAAATACATCTCCATAATTCAATAATTGAGCGAAATACACAAACTTCTCTACCATTCACCGATGTTGTTCTGAAAGATTTTGCGATGTAATTATTGATACATAAAGCTATAAATCTAGCTGACATGATTCATACAATTTTTTTCAACTTTTATGAATTCACTACAAGAATAAGAGAAGAACGGAAAGGAAAAAATGATTATTGTTTGAATTCTAAAATGCTATTTATAGTAGTAAGAACCACCTGAAATGCAAAATCAACAATATCACCAGAAAGAGCATGTTTTAAATGAGTGAAGCCTTTACTTGAATTTTAAAAGGCCAACAAGAGCAACTTGGAATGAAAAACTGATACCACCATCATTATGTTGTGCCACATAAGTTAATGGCTTAGAAGATCTTCACCGACAAGAAAAAGCCTGACGCAAATAGGGTTAAGGCTGTATCATATCATCTACACTGTAAATCGCTCAATGCCTATCACATGCGAAGGATGCACACCAAAATATTTTTTGGTATATTTCTGTATTCTCTTGGTATATATTTGTATGCTTTTCGTATGTTATTTCAAATGTGGTATGCTTTACATACTAAAGCCATACCAGCACAATGTTAAAGGAAAGCATCAATGATTTCTAATATATGTTGAATTAAGGCCTGTTGTCAATAAAGATCACACTAATGCTACTACTGTTTTGTAAGTAGTGAGATAATGACATTCAAGAGTCATACTTCCAAAACTGAATTCGATTTTAATACACGTAAGTCTGAGGCATTTCATAAATAATCAGTAACATCATCAATAATCATCAACAATTATGCCTTATGTAATTTTGGAACTAAGCATATTGTCAATTCGAAATAAAAACACATTATAATTCATGAACGCAAAAATAGCTATGTTTGAGATATATAAGTCAACATGGTTGCTCGAAAGTTATCTTTTTATTGAAATTATGTTTATCAACTTAGTTTAAGGAAATGAGCTAATTATGAGTCTTATGAATGCCATAAGACAAGTAGCAAAGATGACATACGGCCTTAATTTCACAATCAATCCAATGTGGTTATATACCACACTTTCATAAAGAAATATTCACGCCTGGTATTACTGGAAAACAGTTATTTGCAAGTAGTATGTAATATACCTTATTTTTTGCCATGTGACTTAAAGCTCTTGATACTAAACACATGCAATGAGGACAAATTTGCATCGGGTCTCCTATATAAAACATACCAACAATCCGTACTTGATTGCAAAACAGCCAATCACAGATAGAATAGTTCGTATCACTACATACCATTCACATGCGAAAGTAAGTGAGATTCCGTATGAAAAACATACCGGATCTCTGTAAACATACGAGAATCTCGTATCAAATGTTAGTTTCAAATGGTATGTGAATTTGGTAAATGTTTGTATGTAATTTTCGTATCCAGCGATTTACAGTGACGTGTTACGTTTGAAACGCAAACATATTTATGAAGGATACCCGAAAGAAGCTATTGCACTGCAGCGTCATAACACAAAGATATCTACGACTGAATAGTTTGATTATTCATTGTTGAATATGTCTCTACCTTGTCAATGTAATTGAAAATTTGGCATTTTCTATGTTAATCTGTTGACATAGATTTTAGCATTGAATGAATTGAAATCGTTGAACATTAGATATTTAACATAACCTTTTTGATATCACCTTCAACTACATGCCGCCGATAAGCAATACTTCTATGCCAAAGATGTTAATTTCATGGATATCTTCGTTACATATCCCCGTAAATCTATGGCCTGATTCAATTGAATGTAATTTGTATGGTTCATCGCGATGTCTGTATTAAATAATAGCAATGTTAATGCGATGTCTATACTCATTGAAATGTAGAACTCGCTCCGCTATTGATAGTATTGATAGTAATTATAATATAGCAATGTTATAGTAATAAATTAGCGATAAATTATAATAACAAATACAGTAGCTATTGATTGTTATCTTCCTGCTCATAGCTGTGACATCCAATCAAATTGTCTCTAGTTGAACAATTTTCAACTTCTGCGGTTTGACACTTACATTCTCACTTCATCCCTTTTTGCGGCTTAAATGTTCATTACGTGTTTGACTGCCACCTCTTACGTTCATCACAGATAAGAATAGTTTATTGACCATTTATCTATGACTTTGAACACGCAACACGTAGCACGTGTTAAGGCCTTCAAATGCTGCGACACTTCCTTTCTGATGAAACAACAGAAGAGATCCTGTGGTGTTAAGCGCCGAATACCAGTTTTTCAGGAGAGCAATAGTGAAATGGAAAAGTTCACAGCAGATATATTTTCACATATAAATTTACAAGTGAATCGAATTACATTTGGATTCAAGTTTGAAATGCGGAGAAGAGTGATTCTGCACAGTCGGGGTTTTAATACCAGAATCTCATTAACTTAGGTTACAGCATTGACGAAGAGTGATACGCGACGAATTCTTGTTGCTTGCAATAATTCATTCCAATGGAGGACTTATTGCTATTATATTAACAATGCTACATACACTGCCTCATTTACCGTAAATAGAATAATTAAATATTGCGTTCTATCCTCAGGAGAGAAATGGAATAGCTGCCATTTTATCCAATGTCAGGAAACATCAGCATGCCCAGTTCACATCTCTCAACATCTCGATATATTTTTTTCAAGTCCGCAGGTTGCTCCTTATTACAACATCTTGTTTTACTGCTTGTGATTATCAACTTCATCGGGCTGTAAACTAAATAATAGACATGAAAGAATGCATTTCAAAATATTGCACAGGTTCTATCAGATGTTTATATATCAGATGTATAATAGGAACGCTGCAACGTCTAAAACCTACATGTATGCTTCTGCGAAAATTGTAGCCGGAAAATCCATTGCCTTTTCTAGCTTCTGCCTCGATAAACCTGAGTTCAAGGTGAAAGATGAAACTGTTTTTTTCGGTTAATATTTAAACAGACACATGGCTTTAGATGCTGCAAAAACGCGATTCCTGTGATTTATATTTAATTTGAGTGTCTCTCGGAGACACTGCAAAAACGAAGTTTCAGGACCATTTTGATCAGGAACTCACTCCCGAATTTCGACTAAGATAATGCAACAGAGTTTCTTCTATCTAGTATTATCACGATTTTAACCGCATGCGCTTATAAGCGAAAATCGCTTGTTTTCAATGTGATGCAGATGTGCATTTGTTCGCTTATGAGCGCATGCGCTAATATTCGAATATAAGAGCACCCCAGTCAATATGATTTTCTCGTCTCTCCCTGTAGCTTATATGATCATAGGGACCTCCATGTGTAGCACTATTATGAAATTTAGCCACAAATTGATAATTAATTGTTAAGGAAAGTTTTTTGCTGACATTTTTGAATTTGTAACTAACGATCATATCATTGAATAACTACCTTCAGTATTCAAAAATATTTTTAGGAAGTATCATTTTTGAAAGGAAATAGTCAAGTGTCCCGTATTACCCGCTGTCCCGTATTACCCAAACTTACCCTAAATGTTTTACACCGATATATTTCGGTTTTAGGTATTGCACATAGAGGCAAATAATGTTTTGACCATCGTTAATTACGGCATGAAGTGCCCGTAGCCTATAATGTAATCTTAGTGTGAGATAGCGGGTTAATAATGTGTTGAAACATGGTTTAGTAGATAATTACCGGCATTACTGTTTGATTATTTCCAAAATGTTTTATTTTACTTTCACGAAATGAACAATGGTGAGATCTACATGGATTAGAAGCTCAATTTTTAGGTTATATCATAGACTAGCTCAATTGTTGAGATACAAGTACACTGTACAGTGTGGTGCAAAATTATTACACCAAGCAAACTTTTTGTAGAGAAAAGTTAAGGCCAATTGTAGCGAAGTCATCTATTGAAGTCAAAATTAAAGTTAAAGTAAAATCAACCGAGTTAACTTTCACCTGGTCTTTTCAAGGCTGACCCAGGAAGTGACAATTCTCTCGACATTACAAAATTGCGGTGAAACAGTGATGACAATTCAAATCACCATGGCAGATCCAACTGTAACACAAAATCTTTCTGGCTACACAGAATTGGCTTGTAGAACCTGATGTACATAGCCTCTAACATGGACAACATGACACTCGATCGTGCACGAGTGACGACACTAAAATTATCACGCTGATCCGAGTCACGTGACTGTGAACAGCTGACAATGTGCCTCGTTACTGCTGTCACAGCTTTACAGTTCTTGCCTGCAGCAAACCATGCAGGAACATGCTCACAGATGCGAGTTGCCAGACGTCTGCGAGTTCTTCCGATGTAACTGACTCCACAATTACAAACATACTTGTAAATCACATTAGAACACTCAGACGCTGGCAACCGATCCTTAGGGGATGCTACAATAGGTTTCACAACGGGAAGACAAGACAAGGCACTGTACACTTCCTTCTTGATTCTTGAGGACACAGAATCACCATAAAATGGTAGTCTCAGGTAGACAGACTTCTTTTCAGGACCCTCAAATACGTCACAAGGTGTAGAGGGTAGTTTGACAATTTTGTGAAAATCTATAAAATCCTGCGGATAACCGTTGCTTTTCAATACTTCAACAAGAAACAAAAATTCGTTATCCAAAAATTCAGGAGAACATATGCGCAAAGCACGTAAGAACAGGGTCCTCACCAAAGACTTCTTATACTGGACAGGCACAAAACTGTGAAAGTTTGTAAAGACACAAGCTTTAGTTTTTCTGTAAACTTTTGTCTTCACAATACCCTCGCTTGAACGCATCACAAAAACATCAAGAAAAGAAATTGAGCCGTGGCCTTCAAACTCAGTTGTGAATGATAAATTTGGATGAAATGAGTTAAAACGAGACAAGAGTAACTCAGCATCTGCGGCACTTTTCACAAGAGCAAAAGTATCATCTACAAAGCGAACATATCGAAACGTTAAGGAGTCAAGTTCTTGTTTCAAACAATGCTCAAGATGCCCCATGAATATATTAGCCATAAGTGGTCTTAGTGGGTAGCGGTCTCGGTATTCCAACAGTGATAACTGAAAAGAGCGGGTCAAACTACATAGGAGGCTGATTTCCAAATAGATGGGAATTTTTTAATTCGCTCCCAGAATGCAGTTTCGGTTTCTCCGTCCGCCATTTTGAATTTTCCTAATTTTAAGGGCTAGCTGTGTGATTTTTGAACCATGATTTTCAAAAGTTTCATATAAAAATACATCAGAAACCGTCGAGAAATATAATAGGAAATTTTCAAACACCGTGGTGGCTGCAGGTAATTCACTTTAGGTGGGTCGCCCACAGGTGCCTGCTGTCCTATGTACTAAGCAAATGAATCAAAACAATGCTGAATATGATTAAGTCTTTGAGTGGTTGGACTGAAATTGCTACTTCACAAAGGCAGTGAGGTCAGCTCAACAAAATCAACACAATTGTCTTCTCCATGAGAAATACAAGCAGTCCGTCAGCCAGACCGAGTTTCTACATAGATCGAGGCCACAGATGAGACCTTCACAGAATGATGTACACCGTGTGCTACCAATCTGCGTGTCTGCCGAGCTCTGTCTGGTTCCCCTTATTGTCTGGCATTATCAAAGAAAAATTGCAGATTTGAAAATTTCTGTTTTCTGTCAACAACTAAGCTTAGTAGCAAGTCTAGAGCCATAGTTTTTGACATGAAATGTCATCAGGCCTTTTCCTATCATGTTCATAAGCATTCCTCTATTAAACCAAATACACATTCAGATTTCGCAAGCCTCCTACTTTTGGCAAACATCAACATACTGGCCCAGTTTATCCACGTTCAACCACATTCTCGCATACATCGCCGATCGGAAGCATGATAATATTACATCCACATGGTAGGCAAGGACCTGAAGACATACAGATTGTTTCATAAAAAATGGATCACCCTCAAACATCGCCTTAACTTCAACTTTGTCTAACTCCGCAAAACTTGAACGAATTTCTCTGAAATTTGGAAGATATGTCAGTTGTGCTTACTAATATCATTGTTTTCAAGCATGAATATTGAGTTATTTTCCTGTTATAGATAAAAAAAAGTAGTAGATAATTTGATCTTCATTTAGCAATGTTGCACAAAATCATACCTCACTCTTATAAAATTACATTTGTTTCCTTTGTTATGTAATATGTTGTTCTACAAGCCAAAAGCTATCAAGCAAAACAAAAATAAAGAAAATCGGTCAATCAGAGCCAGTATAGCACCATTATTCATCAACAATAATGTAACTGCTACATGTGATTAACTGGACTTCATGTTCCATAGCTTCCTGGCTTCGTTGCGGTGGTGTTGGCAGCACTCCTGGTTGCTTTCAGCTAGAAATCTATCTCTTACCAGTTGAAAACAATACAAAGCACAAATGAACAATAACGAGATCGCATTCACAAAAGGCAAAGTGTCAGCCTTGCTAGAACTAGGGTTTTCTTTACGAGCTACAAGCAAGCGACTAATTGTCCTTTACACAAATGGGCATCGATGGCATAATGATGATTTTCGACTCTGTCGTAAAGAGGGCTCTGGCCGTCCACGCAAAACATCTAAACGTAGAGACCGCCTAATTTTGAGATTTGTTAAAGTTGATCCAAGTCTCTCGTTAACTGAGATGGCTGCATTAGACTCGTCTATTTCTAAGTCCACTATTCGTAGAAGACTTATTAAGTCGAATTTCAAGAGCTGTAAGAGGCCCTCTCAGATCGAATTATCAGATCAGCATACAAAAAGACGTCTCAGATGGGCAATGAGTCATTGTCACTGGCGAAATCAATGGGATCGGGTTGTCTGGTCTGATGAGGCATCAGTCCATCTGAAGGATAGTGATGGTCGATTGAGATTATGGATAAAATCTGATCAGGAAATTCCGAGACATTTACATCGTCCCCGGGTACAAGGTGGTGCGACTCTACTGATTTGGGCTGGCATTTGGACCAGTGGCCGCTCTGAACTTCACATGCAGCAAGGAACCATGAATTCTGAACGCTATGTGAATGTTTTACGAATGAACATTGGCCAAATGACAGATCAACTTGGTAATCCATCGACTTGGTTATTTATGGATGATAATGCTACGTGTCACAGGAGTAGTAGAGTCAACTTATGCAAGTTTCAATTAGGGCTTCGGACATTATCTTGGCCAGCTCGTTCTCCTGATCTGAATCCCATAGAAAATGTATGGAGTATTCTAAAACGTAGCGTTCGTCGTTCACTGCTACCTACAGATGGCGTATCACAACTTACGTCACTGTTAAAAAGAGAGTGGAGAAAGTTAGATCAGTCAAAAATCAACGATATCATCGAATCAATGCCTAGACGAATTGGTAATGTCATTGACAATAAGGGTAGGGCCACAAAATATTAGCTTCTTAAGAACCGTTACTGTATCATAGCTTGTCAGATTATATAAGGACATTTAAATATATAAGGGACATGAAATAACATGAAAAATGCTTTCTGTATCATAACTTATGCTTTATTTAGTCAAATTTTAGGATGATCCACTTTTTATGAAACGGACTGTATATGATGCTGAAAAGTATGGCTTTAGACTTATTACTTTTCACCTGATTAGAGAAGACACACAAAATTTCATTTTTGCCGAAGACTGTAGTCTGCTTTCCATTGCATTGACATATATGTTTTTCTTTTATCCTGTTTAGCAAGAAGAGAGAAGTAGAATTTTACAGATTCGTGTTAGGCATAGGGTATACATTACTTTGCGAAAGTCTTATTTTCGGCTTCCTTCCATGCGGAAACCCGTTCACGGCAACAAAATGGAAAGATAAAGTAGCACTACGATTACAACAAACATTCGATAAAGGATTGAAAGCACGACCGCAGGCTACGGTTAGCACAATAGAGAAAATCTTCTTTAGTTAATGTGAATGGTGTCCTCCAAGAACATTCCCTTTGGAGAAAATAGCAAATGGAGAGAGTGCTTTGTCCAAAATAACAAATATTATGACGTTCCAAACAGATGCACTGACAGCCAGTGACTGAGAAAATACAAGCAACAAATCACTAATAATATCATTGATGGTAATATGAAGTGCAAAAGAAGAGAACCAAGGCAAAAAACAGACAATGTTGACAACGCTTATCAAAATAAGTCTCTTCACTGCCCTCTTTGTTTTCAATTTGAAAATTTTCTTTTGATTCCTATGAGTGCTACTTAACGAGTTCGCTCTGCGTATCAAAATAGCTATTGATGTGTTGCAAGCGAATAAATATATGCATTGCAGACTCATTAAAAGCACAAGTAAAGCAACATAAGATGGCATCACATCTAGCATAAATAAACAGATTTTATGAGTTATCCTCCATTGACCTACACCGAAATAGATATAGATAATTGGAATACAGATAAAAAGACCAAAAATGATTACTAAAATCAACATGTTTGCTTGAACTAGACTTCGTGGGGTAACTATTATGTGAAACTCCATTGGTTTCCATACAGCAATTAAGCAAGTTGTAGATAAAATCAAAATGCAATTAAGGTAGTAGAAAACTGACGCTGTAGGAAAGTGGTAAATGAATACACACATGATTTTATCTGATAAGCGTTTCTCAAACACTTGTAGTGAATGTGGCAAGACCGAGGCTGTCATTAGAATACTTGCGACATTAAAAAACAGGATTTCAGTGTTTTTACAATTCGAAAATGCCAACCTATTCCACAGTAAGAATATAATGCACACCGAATTTACGAGAAATGATATAACGGCGACAGTTGTGCAAAGTTTAGCAGCTATAGGCATCAAATGGCAATGAGCAAAGTTAGCGAAATTGTCCACATATTGGTCCATAATGGTGTGAAAGCGCCATTGTATGACAAGCGAGCTCCGCAATGCGCACAGATTTCCCACAAATTTTGAATTTGTCGAAAGCTTTCCAAATTGCACATCTGCAAATAAATACGTAACAGGAAAATTGACAATCATAATCAAAATGAAATAGCTCAGCATTTCATTAATTTTAATTTTGCTATTACGTAGAAATGATTATGTTTACGATTCTACTTGTAGAGGCCTACCCGCGACACCACATTGGCGCAATAATTTACAGATTATGAATCTCGACCGCACTGGGGAAAATGACAAGAAACTAACAGGAGGGTATAAAATTGAAAAAAAAATGTTTTGGACATCGCCGGTGAATGACTTTTTAGCGCAGAAATGTTCTAAATTGTATTTTACATAATGTCCCAGGAGGACATCTTCGAGTTCGATCTACAAATTTGTTAAAATTTATTAGGAATTAATTTTAAATTTATATACAAGACTCGATGCAAATTCATCCTCATTCGTATGCCTCCCGTATGTAGAGCTTTAAGTCACATAGCATGTATATCGTTTATATATACATTACATACTACTGTCAAATAACTTTTTTCAGTAATGTCAGTCGTGTTACTTAACTAGATCAGATTTATTGTGAATTTTATGCTCCTGCAGTAGGTCGTCGCTACTATTTGTCCAGCAAAATTGACATGACGTTCAGTTAGCTCTTCTTTATGAACTAAGGTGATAAACATCAATTCATTCAAACGATATTAATCGTGCAATCATGTTGACTTATAATATCTCAAACATATCCATTTTGCGTTCAAGAATTATAATGTGTTTTTATTTCGGATTGATAATCTGCTTAATTTCAAAATTACATAATGCATAATTGTTGATGGTTGAATACCTATTGATTATTCATAAAATGCCTAAGACTTATGTATATTAAAATCGAATTCAGTATTAGAAGTATCACGGTGCCCTTGAAGGCGAAAAATTATGACCAAAATTCTCCAGAAAAACTGTTGACATATTCTGATTTGGCTATGTGTAGGAAGTTATAAAACGTAAAATTTAAAATCATACATCGAGCTATTCTCGAGAAAATTCAAAATTTGAATTTTAGTAGTAGTATGATAGGTTGAAATATTACAAATACCAAAATCAAAATTCTCCAGAAAAACTGTTGACATATTCTGATTTGTCTATGTATATGGAGTTGCAAACAGCAAATCTTAAAACAATCCATTCGAGCTATTCACGAGAAAATTCAAATTTCCAAGTAGTATAACACATTGCAATATTGCAAATTGTAGGAAAACTGTTCACGAAATTTCGATTAAAGCTAAGTTATTCATGAACTCGTCGATATCTAGTATATAGTGATGTAATGTCTAGTATTGGGATATCAATTTTTACAAGCTGAAATGACATTGTGAATTCAAATGGCGCATGTGCGATACAATCTTGCTTGTCTCAAAGCGATCCAAGAGTGGAAATGTGTTGACAATTTACTTGACCTACATTTGCCGGTATGTATGCATCCTAGCTCTGCGCTTGTAATTGCTTGTAAATTGATCATGTAGAATTTAGTTAGATTCAATCAAAACATTTTCATCTTTGCGATCGTGTTATTGTTCAAGTTTGTTTATATCAAATTACCTCTGATCATTCTTTGTATTGAAAATGGCAAAATAATGTTCACTGAATGATTCATCAACAGCTGTGCAAATACATGTAACTTGGTCCTTCCATTGTTGCGGCATAGAGTTCACGCCATTGATCCATTGTTCACTAATTGATTGAAGAAGCGCAGTGCCCCTGTCAGGTTGCTGTCATTATCTTTCCTGACCATTTTGTTCTGACTCCTGTAGGACATTGTACGACGACCTTATTTGCATATTGAACTGAACAATCATGGCCCATCGAACAAAACGTATGTCAGACGAGGAATGTCGTCGAGTCGTTTGCATCCTGTGTATGAACAAAGCTAAAGAAATACGACAAATTGCATCAAGAATACATGATTTGATTAAAGAGTAAATTTTACTGGCAACGAACTAAATGATGATCGACTTCCCACAGCCACTTGTTCAACGTGTAGATTGAAATTGGAACAGTATGCAAAGCAAAACTTCGGCTCTAACATAGAAGTGTTTGACTATTCCTCCCTATCCACAACGTATGCCACTCGCACATATGAGCCAGATTATTGTTCATGCGCCGTTTGCGAAGTAGCAAGAAGCAATTCAGTAAACAATTTCGAGTTGAAGAAAAGCCGTGTTGGCAGGCCGTCAACATCAACTGATCAACGTCCAATCAAACCAACTCCGATTGCACTGTGTCCTCTCTGCTTGGGTTATATCGGAAGAGAGATATCCCATCGATGTGGCAAAGCTGATATATATGACAATATATTTGCTTTAACATCCCAAAGTTCACCAAATACTGCAGTAGTAAGGTCATGCCAAAAACAAGGCCAAAATGAGCAGCGATGAGTCATCATGCTAACTCAGCCCCCCTCAGGAGAGAGGAACGGCATGGCCAAGGTTGTGCTGGGGATGATGGGCTCGAGTGGAGGAAACCGTCCATGATGGAGTGGAAAGCATGTCCAAGTGTTGGTTGGTTTAGGTGTGAATGAAAATGTCAGGAATCTCCGAAAAACGACAGAGTTAGAAAGTGGATGTTTTGGATGTTTTGGGATGAGAAAGGTCCTATTTCGGGCTGAATGTTCCCGGGATGGAAAACGGAGTCAGATTTCGGATTTTAAACGATTCGATGCGGCGTGTTATTTGATTTCAGGTCAATCGGAAAAGAAGAAGCTGACCCCCCTTCTGGTTCCCTCAACTACAACTTTGTGGAGTGGTGTAGAAAAGCTCGTGCCATAGTCGTTTGAAAAAGAAGAGTTAGAGACCAACTGAAACGAAAAAAATCATTTGTTCAAGTTTTTTTCCTTTTTTTGAGGTGGAAAGTGACTTTAAGATTTTTGACCATCTCCGAAAAACGACAGAGTTAGAATTTTATGAAAATGTCTCTAACTTTTGAACGCGGATTTGATTAGAAAGCAGATTTGGAATCCTCGTGACATTTTACACCTGAATAGATGGATTTTGAGGGTAGTGGGAGTGACATAAATACGCAAACAATCTCTTCTCATGAAAATACGAGACAAGCGTTCGACAATAGACAGTGCTTCATTCTAAACGACTGCAAAATCTTGTTAGAAGTGTGTCATTCATGCTATGTCTCAGATGTGATTGGAAGAAAGATGACAGATGCAGTAGAGTTTACGAATGAATTTTGTTCACTACATTTTCATCAACAAAGTCTTCGAGGTGTGATTAGGGACTACATCATCTCATTTCATCATGAAAAGGCAGACTTAGAATTTGCTATCGCTAAAGGTTACTTCGTTTTCCAACAGCTCATGGACAGTTTGATGAATAAAGATGTGAAAGGACGATTAGTTGCAGAGATTGAACTTGAGAAAGTGACTGATGAACATGCGGCTGAGCGTGTAATGTTTCATTTTGCATCCTATTCTGCAGAGACGATACATGATCCTAAAGATTTCTATCGGCGACACATGGAGAAAATTGCATCTCGACTAGATTCATTTAATGAGCATGGATCCAACTTGCTCTTGTGTCGCATAAAACACATTCATATTCAACTCAATGTGCTAAACTTGATTTGACTACAAGACTTGGGAAAAGCAATCATGACTGAGTCGTCTGCGTGCCTCTTTTCGCAGCCGCAACGAAGTCAGGGGAGAAATGGAGTTCTCTGATTGGCTCTCATAGTGTCAAGTGTGGTTTCGCAGGAGCCTATAAAAAAGGTCATCTCCCCCAATTCATTCGTAAAATAGACTTTGGTTATCAGCTTTAAATCATGTGAACGCTCCAAAAGGTCCTCTTAAGGGCCACCTCATATGTCACTGCTAAGCTATCAATTTTCTTTTCTCTGATGATCATGAATGTACTTAGTGGCATTCTTTCGTATAAGACTGCCATGGCCATGAATCCTACTCCAACTGCTGCATCACTGAATCCTCAACATCTCGAGCTGTGGAATCCGAAAATTGAAAAGGTAATTCACGGCTATCCCAGCTACAAACAACAAGTGCGCTATAACGGTGTTCGACTCTATCTTCAAACGCCGGCGGTATATTTACCGAAAGTGGATACGCAAGTAAATCGTTGCGGTCAAAACCTGAGTATACCTATTGATAATTGGTTGCGTCAACAGCTTGACATTTTAGAAGACGTTGTGAGGCAAAAGGCTTTTATTGCCACTAAACTATTGCAGTTGTGGCCAGAAAAGAAATCTTCTTATTATAAACCTTTGTATCGCGGCACTCGCTGCTTCATTTTACAAAGCAAGTATTGAAAAATCACTTCACAGGAGTGACAGTTGAACAGTCAGTTGAAACAGAATTGTCAACGATAGGTGCAGGCTTTTATTCCTTTCATATTGAGGTGCCTGCTGTTTATGTGGGACCTCATCAATCTGACGGTAATTTTATTTCTCTCAATTTGCGTATTGCCGAAATTCATCACCAACCTGAGTTAACAGGTCTTGATCACATTGAGGAAGTCATTGATTCTTGTGTCGAAGAGTGTCAAGAACCTGTCACCAAACCTAAACGTCTAAACGTATTTTGATTCATATTGGATTTGTAAATGAAACGTATTTGATAAGTGATTTCAAGCGGTGGCTGTCAGGTTTTCATATTGTTAAAATATTAGGAAATGATTCTGAACGAGAAGCAACAACACTTCAGTTGCACATTGACAATTTATATTTACCATGTTGGGTAGATCGTGTAAGACAAGACTATCATATGCATTGTGATCAAAAGAAGTTTAGAGATGAAATGATTTTTGATATGGCTGTATGTTTCGGTGAGAGACATCACCTTTACAGACCACCATCCCATTGTAATACTAGAAATAAAGCCACCTACATTGCAAAACTCTCTTCACGCTGGCATTGTAGTCTCTATGATACTTATGAACTGTATCTATATTATTGTCAACAGCATTGCTGTAAATAGAACATGTTTTTACTCCTTACGAATGAGTGATGATCTTTTCATGAATTGTATTCACTACTCTCTAATTGCTTTTTGAATTCTGATTGATGTTAAATAAACGTACAATGGAACATGATTGTTATTCCTGTTTTATTCATAGTGGAAGTCATTCAAGCAATATGAAATCTATAGTCACAACGTTTATGATGACGCATCATACATTAAGTAACCACATGTGTCATTTGACACTTGATCAACAAGGATTCGATGGATTTTTACAAGATTGGAAACTTACATTTAAAGTAAAGATGAATGATATGAAAGTAGTGGCAACTGAAAGCCTTCCTCTCTTCAAAAGATTGATAGAGAGTTTACAACCTCAAGATGTGAAGGGTAGACTCGTTGCCTATGTTGAGTTGAAAGACTTGCAAAACCCACTTCGTTATGGATCCTATAGCTCCGAATGGATTACTCTTGGTGATCAGTTTTATGCACGACATATGGAGAAAATTATGGAGAGAATGAAATAGACGATGGAAGGAAATGCATACGTTGTTAAACATATCACGATTCAACTGAGTGTGTTTACATCCACGACTTTGTTTGATAGTCAACATATGGAAATGAAATAAAAACTAGTTCAATGAATCATTCGTTTTATTAACCCTTGTCAGTGTGGGTGGGCACAAGAGTAAATGCGTCATTCTGCTTGGTGTTGGAGATGAATAGATCTTTGTGTGGTAAAACGGGCATGTTGTAACATGAGTCATTCTGCTTTGTTACTCATAGGTCTTTGTTCGCTAAAAGGGGCGTGTCACTAAAGTCTTTGTGAGGACTAGAACGACTTTGTATATAAGCAGGGAAGGCTTCCACCCACGCGATGAAAAGTTCACGTGTGATAACCCTTTGTCACGTAACAAAGACAGGGAAAACATGAAAAGGGAAACGCATGTGATTGGAGCTAGGCCTGCTTATAAAACGGACAACTGAGCTCATGGCAATCATTTCCGTCCTTGCGCTAACCATGCAGTTGCTCGAAGCCATCAACTCCTCTGCTCTCGCACTGGGTACACTGAACTCCCTTACTTTAGCATCGGGTAAAAATGCTTTCAATCAAAAGATAACTCATCATGGAGAAGCCGTGACCATAAAAACTCCAAGTCATCGGATGGATTATCTTAAGGTTATCTCAACACAGTATGGTCTCGCTGTATGTGTGCCGTTAGACTACTGGACACGGTTACAATTCAATACTCTTGAAACATTTCTGAAAGAAAATCTCACCATTGAAACTGAAATAAATTGTTCGACACAATGGGAAGCGGCCACAAGTTCCCATCATGGAAAGAAGATACATGTATGTTCATATAAATAGACACTGTCCCATCATCCATGAAAAGGAGGGCAACGAATTCGACTTACTCAATTGCAAACCTCTCCCCATTTTGGGAAAAGGATTCTACTCATTTAAAATTAAAATTCAAACCATCTACATGGGTCCGCGCAGGGACGGAAGGTTGTTTACGTTGAATCCCTATCTTGTCTCCATGACCTTCAAAAATGATGTCCATGTTGATGATAATCAACAACAGTAACACTCTCCACACACACTGAGACCGCACCATCGGTCTTTATGAGACCTAGGTCTAACGGCCACCTTATCAAGAAAGAAAAATGTACACTCACCATGCCACACATGAACACCACTCTCTCCTTCTTTCTTAGGCATTACACTCTTCACTCAGGCTTGAATAATGTTCATGTGGAAATTATCAACATGCCTCTATGTGTCATGGAAAAGTCAGTGTGTTATATTTCATGATATGAAACGTCAACTTCAGATAACTCTAGAAAGCTTTCAACTACGAAGATTGCATCGCGGTATCATGTCCAACTCTTGTCGTGTGATTCGCTTAGGAGACGGCATTTTATTTATTTGCATTCAAGAGATGATTCTACATAATGATCACTGTTACATCGTGATTCCAAAACCTTCATGGGAAAAGTATAAAAGGGAAGTTCACTCAACCCTCATGTCATTTGTGAATCATGTTCCCTATCCGCATCATTAACGCCATGCGCGAAATGAATCTTGGAAGAGACATCGATTTAGAACAGTTGCACGTCCATCTTCCCGATTCAGTGTATCATCGCGGTTGTCCACAAATGTTGGTCATTCGCATGAGCAACGGTCGAAATCTTCAAATCTTTCGCTGCGGCAAAATACAAGTCCTAGGAAACCTTTCTCATTTCGTGATGCAGTCCATGTGCTGCGAAGTCGTCAAGAAAATGCGAAATTGAAGATGTTAGTGAATCTATCCAACATTAAAACCAGTAATCATTGTATATTTTATGAAACTGAACTCTTCCTGCTGCTCTGATTCGGAAGTGGCATCCTGTACATATTTCAGTGTTTCAAAATGGGCATTTTATCATGACCGGTTTACGTGATATCAGTAAAGTAGCTGACATTGTTAAATCTTTAATGCGTTATCTGTATGAGTCACAGTTAATAGAATCGTGTTAATCACATTATATGTTTTGAATGAGTCATCGCAATGAACTATCGCCCACGCACTTGTCGGTGAAAATGTCATCAACAAGGTTCGATGAGTCAGCGCTATTTATAGACATGAAATGATGGCCACACACTTGTCGGTGAAAAGGTTGAAAAAGACTGATTAGATTCTTATCTAACTGAATGGCGCTTTACCACTTCATGACTCAGAGCTATTTATAGGCATCAGTCAGCAAAGTGTATGATGTTTCCTAAGCCGAAGAAATTTTCATGATGCTACATTCGTTGGAAACTTTGTTACAAACTTGAGGATGTTAGGATGTCAACTTTCTTTCTAACTTTACAAACAACAACTTTATTTCAACTTTGCAAACATCAACTTTATTTCTAACTTTACAAACTCTGAAATGATTCTGACTTTATTTCAAACTTTACAAACATCAACTTTATTTCTAACTTTACAAACAGTGAAATGATTCCAACTATATTTTATACTTTACCTATCTTACAAACTCTGAAATGATTCTAACTTTATTTTATATTTCATCTATCTTACAAACAGTGACATGCTTATGACATTACTACCAAGTCAGTCCCACCTATTTGAACCCCAACTTTATGTGAAAGGAAAACAACACAGTATGTACATAAGATATTATTCATCATCACAACTGATTTTCATAGCACCACACATAGGTAATACTGATGGTAGCAGAAAACAAAGTTTTTATGGCACAAATCACCGGAGAAAACAAAGTCATTAAAGGAAGCTGTACAGGGACAAAACAAAGTCAGGAAAACCAGTTGATATGCAAGTCATGATGTGTTGTGATCAGGATATGAACGCATGTTACAAGGCACTCACTTACAACACCCCATAGAAAACGGCATGGAGAGAAAAAATAAACATCAACCACACCAGAGAGGAAGCATACATCATCACACATCGTCGGACCGAGGAAGAGAAAGTTTCTGTCCCTTGAGTGGAGGTAAATGTGTGTCTGGATAGCCGTAGGGTAATAAGTGGTTAGGACTCATCCAGCATCGCTTGTCTTCCCAAGCTGAGAGGCCTCGTTTCCTAAATGTCGTTGTCGTGACTTGATGCAACTAAGATTTTATGATGATCATTTGTACCTTTTTAATTTTGAGTCAATTGACAGCATCCCCATAATCCTGATGTGTCATTTACAATTAATTTTGGTATGCCTTTCGCCCTGAGGATTTTAGTTTCATGGAGTACATCTTGGAGCGAAGCAAGATCAATTCCTTTATCTCTTTGCTGGCGCATTCATCCTTAAAACAGTCAAGCCTTGCTTTATTTGAGATTGAGTAAAGCGGATGGTCAGTGGGATAGTTGGAACTATCAAACTTGGGTGTCAAATAGTTTAAAATATCTTCCTGCTTGACTTGGCTCGTAGTTGTCAAAGCCAGGAAGAAGCTGTCTGTATCACCTCCTACTAATTCCACACACTGTCACGGAAAGACGAGAAAAGGTATCGAAAATACCCAAAAGTCGGGATATAAATTTTTAGTTAGCCAATTATATGCACTTCCCTCTCAAGCAATTTGAAAAATCAGCTAGGGGCCGTTTTAGAAAAAATCGATTTTTTGCAAGGAGTATGTAAAAAATACAAAAAGTGGCGCAAAATATCACATTTTGTTGAAATTTGTCATCATGAATAGTACAGCTGCAGCTGTATCTGTCCTACAAGTTCCTGTTTCCCCTTTATTGTTTGCAGATCACAATAGCAACTCTACACTACAGATAAGTAGCTTATAAGTAGTGCAGTAGTGCCAGTGTGAATATTTCATGAAAAAGAAAAGAAAATGACAATACATATACCAATTTCTATTTCGCTGGGTGTCTATGAAAAAGTAGAACAAGGAATCCATTCATATAGCTGTAATTAGCATAGATGTAATGCACGGTGGGTGACGCATTTAACACAAAAGAATTATAAATTGGTTCACAATAATTGAGTTTTACATATGCCTGCTATTGTTTCGAATTACCGTGGACCGCAGGTTTTTGGCGTATTTTGTATTGTTCATGGAAGGTTTCCTACTTCGAACCCATATATCCTCGAAGTAGCTATGGACGTCTTCTGATGCCTGTTCACTATACTTTCCAAGGGATTCTCTCCTGAATTTGCAGAACTGGAGCACATGGACTATTAGCACATACACAGATTTGGAGACAGAAATTTCCAAATTTAGATAGAATTCCTTGAATCTCAACAGCTTGGCTTCAAAATCTGGATGTAAATAACTTCCAAAGCAGGCCAGGCGGACTTCATGGAAATGTCTTAGAGCATCAAGGAATGGTAGAGCTGCAAATCCGTTGTTTTTGTGAAGTAGTTCTTCTAGAGAATCCAGTTTTGTCAGTAGGCGGCGGCACATGTTGCCATTATATTCTCCCCCATGAAGTTTAGACCGAACAACGGCAAAAGTGTCAAACCATACATCGGCTGACATGTCTGCTTCAGATGATGATAAAATTTTATCCATCTCATTTATCAGTTTATTGGTGATTCGTAGACAAAGATGGAGTTCGGAAGGGGGTAGTATTTTAATCAAAATGGTATTGTCTTCTCCTTGAAATAATGGGTGGTGTATGCAGTTTTTGAATTCTTTGGCAGAAATCTTTCTGTTGCATTTTCTGTGCTTTCTCGTAAGAATTGGCGTTGCTTCTTATGGACCCAAGGCTTCTCATTGTATGTGAATGACAATGGACGTCGTTAGACAGACTTTAAAGAATCCCCCGCCCCCATCAATACCGACTTTCATATTCGCTGTTGTCAAATCAAGAAAATCCATCTGCTGACAGACAAAATAGACTAACTCTTCCACATCCGTGCAATAGACACAAGGCCTTCTTCCATCTTTGTCTTCTCCAACAATGAATGTGAGTTCTTTGACATCAAACAATTCTTGAAATAATTTGTCTCTTTTACACAAGAAGTCTGGAATATTGCTTTCAATAATCCTGTTTCCACCCAAATTTCGAAGAAACGGCACTATTTTTCTGATCATGCTCCTGTTTGAAGCTCCCAAACTCAGCTGAAGTTCATTGATTTGAGTGGCGGAGAAAGATGCATTCTTTTTTGATGAGGATGAAGTGGAGGAGGCCCCAAGAACTTCCACGTTCATCGGTCTTCCCATGGTAGCTAGTTGAACACAAGATAAAGAGGATGTTGCTGAAAATTCTGAATGCTGCTGGTTTTGCATCTTTTCCTTCAAGATATTTCCAGCAATTATCTCTGGTGTGCGAGTGTCAGATTTGTTTAGAAATTCAAACAAATTCTGTCTCAATGACGTGACGTTGCACTTGTGCAATAAGCCTCTTCTAATAGGAGATTTGAATTTCATGCACAATCTAACAGGGGTCCTGCTTTCACAAAACGAAGTCAATTCTGATGTTTTAGCCGGCCTTCCAACTTTTGTTTTCGGCTGTGCACCAAATTGTACCACTGTCTGTCTTGCTGTTTCGCAAATGTAGCAGGAGCATGTTGGATGTGGATTACTTCGAGTGGGTCAAATGTATGGTTGGACAGTTCCAAAGTCAAATACTGAAGGTAGAATATCAGTCATCTTCTTACCGGAATCAATATCACCAAGGTCGCGTCGACTTTTTCCGCAAATTGCTGCCGGACAGCATGGTTCAGTCGGATCGAGGTCTGCTATGAAGAATGCTTGAATTCTCTGCATTACCAGAGGTGTAATTTCATCGGTGCCCTTCCGCATACAGATCACACAGACTTTACGTCTATTTTCTTTATGTGTTAGAGCCCTTGATTTGGTATGAGGCGCCATTTTTCAAATCACTGAAATCAGTCAGAATGAATTGTCAATTCAGAATAAGAAGCGGCGATTCAGAAAATAAGAAGCGACGTTAACAAGCGTATAGTATGCAATGAAGCCGTAGCTGTCTCTGTCCATAGATAGCGAGCAATCAGAAATCAATATACATAGAACGCTAAACGCCACAATGTCTGTCACCATCAAAGGTCACCATGACTCATGCTTTCTGAAATTGATAGAGTAGCAAACATTGCGACGTTGTTTAGTCATGCGTTTAGTGTAAATGAACAATCTTGCAATTGCGAGCTTTCTACACGTGGGGCTGTAACACGTATTTTTCGGTGTCCTTGTGTGTGCTGCATGTGTGTCCATTATTGGGTAATATTAATGTAGCGTGCTCTTTCAGGTTGCCATGACCTAGCCAGGTATTCCGAGTTACCGAGCCAAGTGTCAAATTTGACATTTGCACCGGTACTCTTTAAGATTATCGGCATCTTTCTCCTTCTTTCAGCCTGTCAAAACACTCGATGATCAAATTAAAGACGTGGATATGTGATCTTTGGAAAGTCTCTATTTATATGACCATGCAAATTGACGGTTGGACGTCCAGCAAAATAGAAATTGGTATATGTATTGTCATTTTCTTTTCTTTTTCATGAAATATTCACACTGGCACTACTACACTACTTCTAAGCTACTTATCTGTAGTTTAGAGTTGCTATTGTGATCTGCAAACAATAAAGGGGAAAACAGGAACTTGTAGGACAGATACAGCTGCAGCTGTACTATTTATGATGACAAATTTCAACAAAATTTGATATTTTGCGCCACTTTTTGTGTTTTTTACATACTCCTTGCAAAAAATCGATTTTTTCTAAAACGGCCCCTAGCTGATTTTTCAAATTGCTTGAGAGGGAAGTGCATATCATTGGCTAACTAAAAATATATATCCCGACTTTTGGGTATTTTCGATACCTTTTTTCGTCTTTCCGTGACAGTGTGCACACGTTGGAGAAGTGGAGACGTCATAAGAGTTTGATAAAATAACTTAAACATTTCTAACTTGGAGTGATCCAGAACAGCTTGTCCTACATAAATGGGCTTCCAAAGTTCTACTTTTGATTTTAGCATTTTAGTGCCGGCCAGGTCTTCGGAAATAATATCGTGATGGCAAAAGAGGGGTTAGCGAAACAATTTTTGACCGCCTTAGGATCTGTTACTAAACGATAGTCCATGCGCTTTCTTACATCCTCCATGGTTTTACCAAAGAGGGCATTATTCTCAAATTTAAAAAAGTCCTTTTCACAAGGATTCTTAGATTCAGCCCGTTTCTTACTATTAAATTCTATATAGGGCTTTAAAAAGGCTTTCTGTCTAAATTGGATAGCGCGATGGACTTTATCGAGTTCATCCCCATACTTAGATGGAATTTGAGGATGGAGTAGTGAACAATGTAGTGCTGCTTATTATACTGAGTGAGCGACAACTTCCTCGTCGGTTTATATTTTAAGTCATTTTCCGCCTCATATTTCTTATTGTGTTCTTCCATAAAGGCAGAGAACATATCTGGACTGACTACACCAGATTCATGTGCGAGAGGAAAATCAACTGTCTTATTCTTAATACATTCTGCATAGATGAGGTCGACTTTAAATAAATAACCTATGTCGGCCTCATCTTCCAGTGCCATGATGTGTGCTGGATTGGAAAAGTGCACTATCTCATGGGGCCCTACCCATTCAAAGTTAGACTGTGGCGAAGGCTTGGATAATGCACTCCCATAGAAATTATTCTGGTCTATGTACATTAAATGCGTGGTCGATCCTATGTCTTGGGTGCTGTTTACAACATATTTGTTGACAAAAGTCAACCCACCTCTAATACCACGTTCAAATAATGTGTGCATTTCTGCATCTTGCAGTAAATGTTTTCTCTCCTTCGTCATCTTGAAGGCTGACTGACAGGATAGACCCGGCAAACTTACAAAATGGACGGGGTCTAGGGCGTCCTGTTCTAATGTGACTTTTCTAAAAGTCTCAAACACATCAGCAAACAGCTAGACGTCTAATTTTAAGTAGGCAAGCATATAGTCGCCAAAAGAGCGACAACCTAGTTCTTGCCATGCTTGCTCTACATGCCTATAGTCATCAGGCGAACAGTCCTCACCCATCAAATCGTTCTTAAATTTATCAATGGTTGGTAGGGATGTTTCTTTCAATTTGTCCATTGAATTAAAAGAGCTATAAGAAAACACCCCTTTCCGTCGCATGAGACTGTCACTAATAGTAGGATAGTCTTTCTTTAAATTTTGAGTGAGGGGAAGTGTTTCTAAATTATTAGCCAATGCGGCTAAGGAAAAAGACATAAATTGAAAACTGTCTATAAACTTGATGTCATGGAAGACAAGTTTCCCCTCCTTCGTCTTATCTACTTGAACTTTAGCAGTGATGCACATAAATTTTTCCTTTGTGCAATCACTTTGGATGACCAGGATTTCATTTTACCGAATCCATGGCGGAGGATCACGTGAGCATCATAACATTTAAAGTTATGAGAGATGACGGGGAGCGTTCGCCTTTTGAGCCTAAGTTTCATATTACATATACTGCAGAAGGCAGACCTAAATTTACCACTGAGATGGCAGTAGTCCCTCACTTTCTTATGTTGCTGATTATGAAAAGATGAGCAGCAACGGGGACATTCCGTGGTCCTATCAAATTTGAGTTTATCAGCTTCTGTGCAGCACATGGGTTTCCTAGTCAACCCCGTTTTCATACCGTTGATGAAAACTGGCTTTCCCATCTAAAAAGTTGAGGAAGTTTTCAACACTCCTCGCCTTGCCACACACGCATTTTATTTTGATTTCTATAATATGGATGCCATTCTTCATAACAGGCAATGGCTGCTGGATCTTGACTTCGGTCTTCTTGTTCAATGTAACATTCAATGTCCGCATAGATGGTACATATGGGACTGGGCTCATTGCCGTTTTCCTCATACCTATAAAATGTATCTTTGGGCATGACTTCCATTTGAAGCTTACCCCGTGAGCACCACGCGTAATGCTGTTCAAAAAATGGTTTTCACCCAAAGCGTCGTGTGCAGCGATCACAGTAATAATGTTCGTCATCATAACTTTGTTGGTGGCGATACAATCTAGAAATTTTAGGAATGCCACAATAATGCCATTCTGGGTGGTTGTCGCTATACACTAGGAGGAGATTGACAACCCGGTCGAAGTTACTTTGGCGATTGTTATACCTAACGCCCTTCAGACCTTTTTCCCAGAGATGGACGACGATCTTAATTTCATTCAATTTTTCAAATTGGGCGATGTCTTTAAAATCTAGTGTGTTGACATCTAACCCGTCAAACTTAAGCTCATCCTCCCATTCACAATATTTAGTGACTCCTTGACGATCCCTATCTATGTCATTATAGTGAAGTATGGAGAGGACGGCGTACTTCAAACACTGGGAATGACACTCTACATTGATGGCAGCCTTTTTTGTCAGCCAGTGCTTTGGGAAGAGTGAAACAACCACTCCCTTGCAAATTTTCTAAGAGATTGATTTTACTATCTACTTTCTCTATCCCAATAAACACCAAACCGCTGTATCTTTCGTTAAATTTATTTAAGTTGTTGACGAGATAGGTCGCATGTCTCTCTATCCACTCGTTTACATCACCTATGAGATCAACAGCACAGGAGGCTATCCTAATGGTCACAGTGGACTCTACTTCTCCCGTACTGCTGTCTACTTTATTGAAACGAGGAGTGAGATAAAACATGTCTTTGAGCAAGAACCTATCTAAGCTCGCCAACATTTGATGAATTAAACTTACATTTTTTGACAGGAATGGATGAATATCTTGTATAGGTTCAGAGCTTTCCATCTCAGTCACGAACGGGCCTCTCAAGGGAAAACTTGCTCAGCCTTAGAGTGACGTTGTTGTCAGAGTAAAGCTCAGTGGGATGCGTGTGACAGAGTGTGTGCAAAGAGAGAACAAACTCTGTGGGAAAGGTCTTCTGACACGAAGAACAGGAAAAGCCGACGGGTCCCGAGGGACGCTTCCTACCTGTTGTCGTGGGTGGTTGTCTTTCCATGCCGCAGGAACCGCCTTCAATGTAGACTCGTAAGTTGGTGCTGTTGTAGAACGTACGTCCACAACCTTCACACTTGGGCCGTTGAGGTATCGGTCGGCGCTGAGCTCCTCCCCTGCAGGCATTACCAGCGGTGTGACGCCTCAAACTGTAGGCTGATGCGAAGACCTTGTCACACCGCTGGCATCGAAACTCTTTCTCCCTCTCCTCTCCCACTATCTCCAACTCCATTTCCTGCTCCTCCAGAAGTCTCTCCACCAACATGACGGAGAGGAGAGGGAGTTCGGCCGCTGCTGCAGGTGGTGGTGGCGATGCGGGGATGATGATGGGGCGGGAGGGAACGTCGCCGTCCAGAAGGACCATCGCTAGATCTGCTGAGAAAAAAAGAAAAGAGATTAGTAACATACTTCAAGTTTGAAGTCTTAGCCCCTATTTCCCAATCACGGTTACTTACCATCTAATGAATTAATCTCCGGCAACACCGATGTTCGAGGAGGTAGGAGTTGGACACGTACCGAAGGTGGAAGCGTCCTTGGCTTGGGTGTCAGAGGGACGTGGCAGCGAGGAGCAGGGACTGGTACAGGTAGCGGAGCAAGCGATGGAGGTGGGGCGATGACGATGCCCGAGAAAGGAGTCGGACGTTGAGAGGAGGTAGACGGGCGGGAAGGTAGGGCCGGAAATTCCTCGCGGCTTCCTCCCACTTCTTCATCTTGGCCAAGTCTGTAGAAAGGAAAAAGAGATTAGAGATTGTGAAAAGGATGATGCAGAGGATCTGAAACAGCCTAAACACGAGATGTTAAAGATAGTTACACTTCCCAAGCCGCTCATGGGCTTTCCCGATTACTCCTTGGGGGACGGGTTCCCCATTGCGAATACATTCATGCACTGAAAAAGAATGGCAGCAAAGATAAGCAGAGTTAAAATTTGGATTCTGCTTAAACGTGAATAAAATAAGGGAGATTCTTGATTTTAATTGGGATGTCTACCCCAATGATGTTAGTATAGAGTAAGTCAACCTCATCCTTGATACAAATACTTACATTGCTCAATAGTGGCCTTCCCCATCTCGGCAGCAATGTGGTAATTCTCAATTTTCGTAAACTCCATCACGGACAGTCGATTGCAGATGATTAATTGTAAAACTTCAATCACTGAAAAGGAAAGATGAGAATCGTTTCATTTGCCTAGTCAACATTTATCATGGGAACAATCATTGAAGTTGCATGTATTGAATTACATTTCCCTCTACTCCATATCATAAATACTAACCTTTGTCGAATGGCTGAAGTACTCTGACCTGGCGAGAGAAAGCGTCACGTTGAGTATGAAGTCGGACGCCCAACATGAGCAACGGATCAGAGGTTTCGGTCTAACAAACGACGAACAACCCGTGCAACGCAATCGCTCTACGGCAGTACCCGCCGTCCCCAAGGAACGTTCGAGCAAAGGAGGTATTACAGCGATGATATGTTTTATGAGCAGAAGATGTGATAGCAAGAGACTATTCAACTTGATAGCAAGTCAAAACAACCTGATACCAGGAGCTCACCGACACTCACCTTGTGAAAGATAAATGTGAAGAGCAGAGCTGGTGCACTGCCTTTTATAAGATATTCCTAAGCGGTGGATGGATTAGACATCTCATCCAATCACAGACGAGCTAGAGTTCCTGATGCGAGCACACGCATTTGAAACGCGTTGTTGAAATCGTCTTAGGCAAAAATGATGTTTAGCAATAGACTCAACCATGGCACCTGAAGTCAATACATTGAAACATGATGATTGCACGATTCGTTTTCATCAAGAAAGCTTCTGAGGTTTAATACAAGATTACATCCTTGAGTTTCAAAGGGAGGAGACAGAATTGGAAGCATGTTTAGACTGCACACGAGAAATATTTACGGAGTTGATATCTTACTTCAAAGGCAGTCTCATCAAGGCTCACTTAATTGCAAATGTCAATTATATTCATTTTCCACAAGGTGAAGAAGCGGAAAGTGTTGACTTTCAATTTCGTTCCTACGGACAAGAATACGTTACTGATGCCTCTGAGTTTTATACACGGCATCTGCGGAAGATTATTTCTCGGATTGACAACTTTCATGGTTGCGACGATCATTTGTTTCTGAATAAAATAAACCATATTGTCATTGCTACTAGCAAAACGGGTTTCAATGATGGCTGTTCATAAATCAAAGACCAAATTAAGTATTTTTTCATGACGACTTTTTACTAACTATCCTTTAGAGGTAACGAGTCTCTGCTGATACCATGTAATTGATTTCTATAAACGGTAAACTTGTTACACTTCGTGGTAGTATTATTCACCAACGGTTTATCATGTTGAGTTCAATCTTCGAAATAAGCATATTTAGAACATCGCATGTCTCCCTATGTTTTTTCTGATTTTACTAACTTACGTTTTCTTCAATACTTGTATAGCAATCGACTGCGATACAGTAAAGTAACTTATGCGTTCAGAGCTTGTTCACTACTGAAGAGAGAAGTCTGTGATGTGTTGCATGTAGTGCAAGGGTGGCCTTCCATTTCATCATTTTTCTTCCCCTCTGCATTCCATATCCGAAGATATGTCGCGGACTTGGGACTGCTTTAGCTGCATTAGAAGGTAGCCCTTAAGAGGGCTCAGGGGGCGTTCTCCGTCCACCGACACTACTACTGCAAACACTCCGAAAGGATAATAATAGGAGATGAGATGGGGTAGAGAAATGATTATGCTGAATAGACTTACTGGGAACATTCTTTCTAACTTTTCTGACGACGAAGTCATCAAGCTATCCATTGATATTCATCATCATGTGGAGGCAGCGAACTCCAACCCCCTCGTAACACTACTGCGTTTCATTCAAATTGCTGGAGATGGGGACATCGCACACGTTATTTTCAAAGAGGTGAAGATGGGCCTCACACACTCTCCTTTTTCGTCACTTCTCACGCTCTGCAGCCGCTCAACTTCCGACAACAACGTCTTATTAATTCCTTTCACCTCCTCTGTCTCTTTCACCACACTTCGCATCTCCTCAATCTCTCCATCCTTCCTCAACAAGTTCGCCTCCAAACTGCTAGTCTTACTCGCCTTCTTCAACAGCTCACTTCTCTCCTCCATCCATTCTTTCTCCATCTGTCTCAACCTTTCCAACTACACTCTCGTCTCCTTAAAGCTTTCCACCTTCACCCTCAACTGCTCATTCATCGTCAATAATCTTTTTTTCGTCTCCCCAACCGCTCTCACTCGACCCATCATCTTCACGCACTCATCCCTCGTGTTCCCTTCATCCCTCCGAGGCGATGATGCCGCCAACGGCTTTCCCACTTCCTGAATCTCCCTGTCTTTCTTTTCCTGACCGTCTCACTCTTTCTTCAAATCACCTATATCCCCAAACAAATCTTCCATCACCACATTCAAATCAACCTCATCAGTCTTCCTAATTTTCGCTCTCAACTCCACTTCCTCAGTCGCATGCTCATCACTCTTCTCAGCCATCCCCTTCGCAATCGAAGCTACATCCTTATCTTTCTCCTCCATTGCCAACAATATTCCCTCGAACCATTACTTGAACCCCTTCTGTCCGATGTTCCCAGCCTCACACTGCAAATGCGCCTTCAGAAACTCTCCTTCATTACCCATCGCACATACCCTACAAGACACACACAGCCTCAACATCACCTTCCTCTGACGGCCCATCGTCTCCTCTTTATCTTTCAGATGCTTCTTAAGGTCGATGCCTCGTGCGATGCGGCCGCAACTGCATTTGCCGACATGCATCTTAGCATTGCACTGCCTAGTCATGATAACTCTGCAAAGACAAGGTAAAAATTTGATAGCAAGTCCTTGTGTGCATTGAAAAACTAAGTCACCAAATATTTGATGGCAAACGTTGGAATAAAATCGTCAACAAAATTTAAAGAGCAAGATTCCTAGCTTTATCCTAAAACCCAAAGATTGATAACAAACCTTGTCAGAGCACTCACCGTTCGTTAGAAAACTGCAGTGAAGACTAGAGAGATGCAACGGTTTATATACCCCTCCAGCACAAAGCCATGATTCAGTCTTTCTAATTTGGTCATGCTTTTGACTTGACAACGAGACTTTCCTTTGTATTCCGTCGTCAACGCCTTGTAGCACAAAGACTGCTACGTCTGTTGCCCAGTGCTATCACAGAGGCGAACGATTGACGTCAAGAGGTGAGTTGCCAACTCCTATGACTGTTGCCCAGTACTATCACAAAGGCAAGCGATTGACGTCATGAGGCGAGTTACCAACTCCTATGACTGTTACCCAGTGCTATCACAAAGGCAAACGATTGACGTCAAGAGGCGTTCTCCTACAACTGCTGCCCAGTGCTATCACAAAGGCAAACGATTGATGACAAGAGGCGCACTCCTTCGACCAAGACTGGCCATTTGATCGGCCTGATAGAAAGCCAGTAACCCTTTAGGTGTCAAGCTCTTGAATCCGTTACAGGCATTACTCAGAGGAGATCTTCTCCCAGCTCCAAGGCTTCGACCCACAAATCCAACCTTTCGTGGACAATGCGTGCGTCATATCACTGTGTTGGTATCCGGGCCCAGATTTTGACATGAAAACCGGTGGAGTTATTTACAAGAGGAAGCATCCCAAGTCGTTGCTTTGATCAGCTTGATAGCAAGTCGTAGAGAGTGATTGCAAGTCGTAGAGAGTGATTGCAAGCCGTGATTCACAAGCGTTTTGCAATGGAGATGTTTAGTAGCCATCCATGACAAGATAGCTAAGACTCAACCGATTGGCGCTCAAAGTGCTACGTTGAGAACTGTGTCAAATGCCCAACATGAGTTGCCCCAGAGGTTTTGGTCTAAAATATGACACACTCTCTTGCCACACTTATCACTACGGCATCATCCGCCATCCCTAGGAACACCCTGTCATTGGAATATTACAGCGAAAATCTCCGTACCATGCTCGCTTTCAGTGAAAAGCCGCTTGAATAATGTAAAGACATGAGAAGACTTGCTTGTACACTCTTGTACATGCCTTCATTGATTTCAGCAGAGTCGAAAACTCCAGAAAACCTCCAAAAATGACGAATTTAAATTTTTCAATTTTTTAGCACTACTCATAAAGCGTTTACAAGTACTCTGTCACCTACAGCACGATACAAGCATGTCGAACCTTTTTGAATCAAGTCAAAAAGACTTGTAGAAGCAAAGTTATAGCCGTTCAAGGATTTCGGCCTACTATGATCTGATGGTCAGCTATACTGGCTAACCTATAGGACTTAGCTGATATCAGCAATGTCTAAGTCTGAAATCCGATATCGGAGTTCAAGAGAAACTACCTACCTGCAGTCAGTTTCTCAACTTGGATGAAATTCCTCTGTCTGACTCTTACTTATATATCCTGTGAACATGCAATCGGTTAGGTAGGAAAAACCGGAAAACCTTCTTTCGACTCTAGCGTCTGAACGGATGAATCGATTCACAAGAAATTTCAATCGTAAACTAATCTTGCTCTCCTCTTTCAAATGAGCCTACTCTTTCATTAGAAGCCAAAGTCGAAGAGACCTATCCCGAGGGGGGTCAGCACTTTTCTTCCGATTGAGCTGGAAATCACCTCCCCAACCCTAAATTTCACGTAGAATCCGAATCTGCCCTCCGTTTGTCCATCTGGACACTCCTTCAGCCCGAAATAGGGCCTTTCTCATCCCAAAATATCCAAAACCTCCACTTTCTAACTCTGTCGTTTTTCGGAGATTCCTGACATTTTCAAGTCACTTTCCACTCTAAACCAAGGAAAACTTGAACAAATGATGCTTTTCACTGCATTGGTATCACTCTTAGCTTTCAAACGAGCTATGGCACGACTTTCTACAATCACTCCCACCAAAGTTGGAAGTCTGACAGAAGGGGGGTCAGCACTTTCAATTTTTGAATTTTCTCGTAAATAGCTCGATGGATTGTTTTTAAGATTTGCTGTCTGCAACTCCATATACGTAGACAAATCAGAATGTCACAACAGTTTCTCTGGAGAATTTGGATTTTGTTATTTATAATACTCCAACCTATCATACTACTACTGAAATTCAAATTTTGAATTTTCTCGAGAATAGCTCGATGGATGGTACTAAATTTTACGTTTTACAACTTCCTACACATAGCCAAATCAGAATATGCAACAGTTTTTCTGGAGAATCATCGTCATAATTTTTCGCCTTCAAGGGCACCATGATATGACTCTTGAATGTCATTATCTCACTACTTACATAACAGTAGTAACATTAGAGTGATCTTTATTGACAAAAGGCCTCAAATCTGCATACTTTGGACATGATTGATGCCTTCTTTTAACATTGTGTTGGTATGGCTTTGGTATGTAAAGCATACAAATATATACCAAGAGAATACAGAAATATACCAAAAAAATACTTTGGTATGCATTCTTCGTATGTGATTGTTATTGAGCGATTTACAGTGTACGGCTAGCATAATTGGCTTTCATCTGATCTTAAAAACCACTATCTAACCGAATAGACGAGTCACTTGTGTACCACTGTCCCGGTCACAGAACGATGCGCGGCTTATCAGTGGATCAAAATGAATTTGAACACGTTCGATGATAGTATAGCGTCGTAGATACTTTTCTGGGAGTACCGACCGCAGAGCGATGAGAGGCAATGCAATAGATCTCAATCAAGTTTCCCACGTTCGAAAATCGATTATGGACTACAATCCCGAATCCCTGGTTCTCATGGAATGTTGTAGGCCTAAGTCCCGAGTTCTCGGGATTCATCTAGTTGCTATTTTACTCGTAGTATACTTATCTATGGATGTGCTGACAGTGTATTAGTTATCGACTGCTTTTCAAATGGAAACTGAAAAGATTTTGGAATCATTATCGGTATTATTCTTAATATCACTAATTCAATGTTGGAGGCTTACAATACAGCTGTGTCGGCATAGGCCTACATAATGCGTGCTTGATTATCTATATTTGCTTTCAGTATGTATTCCGGTCATTTATTTGCAGTGACTAAGCATCAAGAATTGCAGGATTATTTCACCTAAATGTAATCACATTTTCCTACTTCGATCCTTTCCAGCAGTAGTTCTGTTTATGGGGGAATCGGCAAGCATGATAATTGCAAGCCGTTATAAGTGTAGTGTCATCTTACTGGCTTTTATGTGGAATTCGCATATTGGCAAACATTTTGCTTAATTTCCAATAATTATTTCAGCTTTCATATTTTTAAGAAGGATGATAACTAAACAGTCGTATCCTTCTATTCAACTATATTTTGAAATTTCTCATGTCTTAGATGATGCATGGATTAAGATTTGGCACATATATCTGGCTTTTTCAAATAGGCCTACTCTGCTAAATACTGAACCATTATTTCCATAGGCTTGACAGAAGTAATGATGTGTTACTGTAGAAGTCTGTCTATGGCATGGAAAAGTAAGCTTAGTTACTTCGGTCATTAGTGGGAATGCAACTCAACATTCTCCGGTAGCCAAAAATGATGTAAGATGGTCATAAATACAGAATGTATGGTCATGTAGGCTCACTACATGTAGCAGGAGAACTCACACTTCTCAAATCATCTACGCTAATTTGTGACTGACAGGTAGATTATGTGAAATAGAAAATCAGCAGAATTTTTCATGTGCATATTGATACTCTAGGCCGATTTGTTTCGAAATCCATGGATCCGGGATCAGGTAAAAAATTTGGGATACCGAAATTCAGCGATTGAGTTTATCAATCCAGAGAATCCGCGATTTGGAAACGCAACCGAGATTGCAATCCCTAATTATGACTCATGGATGAATACTGTGCACAGCATTCAAGAATACATTGAATTCGCCTCATAGAGCAGGAGCCCAGTGAAAGGGGTTCTTCCCTACTCTAGGAACTGGACGTCTGCCAGGTCGACGTTGTTGGATGTGGTCACGGGGGCAGAAAAAAGAACCCCAAAAACACGCTAGATCAGCTGAGAGGTGTACAGGTTGAAACCAGTGCCAATCTGTTCCCGATGATCCCAGGAATCCGAGATCACCGATGACAAACATTTTTAGTGCGGAGGCCTATGACAGACGCCCCAAAGTTCGCCCCCAACCCCAAATGTATAAGCTCTCAGCTAGGCTAGATCAGCTGAAAGTGCCGGATGCACCTTGAAACCAATGCCAAATCGTATGAAATTGCATGGCTCTCAATTCCAGTGGTGGGTCAACTCCTCTGTCAATTCCAGATTAACATTTCTACCGCATCTTTCAATCCTAAGACAGATCAGCCAACATAGGCCTACATGTAAGCCGTTGTTACTTTGACATCAAAACAGGAATATTTCTTGCTCAGATAGATCTATTGACTTTTCGAAATTAGAAAGCTTTAAAAATCTTTCAGTATATGACTGAATGTAAAATCAATTGTAAACGGTCAACGATGTCAAAAATACTGCAGATTATGTATCACAACTAGCATGCATCTCAAAACGTTGTATCTGCACCATTTCAAGATTTATTTCAGGAACTGCGCCATTCATTCGAGAAGTCATAAGTTAAACTTCATGTGCCATGAAAGAAAGAATTCAAACATAAAACATAGTTTAACTTAATTCGAGTAGAGGCTGGCAAGAAAGGACAGGCAAAATGATTGATATCAATGAATTGTTACAATGTAATTGCGGTTCTCTTTAAAGAATGGCCACAATGATAATACTTCAACGCCACGCGCTTCAACATTATCATTGTGGCCTTCTTTAAATCGGACCGTAATCGCTATTGTGATTATACGAATATATCTCTGAAATTTTATCTTGCTCTCCTGGGAGGGCAAGGATGAAAAATATTACCCTGCGACATTTTTCGTATCATGGCATATCACCCTCACAGATTTAGAGGATAACCTATTCTCACCGACTTCCACCACCTAGTTCAGGATGAACGTTGTCTTCGAAATGATCTGTGTAGGTAAAGAGATACCTTCACAGCACACTGGGTTAGTGGTCCAGAGGCAACAGGCTCAGCGCCAACGATAAAATTCCGAGCAAGTTTTGTTTGTAATCGTCAATTCTTCAATTCTGTCTATACAGACTCGCAGCAAAATGGGTGGTTCTATTGCCATTAGCGTTCATTTCTCGATCACATGCAATTGATGCGATGATGATGGAGGTGATGCTGGTTTGCCTTTGCTTTTGTTGCGAGACTCATGACAAGTGACTCTTGCCGAATGGCGAGTGGAGCAATACCCGAGAGGACCGGGAGAAAGATCGCTTCGGTCATATAAGAACTGATTATGTGTGGCCATACTGCATGAAAAATATTCAAAAAATCCGCAGTGGGGGGGGGACAACTCCAGTGAAGCGAGGGTTTAGAAAGACAGAAAACAAAAAGTGGAATTTAAGAAATTACGTTTTCTTAAAGTGGTCTGATACTAAAAAATCATGATGACATGTGTATTCGTTTTTTGCTCTCATTGCCATCATGCAAAACCTATTGAATAAATTGGATCCCCTCTCTATCCGCAAAAAGCTGTTGTATAAAGAAACATGCACTTGATTTTAAATCTGCACGTTTTACCACAACTGTTGGTTCTAATCTAAAAGAACACTTTTATCATTTACCTTTTTTCTGTGGTTCAAGGTTGTTTCAAAGATGAGTGTATGGATGGTCCTTATTAGCAAATGAGAAATACTGCATGACGATGGGTACAAATACAGTAAATATAATACAAATGACCTCGTTTTGTGCGCGCGTCCAATTATCTTGATGAAAAGTTGCTATATGGGCGACACGCTCATCTACAAAACTGATAAATTCATCTCCTCAACAACATCCATTTAATTAAAGCCTATATTAATGCTGTTTTCGATTATGTAGTATATACAGTATTATACGCACTCCTTTCATGCATCTCCTTTCGCTAAGGAAGAAATTAGTTCTCTTGACTATTTTATAGATATGAAAAAAAGTCGTATTCATATTGTGTTCGATAAAAGAAAAAGGTTTGATAAAAAAGTGAAAGATACTATTTACAAAGAAAAGTTAGTAGACACGTTTTCATTAATTACGCTACAAAGAAAGGAAATTTCACCGCGGAAGAAGCAGACACAGAACATGTTCAATCAACAATGCTTCTAAGATTTGAAGTACTTGTTCTTTGTCAGATTTAAATAAATTTTGCAAATAGTATCTTTCATTTCGTTTTTATATAATTTAGCTTGAATGTTACGTCACTGATATGTGAACTGTCATTTCCTTTCGCTTTTCTTTTTTATCACTTCTGATGATCAATTTAAAGTTTCATCAAGTCGCATTGATTCTGAATGACCAAGAGTCATACTTATCTCCTAATACAACAATTTTCTCAAATGGGATGCTGTACTACGTTACCGTATCAAAAACAAGGACTTGGTGTTCATCAACGCAGAAGATGGGAAAAAGAAACGTTTTGTATGAAGAAGTATTGTGAACTGTCATGTTAATGTTTTGATTACATGGCCTATGTCCTAAATTACTAGCTTTGTTATTCATTAAACTACGCATGGACAATATTTTATCAATGAAAATATATTGACATTCCCGCCTATAAGCGGGGTTTAGCTGGTACATCTATTTTTACGAACCGTTTTCCTTGCAGATTGGAACGGCGCATACCTCCATCTCTGGTAGACCATCAGTTCCTCTCACAATACAAACTACATCATGTGAATGAAAAGGCCACCTTCTGGAATTTCGGCATTGGTTTCCTTTTCCATGTAGATTCCCAGGAATAATGCCATCGGACACTATTGGTTTTGTGAGCCAATCAGCGACTTCTAAAAAAGCCAGAAAGACATGCATGGTGACAAACATTTTAAAACACATTTCTGCTGAAGTACAAGCTAATCAGAGCTAGAAAATGCATGCCAGTTCGTTTATGCAGATCAAAAGGAGCCACCAAAGCATGAAAATACGACGGACCTCTACTAAGGCCAATCAATGTGCAAGGTGACATTGAGCTGTTCATCATGTGCTAGTAACAGTGATTATCATTTCCATCACTAAACCCTCATAGACCGGAGGGGGGTCCAGTGGACCCCGCAGCCATATTTGTCTATTTCACTTTTTGTTCTGAGGATCTATCAACCACTCATGTCTATGTACAATCATCATTTTTGACAATGAATCTGCATGTGTTATTTCATTTGATTTGAATCAGTAGAAGTATGCTAGATTTTTTATTTTTTATTTTTTTTTTTAACTATTTTATGTCTATTTTTATTTTTTTTTTTATTTTCTAATTTGTATTATATTGTTTTATTATTAATTAATTAATTATTTTTATTATATATTTATTCATATTTGATTTAATTATTTGTTTTTATTTTTATATGTCTTTTAGATTATTATCTCTTCTTTTTTATTTTATCCTATTTTTTTTTATTTATATTTTTTTCATTTCTTTTTTTTTGTTTTTTTCATTTTTTTTCTTTTATTTTTTGTTTATTCTTTTTTTTTATTTTTTTTTTTCTATTTTTTTTTTTTTTTATTTTTGTTATTTTTTTTTTTTGTCTTTTTTTTTTTTTTCTCTATTTTAATGTTTTTTTTTTTAATTTCATTTTTTTTTTTGTATTTTTTTTTTTTTTATTTTTTTTTTTTTTGTTTTTCATCTGTTTATATTTTTTTTTTTTTTAAATATTTTAATTCACTTTTTTTTGTTTTTTTCATTTTTCTTGGATTTATTTTTATTTTTTTATTCTTTTTTTTTTTATTATTTTTTTATATGTATTTTTTTTTATTAATTATTTTTTTGTTTTTTATTCTTATTTATTTTAATTTATTATTTTTTTTATTTTTTTTTTAATTTTTTAATTTTTTTTTTTTTTTATTTTTTTATTACGCAGTTTTAGTTCTTTGTTTACTTTTTTTTTTTAAGGGTTTAATAATTAATTTTTAATTTTATTATTAATTTTAGCGCTTAATAAACATTTTTTTTTTAATATTTTTCTCAATATCATTTTTTTATTTATGTTCTTATTTTACATTATTTTTTTTTAATTATTTATTTATTTTAGTTGCCATTTGCTATTTTTATTTAACTATTATATTAAATTTAAAGTTTATATTTTTTATTTTTATTTTAAATATTATTATTTTTTTCTTCTTGTTTATTCTTTTTTTATTATTATTTTTAGCATATAATTTAAATTTTTTTGATTGAATTTTTTTAGTATTTTTATTTATTTAATCTCTATTTTTTATTATATTTATACATCTTTTTTTTTTTTTTTTATCTTTTATTCAATATTTATATCTATTTTTTATTTCATATTTTTTATTCTGGTTTTGTTTCACGTTTTATTTTTTTTTTGTTTTTTTATTTTTATTGTTATTATAATTTGAATTTATTTTTTTTTTCTTTTTTATTGTTTTTTTATTTTATTTTTTTTTTTTTTTTTTTTTTATTTATATTTTTTTTTTTATTTTATTTTTATTTTTTTTGATTTTTACTATGTTATTCTTTTTTGTTATTTTTTCTTATAATTTTTATCTATTTTTTTTTAATTTATTTTTTTTTTTTTTTTTATTATTTTAAATATTTTTATTCGCTTTTTTTATTGATTTTAATTATTTTTTATTTTTTATTTTTTTTTTTTTTTTTTTTTTTTTTTATTTTTTATTATTTTTAATTTATTTTTTTTTTTTTTTATTCTTTTTTTCTTTTTTTTGACATTTTTTTTTTTTTTTTTTTAGATTTTTTACGTATAATTTCTATTTTTATTTTTTTTTTTTTTTCCACCTACCCCATTTTTTTTTTTTTTATATTATTGATTTTTTACTTCGTTTTAAGTTTTTTTATTTTTTTTTTTTGATTTTAATTTTTTCTATTTATTTTTTTTAATTGATTTTATTTTTTATTTTTTATTATTTTTTTTTTTCTTATTTTTGGATTTGCTTAATTTTTTTTTTTTTTTTATATTTTCTATTTTTTTCTTTTTTATTTTAGATGCTATTTGTTTATTTTTATGTTTTATTGTTCTTTCGCGCTAATTCCTGCTTAATTTAATTTTTACCTTTTTTAATGTTTTTTAATATCTCTCTTACGTTTATTTATTGAACTTTTGTTAATTTTCTTTGTATTTTGTTTTTCAATAATGTTATATATTCTGCCGCTAACTCTTATTCTTTTCCTTATATTTTTTAACTCTTTTATTTTTATAATTTTTAGTCTGTATTAGTTTCAATAATTTTTTTTATCATTTCATTTATATAATTTTTTTGGAAATTTTATTTTTTGTTTTTTAGAATTTAAAACGCTTGTTTCCAGAATTCCATTATGATTTTTTTTAAATTGATTCGCTCTTTTTTTCTCTAATTTTTTCATTGGATGATTGTTCTTTTTATTTTTTTCGTTTATTTTTTTCTTTTTCCTTTCATTTTTTCTTTTTCTTTATTATATTTTTTTCTTTTACTTTTTTGTTTTATTCTTTTTCTTCTTTTCTTTCTTTTTTTTCTTAATTTTTCCGTTGATTTCTTTTTTTTGTTAGTTTTCTGTTAGTTTTCAGTTTTCACTTACTTTACAGTCAGTTTTCAGTTACTTTTCAGTTAGTTTTCAGTTAGATTTCAGCTAGTTTGGAGTTAGTTTTCAGTCAGTTTTCAGTTAGTTTTCAGATATAGCTTCCAGTTAGTTTTCAGATATAGCTTCCAGTTAGTTTTCAGTTAGCCTTCAGTTAGTTTTCAGCTAGTTTTCAGTTAGTTTTCAGTTAGTTTTCAGTTAGTTTTCAGTTAGTTTTCAGTCAGTTTTCAGCTAGTTTCAGTTATTTTTCAGTTAGCTTTCAGTTAGTTCTCACTTGGTTTACAGTCAGTTCTCATTTAGTTTTGATCTAGTTTTCAGCTAGTTTTCAGTTAGTTTTCAGTTATTTTTTCAGTTAGTTTTCAGCGATTTTTCAGTAATTTTTTCAGTTATTTTTTCTTTTCTTTTTTTCTTTATTATCTCCTTTATTTTTTTCTTTTAGTTTTTTCTTTCATTTTTTTTGTTTAGTATTTTTCTTTTCTTTTCTTTCATTTTTCTTTTCTTTGTTTTTGTTCTTTATTTTTTTCGTTTATTT